>NNCF01126982.1:911838-990261 GCA_002313205.1 Laupala kohalensis
TATATATATTGATCGTTGATAGTGTTCTGTTACATTCCAAAGTAATAGTGGTATACAAAGTTAAATGTCGAAACATCAATGTTACGAAGTCCATGAAATCTGTGACCTATCTGACTGAATAGGTAGGACCACGTTAAAAAACGTTACTCCTACCTATAAAAATTTTAACTCGATCTTGAAAAATATTTGGACAATAATTTTTCTCATCCTAAAAAAGTAAATCCAGAATGTAAACTGAAACCGTACACGAAACAAAAATTGACAAGGAAGGGGCAATATCGGAAATACAAATGAAGGAAGATAAAAGACACACGAGAAATAAAAAGAGTACAGTAGCGCATGTTTTATGAGTCGTGGAGCTGTGACAGAATAGACATTCCCTGGAGGAGATTGAAAAACCAATAATAGCTGTATTGGCGGAATGGTTGGGGTGAGGAAGAGGATGCGTCTTCCAACAATGCCAACTGCTGACAAGCGCTATTTTCGCGCGTTTCCCATTTTGTACCTCTCACTTCAAATAACTTTCAGAATTTTTATTGTCCACCATATTAGGAATTCCACGTGTTCCATGTGTTGCACCACTGCATTTTATGTTCTGTCTGGAACTTTACTACAGTCTTCTCTAGTTTATCGAGCAATGGAATAATGTACTTCGTTAAGCAAAAGCGAATAGCTGAAATTTTGAGATGTGAAACGAAGGATATTCTTTTTTTAATCATTGCGAAGGTATGATTTCGAAAGCGTGGGTAACTAATTTTAAGAAAATCAAGTGTCATTATTATTACCTCAATAAATATACCTCTAAGTTAGGACCTCTAAGTAGAGGTAAGCGTGTTTCAGTGGGTAGAGCGCTGAGTTGCTGGCTGGATGGCCGGAGGTCGATCCACGATGGGGTATACATTTTTAATCACCTCTCAGACCTACTCAGCCTGCTGTAAAACGAGTACTGAGTCTATCCTGGTGTCAAAGCAGCCGGAGCGAGATGCTGATCATACCTCCTCCTCCTCCTAGTACCGAGGTCTAGAAATTGCGGAACACTACCCTCTGCCAAGCTATTTATTAGTTTTCACAAATAATATCTATTTGAACAATAGCTATCATTCTAATTTTCTTGAAGAACTACACGGAATATGCTGGAATAAATAATACTAAGTAATTTGTAGTGCATTAAAAAAGAAAAATATTAACAATACCGACTGCAATCCAAAACACTGGGTGGAATTTATTTACACACTAATTTTTCTTTACGTTATCATGTCGTACTTTCATGTTTAACTATTGAGATATACTTTTATAACCACAAATGTGATGTAAGTCGGCAAAGTTTCATATTTAATCATATGTAATAGAATATGATGCCATTAACTGATATTAATAGTTCGTTTAATTATTTTGCTCGAGTTCTGTATTTCGAGCCGCTATAAGCTGATCATATTACGTAAGTTAAGCATCCCAGTTCACATTTTCTTTCTGCTTCAATGGAACGCATCCCAGTCCATATTTTATGATGCGTTCCATTGCACACTTCCTCATCCCCATCGCCCTTTCGAAACAAGTCGCTTGTACCGTATATTAATCTATTGTAAACTAGTTTATTATGTTTATTAACTGTGTAAACTAGTTTATGATGTAAATTAGTTTATTAACCTCCACGTGGTCATACGCAGTTCGTAACTGCTTTTTTGACAATAAAGTTTATTTACTTATTTTTATAACTACCATAATATGTTGCTCAATCAATCACACTCACGAAATACTTTGGTAAAAATATGAATAGCATCAACTGTACAAAACGTAACATGAAAAATGACAAAGCTATTGTAAACGACACGAAACCCACTTTCTTTAATTACAAATACGGTCGTAGCAATATAATGAATCGAGATCGCCGCTAATCCGATGGATTAATAAATCCTTCACTTCGGACATCTATCTCTCCAATGCCCAAGCACAATCGCGGATTCCCTCCTTCACTCACGTACCCTTGTAGCCTCTCTGACAACAATGACCGATCAACAGTCGACAAGCGGAAAGCGCACGCACGCAGTTCCGGAGTGCTGTGCATCGGAAATGAACGACACGTACGTAGGCTTTGCTTTCCAGGAGGGGGAAGCTCCCTGCGCATGGTGGATACAGAGGTGACAAATCAGCATCTCTCTAATCACTGACACTCCACAACGAGTTGACTTTTTCATCGGTAACAGTTTCAGTTTTACAAAATTGTAGACAATTCTCGCCGTGTACATTTAATTTTCTCTTTTTCTTTGGAACAATAATCTTAGTCCATGGTGTGTTTTATTTCACCGACTAGATATTAAACTTTTTCACATCCGACAATGAATCTCTCCGTACTGTAGGACCAATTTTCAAATTTTAATTTCATTTTACTCGTTGTAAAATTGTTTCATAAAAACCACGACCAAATTTATAGTTAATAATATTAGGTACATGACAAATACCATATATGCGGTTTCAGCCAATATTTTGTGGAATTCGCAGTCCATAATGTACACAAAAACGAAGAAAATTGGATGACTAATTCGTTGCTGTTATATACATTATACATTATGAAATACCGTGTAATTAATATAAAACATTAAAAATTAACATTGAAGATAATAAAATGAATAGGAATACGAATAAAATATTGTAAATATGAGGCTTTGAATCAACAAAGCGCTTGTTATCAAATTCGAAGCATACAATTAAAAATAACTAATGTAAGACTTTTTTCGATCTAAACGCCGATAAGATTTTAACCATTATATAGTCTATACCCAAACGTATGTTAACTTTTTTCATTCACATGTGAGTTTTTCTCGTGTATAGGAACATTTTGAGATAAGTATTTCTTCATTGTTATTGATGTTTTCGGAAATTCTCTGCCACCTTCCGAGATCAGATGTATTCTCCTGAAGCATAGCGTTGTTTCGAACACTATATAATATAGCGGTCTAACAGAATTGGCAGTTTTGGATGTCAAGCTAGTGCATCCAGCTTCACTAGGCATGGAAGCTACCACTTGNGCTAGTGCATCCAGCTTCACTAGGCATGGAAGCTACCACTTGGACAATGAGATTTTATATTTTTTGTATCAACAATAAGCAAAAGTATAAAAACCGTTGAAATTTTATAAAAGAAAAAAAATACTTCTCTTGTAAAGCAGATGATTTCAAACTTGTCATTTTCAGCCAAAGGTGTAAATAAATCTATTTATTACTCATCATCAGATTTTAAAGACCACTCTTTATTCGAGGAGAACACTGGAGTAAATACAAACAAATTTTTGATAAATGTTCATCGATAAACATTAACTCTGATTTATGGATACAATAATGGAAAGGTCCGCAAACTAAATCAGAATTATGAAAATTATGGTCCAAATAACGATATAATTAAATGGTTAAATTTCACCTGACTGTAACAGAAATTAACAACACAAATAATGGGAAATGCAATTACACTGGAACGCCTAAAGCTTCATTCGTAGTAATTTGTGACTCTAATAATCAAATCGAATAAACTGTGAATGATTTTCAAGCACCGTAAATAAATGTTTTCATTACCCTGAATACATGAAATATACGAGCACATAAAGTAACATTCGATGTGAAAAAAGTATTAAAAATATCGTGGGATTTTAGTGAAATCGTGCATGAAATATACTTCCAATTTCGAATTAACATCCGGCATGAATGGCCAGAAAACTTTCACGAAAACAGAAAAAAATATTTTAGAATCTCATTGTTCATAGCGTATCTCACAAACGAAAATAACGTTACCTTTGTGGGGAAGCTGGAAGAAGCCTCCTTATGAAAAGTAAAATATAAAATTCATTCGAGAGAGACAAATATAAGTAGAAGAAATTATCATTGTTCCAGTTCCAAAATTCGAAGATAATTTGCGGACAATGAACCTTATGTGTACTATGAAGACAATAGCCTATTTAAAAGGAAACGGTAAATGGCACATAAAGAAAACTGAATTAAAGAATTTATTAATGAAATTTTGTAAATTGTACGTTAGAAATTCAGCAGCAAAAAGTAAAACTCACTGTGGCATCCGCAAAGCGGTTCGCGAAATTAATGAGTTAATATACCTGTTAAGGCAGGTCTTTCCTACAACTTCTAAGAGCCACAAAGCATTCTGTGAAATTTTGAGGTGGGTGCTAACCTTAATCGCCTGCGAAATGGTGACCTTGCTTGCTACCCAACTTGAGTGTATTATGAGAAATTCACTGATCAAAACATCACGGTGTGTGAAGAGGATTTTTTTAACGAGATAGTTTCAAAAATTCAAAAACAAATTGAAAATTCTTAAGATACAATAGACATTAACCAAATGGTCATTAATACGATTTCAATTTTTTTTTTTTTTGTAAATTATAGTCAAATAATCCCCTTTTGGGCCCCGAAGGTGCCTGTGGGGTTTTCAAAAGGTTTATACTTTGCCTCGGCTCTAGGAGAAGAATTTGTCAGCATCTTGCTCAGGTGGGTTTGACCCTAGAAAAGACAAGGTTCTCATTTTATAACACGCTAATGCTAAGAGCACCTGGATGTTGAGGTGTCATGAAAAATCCCAGACCGCAACGGGCATCGAACCGCTCCCACCTAGCCAACACCTCAGCTGTGATTCACGCTATCACAGAAATTATTAGCATATACTAATAATAACAATAATAATGCATATATTTCTTCTGTGTGAAAGAAGAAATTGTCACATATCTTCAACTCGTGGAGAAGATATGTGACAATTTCCGATCAGGTAAAAATTGCGACGAACTCGGGACTCCTGCACTGATCGCGGGAGAGGTAACCTCTACACCACAATTCCCTTCGACAATTGTGCACCATTTCAACCCAGACTTATTCATGGGTTCCATTCCCGGCTCGTCACATTTTCACCTCATCGTAAGTTGTCAATAATAATAATGTACATCTCCGAGAAATTTTTTCTTAATAATAATAATAATAATAAAATGAGACAGTTGTGAATTACATGAATAGTTTTCGATTGCCAGCTGAATTTCTCATCGTCACCATAACCCGGGTGAAAACCGCGTTGGGGCGCGGGCGCGGCAGAGAGGATCTGCGGCGGACGCCACCGCAGCACGGGGTGTCGGAGAGCGGGCATGGGAGGGCAGGAGGGGAGAAGGAAGGTGAGGATGAGGGAGTGCTGTCGCCAAAGACGCAGCGCGGCGCGTAATTGCGAACCGGCCGCTGCCGCTACGATCCAGTGCGGCGTGGTGGCCCTGAGTGAGAGAAGGCAAGAGGGCAAGGCACACGAAGGGTGGATGAAGGGATGAAAGGGATGGTGCAGAGGAATGGGGAGGGGGCAGGAGGATGCGGAGCCGCTGCCGCAGCAGACGACCGCACACCAGCGTCAAAGAGACGCATGGAACGAGCTGCAAGAGCTACACGGTCGGAGGTTGCGGTGGCGATGGATGCGTATGCAAAGGCTTGCTGGCTCTCTAATGAGAGACGGGACATCGAATCTCGATTTCTGATTGGCGATGCATTCATTTGCAACTTGACATCACGATCGGTTCAGTTCTTCATCAAATGCAGGTTGTGAAGTCGGAACTGATGAAAAAAGTTTCCCCGTCAGTTCAAAGGAGATACATATAATCCCCGAACATATTCAAGCAGTGGCGGATCTAGGAGGGACCTGAACTCTTAACAGATAAAATTGAAGTTGATAAATAGCGTGTTTTGTAAAAATCATACTGGACTAATAATTGTTATTAGTTATAATTGTTATTAATTATATAATTCTTATTGTCATTTATAATATTAGATTTCTAAAATTAATAATGCCATGTTAATAACTTTATTAAATAATTGTTATTGTTATTAATAATACCAGATTGTTAATTGTTAAATATTTATTTGATGAATTTTATTATAAGAAAATATTTATAAAATTTGTGTTGGAAAACCATAATTTTTAAACAAAAATGCTCCTCGGTTAGCCCCCCCCACCCAGACAATGCAAGTTTCTTAAAATATATTAGAGTAATTTATATCTTCACTTTTGATGTTTGCCCTGGATCTCCTACATTTTTTTCACATGATGTAATAAATATATTTCCTTGGTGTGGAAAAAGAATCATGACAGTCATGATTCTAAATTCATTTGTGTAGGGTAAAGAGAGTCATTGGGTAGAACACTGGTCTGTTGTCTGGAAAATGAGTACCCAGTACATGAGTATATCATGGGAGTCCTATAGAGGGTGGAGCGTATTGTTTGTCACATCACAGTCTCATTGGCCCGTGACCAAGTAAAGTTGTGGAGCTCTCCCGAGAAACACTACGTGCCTTCCTTGCAGGTGTTTGACCCAGTTTTGGTTTTAATAAGACTAAATAAACAAATTGTAACTTACAATCTTTCAAAAATATATGTCCATTTTTTATTTATATTGATCATACAAGGTAGTAATTAGAAAGATTGTACAAAAATTTACTCAGGTTTCTTTCTCTTCAAATAAAAAATTTTAGGGAACACAATCATCTATACATTTGCCGTCGCTATTCTGATTTATAAAAAAATTATCTTCAAAGAAATGTTTAATTTTCTTTACTTCTCCAGCAATTCTCCACTCCCCTAATACAACATTCCCCCACTCCCCGTCACCAAAACAGCCGCTTAGTGAACACAGTCTCTTCTCTAACGGGACTCAAAGCACAGCATCGAGTCCAAAGCACTCGGCACAATTAATACTCAAAAAGGAAGTGTTTGCCCCCGAAACAAAAGAAGGCGTCCGCATTAATTGCTCTCAAGTGCAGCCGCCGCCGCCGCCGCCGCCAGCAGCCTTCGGTCCCTCAAAGGAGGAGGCATCGCCGCCCAAGCCACCGCACCACCTGCGCACTGTGGTGTGAAACGCAATTAACGCTTGAAAATCCGCTTAAATAATGATATCCAAGTGCTGAGAAGGCGGAGACGATAAGAAGAGGGCATTGGAACCTACGGTGGCGACGAACGTAAAAAAAACCTTTTGCGAAAGTTTTGTCAGCGACGAGTCCGATGGAAAGAGGTAAACTTTTCCTTTTCAATTGCGAATAAAACTTCTCCCTTCACGTAAAAAATAGCCTCTTTCTCGGCGGAAGAAAACGAACGACAAGGCGACATTTTAGCGACAAAGCTACAAAGGACGGAGAGCTCTGTAGATTGTAAGGACAAGGAAAATGAGGCGTGATAAAAGATAATCAAAGATTTCGCCGTTTTATGAAGTACTTCCCTGCGAATCAAGAATCATACAAATGAGAAATACATTTCGCTGGAAAATTCCGGAATAAAGAAAATAAATTTGAGTGTTTCGAAGAATTAAGTGATTAATGCGAAGGATAAACTCTGAAAACAACATCATTAAATACGAGAATGATTTGTAAGGAAATTCTCATCTTCGTGTATATTAAGTTATTGAATTATTAAAATATGACTCGATGAGACTACTTCCAGGAGAATCGCCCTGTTATATTTAAAACAGAAACAATAGGAAAACTTTGGTTAATTAATAAAAATACCACCGAAAATAAGGAAATATCCACTAAATCCTTAATATTGAACATAATTTAAACCGATCTCTTAAATTGAAATCTTGAATAATACAGGAGAAAAAAAGTAATGATACTTCATAAATAATTCTTCTTCCCTACATATAGCAGTACTTATGAAGGGTTATCAGAGTGAATGCTTTGTCTGGCATCATCGTAGCACATTTAGTCACATATCGTTTGTGTAATTTATTAGAAGAAATGCAAACTTAATTTACTTATAGAGACACAAAGTAAACAGATAAAAATGAATCCTAGTTTTGAAATGTTCAAATAGTAGCATAAATAGTAGAATAGAAATAGCAGTAGATTGTTTTGTTGCCAAAAAATAATAGCTGTCCGAGTACGAATAAATAAATAAATAAATAATAAATAAATTTATTGTCAAAAAACAGTACAAACTGCGTATGACCACGTGGAGGAAAAAAAACTAATTTACTCTCCGGAAGCAAGCAGGGGGCCATCCCATCAATTCCGATCAAGGGCCCTAAGGCAGGGCCCTAATGGAAGGGCCCTAAGGCAGAGGCGGACACACAAATATCGACACACAATTTAAAGACAAACATGATACTGTCGGGTGTCTGTCTACCCATTGTACAGCTATTAATTTGAGATAAAATAAAATATTTTATTAGTTTAGTAAAGACAATGATTCTGTACCTGGGGAAGTCGATCTCTTTATCTGCCCCTCGTATTCTCATCAACCTAAAATATTTTCTGTATCATGATTGTCTTTAACTTGAGTATTAGTATTTAGAACATTTTTACTCGGACACCTTATATTTTTTGGCAAACTACAAACTACTACACCTTCCTTAGTTTAGACAAAGTATTATTTCAAATACTGAGATTTCATCTTAGCGTAATTTTTTTTAAAGTACTGGATTTATGGAAAATTGTGAATAAAAAGGATTCAAAACTGAACACAACACTTTCCTTGCGCTGCTCTTTTCCCCAAAACTATGCCAAAATCAGCAAAAACTAATAATAAACCAATTAAGGAACTATTCATACTTCAGACCTCCTGTTGCCATGAACATATATCAAACGCAACCTTTCCCATCTTCTTGAATAAGATAAACGATCGCATGTCAGTTAAAACTTTCCGAACAAACTTTCAAGAAACGAGGATCCTTTTCATACGAGTAAGCACAAGAAAAGTATTCCGCTTTGCTGAGAGTGATTGACTCACTGCCTCAGGGGATACCGGTTCAATCCCAAGGCGGCCTCTGTCTACCTCGAGTATCGCAGATGCAGAACTTAAAGTCTCGCATAGCTTCGATGAACGACCGCTAAGAGCGCTGAGACTAGTGCCACAGGGAATCCCCGTCTCAATAGTAAAGCAAGCGCATCACCCACGGTGAGACGAAGCACGGGGTAAAGAAGAAAAGAAGAAAAAAAAATAATTACATTCGAAGTCTTGTTATTTTACCTCGAGAAAATTTAACTTAAGAAGAACAAAAACATGAACGGAAACGTATAGTGTTTATAACGTATCGTGTTTGTATTAGTCGCAGTAAATTAAGTTATTGTCCTCAACGTGGTCGTAGGCAGTTTGTAACAGCTCTCTTGAGAATAAATTTTTTATTTATTGATAGTCTAACTGGCTTGATGTTGGTACAGTGCTTGTGCTCAATGTATCCAACGCTTTTACTTCGCCATCGTCCATAAGAGTAGTGATAACTCGCGTTTTCTTGGCGGGACATTCGAATTTCTCAAAACGTAAGTCCATTGCCAATATGGGCCATCAATTCAATTCACTTGCTCTTGTGGCGCTATTCTGTTCTTCCTGCATCGAGCATGTGGAACGAATATTACCTTGTGTGTTATCTTGTTGTGTTATTAGCTTGTATTTCTTTATAGCAAATAGTCGCTTTTTTAACTACTAGTAATATTTATTCGGATATTACTTAAATTCGTAGCAGTTGGCAATTCGTGACAGGCAGCCATATTGCATAATGTTCGGCAAAGTTACAAGACTTTGAGTATAGGAGACACTACTTCAACGAGGAATAATCAGTTTCACATTCTATTTTACCTAATTTCTTTGTTTCTCTCAATTGTGGCCTAGCGAGTGAACTTGAGCCAGCTAACATTTCATTTACATATCATTGCCTTTTTCAGTCATTAAGAAGATAAATGAAGTTTCTGATATCCAATTTATATCGAGAGTCCAACCGCGAAAGCAAGGAAACAGGAGTCATAATCGAGATGGTCCGATCGAAAACTATGAAAAGAAAAAAACAGGGACAAATCAATAATAATAATGTTCAATTATCTCTTTCTGGAAAATAACATGAAAATCACAAGAAAATAATGAGGTTGATGACACTTACATTTGAATTTCCCTGTCTATAACTTAAGCACTTCAGGGTTCTTGTTTAGATTTTTTATTATTTTAACTGTCCACTATCTTTAATTGTATCTCTCAAACTACAGATCACTTGCACACGTTTTCCAAAATTTTCATGCTCAACATTCAAGGTTAACTAAGTAGCTTTATTTTATATTTTAGTGAGTGAGTGGGATGTAAAAAATATACATACAAGTCAAAATGTACTTAACTTTGATCCGAGTGAAATTTATCTACACTGATATTACAAAGCTAATGTTTCATAAAAATCTAAAACCCCGCGCTTTTATTTGTATTCACACCTATTAAAATTTGATCACTTAACATACAATACTGTTGGCAACACTAACCCGAATAACCATAATAAATGTAATACCAAACACGCTACTCCAGCTAACACAGAAAATTGTTTGAATGCTAATTCAACACAACGTTGTATAAAAAACATTTATGACACAATTTGCGCGTCGAAATGAATTGCATTGCACCGTGTTCCAACTTGCACAGCTACCACTCAGCTAAACAAACATAATTAGAACGAGTAAAATGGTCATGATTGTATGAAACATCATGCCGTTAAAGAATAAAACTCATTAACGTCAACGAAATTAAGTTTACTAACGACACCGCAGTCTGTTCTAAGTACATACACTCTGACACCTCAATACGTGCATCTCTCTGATGAGTATTTTGAGGAATATACTAAACTATTTTTCCCCGACACTCAACAAAAATAAACTGAATTTCAGCTAATGGAAATATTCGTAGAATAGAAATTCATGATTGTAGAGAAAAATGTAGAATAGAATTCATATTTGAAAAATAATTCAGGTGAAGAATCACTAATTAAAGATTTGTAGATTTTTTCGAGTCGCATTGACACATAGGTCACGCTCCTCTTATATGTATTGCAACAGCATTGCCTACAGTATTGAAATGAGTTTGTATACATTTAACACTTCCATAAATTAATATTTTATGAATTCGAGAAAACTACCACAAAATTTCATTTACACAAAAATAATTAAAATGAATGAATTGATTCCGAGTGTTTGTAAGAATTGGGAAAAAGCATTTCAGGTGTAGAAAATTTGCCGATAATAAAGGTAGTGTTTTGAAGGAATTGGGAAATAAACACTTATGATACAGAAAATTATTACCGGTCTTATATTCAAAAGTAGGGTAAAATCACACAACAGGAAAAGTTCACGGTAGGGAAGAAAGTGGTATTCTACCATTTTAGAAGGTTATACTCTTTATTTTTAACTCGAATAGCATTTTACAGTGAATATATTTTCTGGGACGAAAATTTGTGTATCTATACCATTACTGCAAAATAAACACATAACGGAGTTTACTAATCAATGTAAAATTACAGAAACTCGCAAAATAAACACGCATGCACAAAAATTTTACTCGTTTAATTTTGTTCCTTTCTTTTGTGGGGCTTTAGGGCTCGTCAACATCAAAGGTCATTAGAGCCCTTAAAACTTGTACAGGTAGGGAAAATGCAGTTACGCACTAGGGAGAGCCAACATGACTCTCCCCGCGTGTGGGACTCGCCGAATGACTCAGCCATACCCACTAAAAACCCTCCTGAATTACAACTCAAAACTGAAATCCCAACATATCTCACTTTACTAAAAACATTAAAAAAAAGAAGAGGAAAGAGGAAAGAGGAAAATGAAAGATACCCTAACCCTAATAGCGTCGGGATCGAAAAGAACAAGAGGTGACCAAGGAAGGTCAGAAAAGAGAAAGGAAGGAGCATGGCACAAGTAAGTGGAAGCAATGCCAGACTCAGCTCGGGGCCCCGTGTTCGCCAAACACGTACTTACTCGATGTAAGTCCCCTGGGGGGAATTTTGTTCCGATCGATCTTAAATTCAAATTATAAAATTACAATGCACTTCGCATTATTGTGATTAGAATGAAAAAAGTTACTTCTCAAAGGTATTTGATAGTTTGACTTTGAAATATAGGATCAACTAAACTGACATTTTACTTCAAACTCGACGTGTAACTATCAATTGGACATCACGTAAAGCGAACAATAAGTTTTACTATATGCATAATTTATATTCTACATTTTAATGGACATGATTTTATTATTAATGCAAATTCTATTACGTTCATGAAGGCTAAATAATCACTGTGAATTATATATTTAATTTAAATATAATTTCAAATAAAATGCATGAACTTCAAATTATAATTATTATATTTACATTCATATAAATGTGAAAACTATCACTTGGGGTACCACTCTCTTTTAACAGGAGGTATGATAATATTTGGAAATCACGAAACACATGAAACACAGGATATTATCACATAAGTACAGGTTGAATTTTAAAGTCATTCCCCGATCATAAATCTTTAATATGACGGGATTAATCCATTGAAGAACTTCATTAAGCTTAACAATTGGAAAGATGAAGGAGAAACAAAAATCTTTATAATAATAGCAGTATTCGTGATGTATTGATTTTCAGATACATAAGTATTCACAATATATTATCGTTGAAAGATGTAATTCACGTTTGATGATAAAAATAAACAAATTTAACTAATGCAGTTGCGTGTAATGATAAGTTTCATATTTTGCAATTCAAGTAATACAATTGCATTCTTGGTTTTCATTCTATTAGTCTTAATCAGTACGTTGATGTCTAAATTTTGGTAATTGCAACAAAGAACATAAATTAAGTTTTAACAAAAATTCTGTGGCATCTGCTTTAAGTTGCAGGGAATTTCTCTTTGTGCAAAAACTCAGATACGTGAATACGTAATTAGTCATACTGTACCTGTAATTAACTTGGAATATTCCATTCAATGAAGGCCTATTTCAACAATTTGTACGAAGCGCGGAAACGGTAACTAAAGGTTTCGATGAAAAGTTAGTAGTACATTCCCGAAATCTTTCTCTCGACAAAAGCCATAATTTAAATATTCTTCTATTGCACCAATTCCATTGTTCTTCGCATAATGGCTTTCCAGCGCTTGAACGATGAATGCACAGTGACCCTTTAGGTCATGGTATAATAAAATTTGAAATTGAAAGTATTATTGTGTACATACACTTTAAACTAAGCAAAGCGCATATGATTGATTAAAAGAATGAACCTCTCCATCATAAAATTCTCCAAGTTTAGCACAGTAATAAATTTACCACCCTTGTTTTATTATTTTACAATCCTTGCTGCTTTGACAAATTGGGTCCCCGCTTCGGTGCCAGTATCATTTATTATTTAAGGGACAATTTCAATATTTTTATTTTCGAATCTTCCTGCGAATTTATTGAGGGCGAGTTCTAGTATATTCTCGAAGCGAAATGTTGTGTTTTGTTGGGGTAGGAGCTTCCTACAAAAGAATCTATCCATAAGGAAAATCAGTAGTCAGAGTTCCGTGACTGCGGTTCCCTGTGTAGTACCTGGCGTTTCGCATACCTCTTTTATGAGTTCCGTGAAAAATAATATTATTTTGCAGGAAATACCAACAGGTAAGAAGACTAAAGAATGGATAATTAATTGAATGAAAAATATAAACATAGTTTAGGGTGAATTCGAGAAAGTAAGGAAATTTTTAGAGAGTTACGTGCCAACTAACTTCTGAAAATTCCTTATTGCACAGTACGAAGCAAAATTAAGAGAAGTCATGTGTAGAATGGCAAAGTGATAAAGATGGGAAAATGACGATCATGAAAAGTCACGAGAGAACTTCGTTCATGGATGTACCTGTGGCATTCAGCAATAACCAGGTAAATGTACTTTTTCCTTTTTTCGAGTTACGGCCGTTAATTTTCCACATCGTTTTTCTGTTACAACATTGGCATTTAACTTTGATATAATGTGGTATTGTTGTACTTCGTGACGAAGATGAAAAACCTTGTTTTAACTTTTAAAAATTATTAATGTTTATTTTTCGTGAAAAATCAAGAAAAGTACTTAACTGGTTACCTAAACTAATGGAGTTTTTATTATTGTACCTTTTTTGTTGGGCTTTAGGGCTCGTCAACGTCAAGGTCATTAGAACCCTTATTATTGTTTATCTAAATACTTAAGTTCGTACTAATATATATCTACGTAACTTTCTTTTAGAAAATTTATATTGGAGTTACCTCTTTATTCCCATTAAACGTATAACTTAACAGGTTATTTCTGTTTTTACGGTTTGTACGCAAATGTTCACTATTCAATTCGGTAAGAAAATACATATTTGAATTGTTTAGATTTACACAAATGAAACTTAGCAAGAAAGAGAAGTCACAGAATAACAGTTGCACCGGTATGGACCGGGATTTCGTATTAGAACTGGAATTTCGTGTTAGAACCGGGACTTCGAACGGATGAAAAATTAAGGGAAAAAAATAATAATTGCATAGAAGGAAAACTAGAAGCAAAGTAATTTTGACGAACCATTATAGATTCACTAATAATTACTATTCAGAATTGCAACGACACATGATAAGATTGAAAATCTCTTATCTATGGTTTGCCATGGCAAGAACACCCAACAGTTATGATAAAAATATTACAGTACAACATTTATAAAGCAAATTATCATTGATTCAGTTATGGATATGGAGAGATTTAGTATCCCTCGGCATTCGACAAGTCAAAAATATGTAAAAAGTGTTATAAAATTATATATATATATATATATATATATATATATATATATATATATATATATATATATATATATATATATATATATATATATATANATTTTCTGGACCTCTTTGAGAAATAGTTCAGGAGTATTGATGGCTATAGTATTCATGTTAAAATTCATATTCTTTGTATAGTGTTTGCCATCAGGTAAAATATACATTTTCCATTTGTAGTTGCACTTTTTTTACATACTCCCTCCAATATTCTAATCTTAGAAACACCATTATACAGATTTACCTTCCTCAATCTTCCCTTCGCTTATTTTACTAACAACCTGTAAATAAAAATCGCAATTGAACGCAAAATCGTTTGTCTGCCATTTACCATTCTCGTTAGTAGATTATACCACCAAATGTTACGTTATTAGTGGATGCAAAGTTGGGTTATTCGTACAGCGAACACAATCCACAGACTACTCCCTATAGTGACTGAGTTAATTGCTGACTGAGTGAGTAGTTTGTCTTGTGGGGATTGGGAACTAGTTGACTTGTCAACTTCGTACGTGTATAGTGTTTCAGTAGTTAATACAGTGTCATTTAAAAGTGAAATTGGCATTTGAGTTGTAATCTGGACCGGTACCGTACGCGCAGTGAGTTTGTTACAATATGTTACGTGTCCTTAAGAGAGAATTAGCACGTGGGCGAGAACTCGTACGAGCGGTTCAACTGTTTCATCTGCCTTCAGAGAGTACACAGAGCGTGAATAATCTACCATAGAGTCGGGCGAGAGTTGCAGAGCAAACACTGACACAGGGGGTGGGTACTACTGCGGAGGAGAGAGATGAAGGGGTGGAATGGGAATAGGAAGAGTGTAAAGTATTACCAGCGGGACGAATACTCAACAGCTAGTATATGAGGGAAACTTAATTTAATGGTAGGGAGAAATTTTAAAAATATATGCTGTTAAATGTTTAAGGAAGAATTACAATGTCAATATAAACGTTTGTTAAGCTTTTAATGGGTTGGGTCCTAGAGAGACGGTTTTTCAAAGTTGGCGAATACGTCGGGGTCATTTGCAGTGCAGATTTCCCCTCTATAACCCACCGACGAATTAATGTATAGCGAGAATTCGCATCTTCATTTACACATTGACTTTATTTTATGGGGGGACGTTTAAGACACTTTTTACGCAAAAACCTGTGATACGTAAAGAAAGTTAAAGAGATCTGGGATTGAGAGTGCTCAGTATCGGGTCAACATTTGTCTTCAGACGCTGAGGAAAAACACCACTGAAAACTTCAGCAATTTCTACAGTGTGAAAATATTGTCGTTCTTCCGCTCAGTAGCATGTCAAATACACTAAACCCCTCTGATGGCTCAGAGGTTAGCATTCTACCTCACCACCCAGTCACTCCGGATTCAATTTCCGGCGAGGTCAAAAGAAAATTGTAGCTTTTCACTTCAATGTCCCAGTTCATATAGCTGTGACTACTGAAAAGCGAACCCTCGTTCTTCTATCCACCTCCTACTAACCCTAGTAATCACTAACACTTACTATTACTAACTACTCCTACTAACACCTGCACATGGGCAAAGTTGTTGGTAAACCCAGCTAAACGGCCCACCTATACTAATACCATTCTACCCTCCTCCTACATCCCCATGTAGATAAGATCCAATAGTACGCTATATGGGAGAAGAAGCCATTGAAGTACATCTTTTCTTATTAAACTCTCTTGAATCGATATTTATAACTGTTGTTTATGAATTTTCAGACCAAAAGAATGTTCTCTAGTGTATTGTTTTATCGATATCATATTTTAGTCAACCCCGAACATTATTGCATTGATAGTGCTATTTACGTCTATCATCGTTATATTATTAAATTAGTAAGTTTTACGACCTTTTGTTGACAAATAACAATGATTTACACCGATATAACATATGCTCATGAAATAAGTACGTCCGCGTACAAAACAAAACAAACCCATTCCCCTTGTGATGTCACGTCAATTCAAATGTCCGTGTCTTCTTTCCCTCCACCTCCCGTCACATGATGAACGTCTCCCGTCATCTCATGCCGCCGTGTCGTCGCGTGGCGGTGGCAACGCATGCGCCTCTGGCGTCGCAGACTCATACAACGACGCCACTCACGCCTGACACGGTGGGCGAACTTCAACAGCGCGTGGCACTAAACGTCTCAGCGCCAATAGTTGTCTGCGCCCCCGCGGTGCGCAGCAGGGGCGGAGGGGAGCCTCCAATGATACACACATATATTTTTTTAATCCAAATAAAAATTAAAAGGTCGTCAACGGATTCCAGGAGGTTTTGAGGACGGATCCACAAGAGTAAATTACTGAAAGTTATTTATTGAGAAATTGTCGGTAGTTAAATTACAATGAGTGAAGAAAAAATAGATTTGTATGCGTGATATGCAAAACTACATGTTATACTATTTGTCTCATTTATTCATTATGGATCTTAATGTCTATTTTACGACTGTTTATTACGTGATGTGAATGTTAAAAAATGTATTGAAATATTTTCGTACAATCATTTAATATTTGACCCACAATATAGAGACGGAGAAGGAGTTGAAAGAAGGGGAAGGAAGGACCGAAAATTTAAAATATTTTCCAGGACTCCTAAAATTTCTCGATGGTCGTTATTCTACTATCATCGTAAAAAGTATAGACAGTCCAATTTTTGTTTGCCGAAGACATCTAGCAGACCCACATGAAAGCTAGACAAATAAATTTCGCTTATTATTTTCTGAGTTAACAGGTGTGTTGCGAAGTCTTTCATGACTTCTTATTATTGATATTACTAACCTGAATATTCTCAGACGTTTCTCGACGCAACTGGTACTTTAAAAGTAAATAAAATGTAAATAATCACTACAGTGTTTACGTTGATGGATGATCGTAAAACGTCAAAGTTGGTCTCGTCAGAATATTCTAAAGAATTATTTTTTCTTTATTCATAAGCGAAAGCTCACTTACAATTAGAACTGCGATTATAAGAGTTGAATACATTTGTTTCCTGCATTAAGTACATATTTGCAAAGACTGATCTTATTATAGTGTATTATTAATGTAGACTAAGTTCCCCAGCTCCAAAATTTTAAAATTTATTGGCAATTAATTAAATTGAAGAAGAAATTTTTATGAGTCTAAAATTTCATAGACACCTCTCTACCGTACTTATTTGACGATTGAATAGATTACAAATGGTTATACAGGTATGAATTTTGAACTGACGAGAAAAGGAAAAAGAGCGAAAAACTTTTCCACATTTCGAGGAAGTTAAAAAGTAAAGGCCTTATTTATAAACAAATGTCCGTCACGATCTTCATTAACATTTACACAACTCATGAAAGTATTGACAATAAATATTTAAACAAACACAAATTTTAAGTTTCACGAAGAGGAAAGAAATGAAACTATAGTATCAACACAATATTAAATACTTTATTTTTAATCATTTTGTCGAGAAGATTTCGTACAAAGCATCTGAGTTTTGCCGCACTGTACATCCTAGTCCGCATTCAGTGCTGCCTCCAAGGTGAACGGCCTGGCATGAGGCCAGCGCACATATGCACACATGTGCAAGCAGACATGCGCGCGCACACTTGTACTTGGAGCACTATCATTACACCCAAATGTATCAAACATTCGGTATCGGAACACTAGGAAGAGGGTACGAAATTGCATCTGTATTCTAATTCTTACTTTTCATCTCCCTTCCTTCGGTTTCTTTCCAGTATAATCGTGTCCCCAACAACATTTTAGAATTATAATTTCATAATTTTAGGATAAGTGATACGTTTTAATAATTTACATTAAAATAAAAACTAGAATTAAAATAATTATTATTTCATATTCATTTGCCATTGTATTTATTCACCTTCACTTATTTTTGAATGGCCGTGGATCTTCAATTTTTGCAATTTTATTATAATTTGTAGTACCTGGCAAGTCTCGTTCTGTTTTGTTCATTGAATTGAATTTATTTTAAAACTAATTTTAAAAAATGGGGTAAAAAGAAAATAGGTTTTACCTCTCCTTTTTACTTCTATTGTTGAATCTACAGAAAAGGACTTCAACGAGAGGATACTAACAAGCAAATCGTACGTGCAGTGTGCGCACTACTGGTGCAGCTGACTTGAACTTGTTCTCGTTTACACTACAACTACACAACTCCAGTCACTCGATATGTTTTACTTTTTTCCATAACTCATCACGAACCCCTTTGATGGATCAACAACTACCGGAACCACACAAGTCTCTTGCTCGTGCTACTTGTCATACCGTCATGAAACTCATCATATCTTTCACTTAAGGCGCGAGTATGCGTTGTCCGGACCGAACTTGTACGAAGTTGAACGCGAAGATCTCTCTGTCTTTTTCACGGATCTCAATTTATCCCAACTGTGGACAGCACCGTTTTAGAAGACATTACGCTGTAAATAAAACGAGCCCAATCGACAGGGGACTGTTCCGATTGCTGCAATTGGCATCGAAGACGAATTGGCAAAGTGGTTACACCAGGTGTCAATTCAAGACAGTTGTATACGGAATTGTACCCGGAATACGGCAGTTGAATACGGAAGTGTTGTATTTGATCCAGTATTTACATTCTCTCTTTTCCAAACAATTTTATACTACGCACAAATAAAAATGAAATTTATGGAATTGATTATACGGAGTGTGCCAGATGAACGGAGAGAATAATTGTTTCCTTAAGAAGGAAATTCGGAGAACAATGAATTTTATTAGAAATAGTCATTGTTCGTCACGCAGTAAATACTGTATTTATATCAACGACATAATTTTTACAGTAATTCTAAGCAAATTGAACTTCAGTTTGGAAGTCCCAGTTTCCAATTCCCAACGTCATTGTTATCATGATTAAATCAAGTAATGCATCTTCTCGACAAATCCCGACACCAGAGCAAATGGTGGCACGTGTATTGTGAACCACTTGGAATTTTTGGCAGAGTCTACACCGAAAGAAACTCAAGTCGAGAAAATGAGGAGAAAAAGAAGAGGAAGAGGGCAGAATGTTAAGAAGTGGTATTCAGAAAAGAAAGGCCTAACGAGCTGAAAATAAATGGAGAGATTCCATAGCCCGTATCCTGGGGATAAAGTTAATTCGTGGATGTAGTGTAGTAGTCATATATTTGCTCGGTGCGGGTCGATGGCGCCACATCACAGAGTGAAAATGACACTAGTCGGAAGAACGTCATAGAAATGAAACAACGTCTTGCGTAAACAAATTTCCGTATGACACGTTGCAAATCTGTAAGGAAGGGAAAATGATGTTTTTTCTTGATTTTTGTGGGCATTTTAAAAGAAAAAATATTGTAACCTTGAGAAGAAACCTCTCAAATCTCTCATTTCTAGAGACAATAATATATTTTCCAAGTTTTACATTGATTTTAGGTACCTTATGTATGAGTATTTCTTTACTAGCAATTGTAAATGGATTAATGATTTCCTGAAGAAAAATTCCTGAATAAAACAGAAATAGTAAACATTAAATCTTAGCAAAGTGATTTTGATCCGTTATTCTCGACGTCAAACATGACGCTAACATTTTCTTCCAGTATGACACTTCCACTCGATAATAAATACTTTCAACGCATTAGGCACGCATTTATCAGTACGTATATGTAAACATATTTTACTGAAACACTTTTTACGAATACAATACTCTAATTATAAAATTTCTATATCACGAGAGGCAACTCAGATGATGTTAGTTAGACAGTTAGTTAAATTGTAATAAAATAAACAAATTATAATTTTTAAAAATTATAAATTGAATTAATTAATTAAGACATAGAAATTAATAGTTACAATTTAACCCATAAATGTAATTATAATTTATAAATATTTTATTTTGATTAATATATTCAATTTGAAACATGTCCACAGAACTACAAAACGACACTCAAACTATTCATTACTGTTTACATTGTTGTCCAAAGATATACATTAATAAACTAAAATTTTGTAATTTTTAAAGAATAATCATATTAATATTATAATATACCAATAACACAAATAATGGAATTTAAAAAGTTTAATGTTCGTGAAGCAAAGGAATTTAAAAATAACACAACAAAAATGATATTGCAGTCTTATATGATAGCGAAGAAATAGGTCAGTTGGTCACCATCACTTCGTTGGTCAGTTGGTCAGTTGGTCAGTTATCACCGCGATACGATGTGAACCTTCAGGACCTTTACAAGAGAAGAAGAACAACAACGAAGTTTTCAAAATGTTTACATTCTTAGCATCATCAGTATTATGCTCACCTTAGAAGAGAAGCACTAAAACTTCCTGCAAATACAGATTTTATTTATTTATTTATCAGGACGACCTCGCCAATCGACATGCAAATGTACATCCTACTTTATTGGTCTTTCTGAAAGAACTACCAACTAAGTAAAGAAATCACTTCGCTCTTAACACGTGTCTGTCGTAAATCAACATCTGAGATACAATAACGAACTTTTTTTCATAGAATACAATTGAAGAGAGTATAATAATTTTTTTCGATTATTTATTTCAGTATTTGTGCTGAAGATTTTTTTTTTTTCATTCAACTTATCTACACAATTTAAAAACGCCTAGCAAAATTATTTTACATATTGTTGTACAACAAAATCTGAACGTCATTCCTGGCCAGTGAAACTTCTCACAGGACCTTAAAATTTGTCCTTTGTTTCGGGAAGTGAAGGTAAACGTTGAAGAATATGACGGGGAGTGAAAAAGTGTCCGCAATAAATAAATGTCCACTATTGAGAAGTGTTCGTCAAGTGACATTGTACGTCAAAACATTAGACACAATTCTTTCACTCTGGAATGAATTAACTTATTTGAAGGAAAAATTTCACAACACGTCGAAAGGGGCACGCCTGAGAATTCTTGTCGTTATATTCTGTATCACTAATCGCTTTTTCCATTACATTTTACTTCACTCATGAAACACAATTTCGTATGTACCTCGGACTTCTGTAATGTTACTTAAAGCAGTAATTAAGTAATTGAGTAAGATATTCATTTCTCATGTCGCAATCATCTTAATAATTATAGCTTGAAATTAGATATTAATTTTTTTTAAGAGCGGGGTGCTCTATTTATCTTTAGTAAACAAGTTCTGTACTGAAACCAAAAATTTAAAAAAAACATAAAAGAAGTATAGAAGATCAAGGAGAAGAAAATGTACGTAGATTACAGATCCCTTGATCCTACGGAATTACCTTCAAAACTGATATGAAGCATGTCGAATATGTTATAAATTTGTAAATCTTTCATTAAAACTGAGAACTGCGTGCTGGGAAAACCATAAAAGAACCAGTACTTCAAAAAGTTGAACAGCCCCAAGATTGGCATGAACGCCCTGGGAAATAGTGTGTTGTATATTTATTTAAAAGAAGAATCACATAATCGAATCATCCTTTTCTATTCTCCTTTAGTCACATCTTAAAGTACTTAATGATAAGTCCTTTACTTGATAAGATAAATACCACAGCTTAAAAAATATATTACAACCGTTTTTTTTGGACGATCACAATACGTTTTTGTGTGTAATCAATACACAACATTTCGACTAAAGTTTTGAGTCGTCGAAAGATCTAAACAAATTGTTACAGCAAAAATTAACACAGCAAGATAACAATTGAACATGATATAAAAGCAAACATCAGCACGAAACAGGTTTAAAAAATTATTAATATTTATGTTCATATCGTGTTCAATTGTTATATTACAATGTTACTTTTTGTTAGTACAATTTCTTTTTACCTGACGAAGACTGAAATGTCGAAACGTAGTGTATTGATAACAAACAAAAATATTCTGTGATCGTTCAAATAAAGTCGGATGTAGTAACTTATTTATTTATTTACATTAAAAAGTTAATGGGAAATAGAGAGAAAAACACACAAAATCACTCACAAATTTGACGGAACCGTTTATATATAATATTGAAAATAAAGTGACACTACAGTCATATGTAAGTTAAAATATTTTAAAGATTCTCTGTGAGGCTAAGAAAGGTTGGAAGCCGAAACGATTCCATCAAATTTGTAAGTGATATTTGTGTTTAATTTCTATTTCTCATTAACTATATATCTTAATTAGATAATGGTTGTAAATAGTAGAATTACCATAGTTTAATCATAGATGAGTATAGTTCGTCTCGATGTCTCTTTATCGGTTTCTCTGAGGGCGTGTAAGCCTATGCAAGGATTATCCCCCTCCTCTTCCGAAGCATTTAGCGACGCGTTCCTCCCGAGTCCTCGTTGCTTTTTTTGCCAATAAATCATTATTATTATAATAGAGGTGACGGTGTGACGTTCGTAAGCGCAGACGACGGCGACGGTGGTGGTTGCCGGTTGCGTCCTCAAGGTCCCCGGTTCAACACCTCCCTGGCCTTGTCTCCGCTCCGCCCCACCCTCCCTTCCATTCGTGCTTTGTGGCGGAGGGGCGGGAAGAGATCGGGGAGGTAACTGCAATGCCTCCTGCCTCGGAGGCGGAAACGACGCTCGGCGCCGAACCACCCCACAACACAGTGGGTGCTCTTCCTTAACTAAGAAGCATACTTCATCTTGAGGTAGGACAAGCGACCGGACGCTTGTTTTTTAATGACCTGATTTATTTTTCAACGCTGATTACTCGGTTTTGCCGAGGATTTTTCTTAGGTTAATCTTCTTCTACTCAGGAAAAAATAAAATATATCTATATAGGTCACAATACTTTTATTTGCCGTTTTTTTAAACATGAACAACATCCTAATTTTTCAAATTCATAATAATACAAATTTAATACAAAACTTGACTGTATACACTACACCATCTCGCGGGAGCCGCACCGGTCGAATATTCGCTTCCAAGGCATTACGCCAATGCACCATTTTATTAAAATTCTTTTAAAATCTACACTATCCGTACAAAATTTTACGATTTAAAGACTTTTTTTATCTTTGTTAAATGCACAAAAAATAATTACTTTCGTTTTTTATGATGACTGATTTTTTCTTCTTAAATTGTTGTATTTAATACTTCTAATTTTAAAAACATTTTATGGATAATTTAGGTTAATTTTGTAGATAGACATACGTTGTCGCTGAATTTATTGTAGAAATTTTTAAGGCAAACAATATTATCAATCATAGTAGTCACCTATCTCTAACCGTTTAGGCAGCGTAAGCGAATAGAACACTTTTTTTTATCGACATTTATAGTCAAAAACCATTTCTATCTCTTATCTCACATTCAAAAAATAAAAGTTAACCTATGTTCATCCAGGACATCTAAACTATCTCCTTGTCCAATTGCTTCACGATCGGTTCGGTGGTTTAGTCCTGATCACGTAGCAAACATACAATCGTGTTACTAATTTGTAGGTTAGAATAGATGAAACAATAAACTTATCTCTCAACTCGTCTAATAATATTTGGTCTTTGTTGGGAAAATATTTGAATAAAACAATCTTGAAATTGTACAGGCTCTTATGCATAAATTCGCTGAAGGGAAGGTTTTTTTAAAAAAATTCTCGCGTTAATTTCTGAGAGAATCGATATAAAAAAATTAAACACCTGTCACTTTAATATAGAAACTCTTTTATAACACAAAAAATAACAAAAGGAAATTTGTCTTGCCTTTCCATATTATTCAACGATAACGTCGTAAAGCTAGAGAAATCTTGTTAAATTAGAGACCATTCTACAAATACATTGTTTCAATTTAAACTGTGTATTAAATTTTTTAAATGTTTCATAATTCATGAATTACTGTTAAAATGACTATTTGTATATACACAGAACAAGTAATATCACTAAAATGTTACAAATGTTTATGAACTTGTCTAGCGTCTGCCACGCACATGCTACCATAAATGCAAAGAACCATCCCAATAAAAATCCCAACAACAGCACTTCATCAACTAAATCATATCTTTGATGTAAATTCCCAGCATATATTACCGGGCATTAAGCAAATACCCTCAAGTTATTCCCGACTCCCCAAATCGAGTTGGACATCAACTATTTATTGTAATATAGTAATATAATGCTTCTACCATTATCATCCATTATATAATCAAGAAAATACTGTTAGACTTACGACCTTCTGATGGACAAATAACGTTTGTTTCGTAATTTTTTATTTTGTTTTTGTTCTTATTTCTCTTTTGTTATAATTTGTTGACGACGACTCAAAACGACAGTCGAAACGTTGTGTTCTAAAACAGCACGAAATAAATGCTATCCGTCGAATACTAATTATATCATAATATTATGTTTACGTGGCTCTAGTTGTTGAAGGCGGAACAGTACATCTAATTTCATAGGTTCTTCACAATATTATGTGTAAAGCTCACTAGCTCGAAAGATAAGCATGAGGCTAATCGTTCAAAACACAATCAATTGGGTGAATTTTCATATTGATTGTTGTTGATAAATTTTATTGAAAAGTAATTGAAATATATTTAAATAATTGTGTCCTATTATTCTTTAAAGGTTAAGGTTTAAATTCTTTGTTTTAAGCACTAGTTTAGCACTGCAGCTTAATTTGCATAAAGTTTGAGATTTTGCACAAATATTCTTTCTCAAACAACCATTGGTATCTAATGAATATGTTATTCAGTAATGATGGTTTCTGTAGTATTGGTGCGTGACGTAGGTAGATTAGTATTATTCACTCGTCTTTTCACCGATTTAATAAAGAAATAACTTTGCTCAGCGCTATTTACAAAAACTCGCATCACGTGAAACGTATGGATCGGGTTGAAACGAAACTTTTACGGTCGAATTCATGATTGGAAATACAAACTAAACTTAGTTTCATTTTCATATGACATTAAAGATAAATGTAAGAAACTAAATTCCAAAAAGGAGCAGTGACTTTTATTATAAGTATAGCTATTTAATCCAATTTTTTGTGAAATCTTATAGTAAATCTTTGTATTTTTTGCCCAATAATGAACGTACAATTTTGACTAGTTTTCATGAGAACCGTACCCAGTGCGTCGTCAGCGCCTCAGCCAAGCACAACGAGAAGCAAGAACAAACGACCCAAATCGTAGTTTGCTCATGCATGCGACAATATACAAGAGCAATTAAGGACGCGAACATATATAACAGGAAGAAAGAACACTGTATACATTGCGAACATGGAGTAATGGCGCTATTGGAGATTTTAAAAATGCTTACAACGCAAAAATGGCAGAAATCGTTTCCACATTTTTCTAGAGAGAACTCTGCTGCAATGTCGAGATGTTTAATGTCCGAGCGAATGATATATTAAAATGTCAAGTGTTTTGTTTCTCAAATGGCGTACTAAACGAACAAGGAGCGAATATACTACAATAAAATATTTTTTAAGTCCCAAAGGTTTCAACAGCGAAGCATTTCCGACTTTATAAGCAAAGACGCAAAACTAATCGCAAGTTCACTTTGAAAATAATTGATAATCAGAATTGCAAAAGAAGTTGTGAATGTTTCTATGCTTCTTCGAAAGTGCTAACGAGACTTCATCGAATTCTGCAATGGATGATCATTTTCTGTAGACAAATCACGTAGCTTTATATAAAGGTTACATAGACAAAAATAAGTGACAATAAAATGAGAAAACGATTATCCAAAATTATCCTCTCTCTCTGTGTGTGTGAGTGAAAAAGTGCGCGAGTCTCCCTAATTCTTATCATATGATGAGAAATTTTAATTGGCTTGATAGTGATTCGGGGGAAGTACACAACCAGAAGCAATCACAGTTTTAATGGAATAGTTTACCCACATTATCAAAATATTTTGATATTTCTTTTTTTTGAGAAACAAAAGGATGAGTTTTCTGAACAAAATTAAAGGGTTTGAAGCTATCGATGGAAATAAATCCTCTTTAATGAATGGCGAACATTATTTTTTCCGATTCGCTCTATGAAGAAATCAGCAATGGCACACGTATTCCACAATATGTCGTGGACAATGCTGAAGAAGATTCAACGTTTGAAATAAACACCTATATCCTAATATACGTCGAGGATATTCTTCCAAGTAATTTGCAAAAGAAATGGTAGTGCCATGACACTGATTGTTGAATGTCACGTGGGAAAAGTTGTGAGCGTCTTGTAGAAATATATATGTGAAGGCTGGTCGAGTGCTATATGAAGGAAATATTGATAAGTCTCATTGAAGATCTGGAAACATCGAAGTACGACAGCCAACAGGGTGTGACTAAGGTTAAACTGAGGTTAGGGGTGATGCTACGAACCTATCGGTTGCTTATTTCTTTGTCACCCGAATTATTAGTTCACGCCATATAAAGATGTGTATATTATTTCGCCCGAGTATCTATTAGCTCTTATTATCGTACCTGCACCAAGAAATATGAAGAGCAATTTATTTACCCAGCCACATATCTTGTTAACCATCTTCATATTGACCACACACATTTTACATTTTGAGACCATTTTACACTTTGAGACTGAGACCTTTTTGGCCACCAGTCAAAAGAGATGGTGTGGTTAAGTAGTAACCTACATCTTTGAGTAAAATGTGTGGTTACCATGGAGATCGTTAAGTGTGTGTGGCTGGGTAAATAAATTTCTTTTCGTGGAGCCCTGATGATGACTAAAATAAATGGCCGAAACGTTGGCAAAATGATAATTCTGTATATATATGTAAATGCAAGAAAACCAATCCCTATTAATTATTATGGCCAATAACCTTTCAAGTATGCAAATTTTCTCTATTTGATATAAATGATTCAGAATTAATAGGGAGAGAGACATCGGTAGTCAACCGTTAATACACCCACATAATTCTAAATTAAGGACTCAAATTAGTTCTAAAATTATACTCTTTATTTACAAATGTGTTTCATACAACATCTGTGTTATAACAAATATAGCATTTTTTAAAATTATTTGATTCTAATATGGTTTGACGTTTACATGTGTTTAGTTTCCCATCAATGAATTCGTCCGAATACGTGAAATTGGGATGTTGACAGGTGCACCATTCAGTCTTTGTTTTGTAAATATTCGGTCAAATTTCGCGCAGTAAATTCGTGGGCTACCTCTGTGTGCGATGAGGAAAATTGGCATCTGTGCGATACACAGATATGTTTACATAGAACTGTTTGATAAATCCCCCTGTGACAAAGTCACAGGAACAGAGAGAGAGAGACGTTCCCACGACTTCTCTCTCTCTCTCTCTCTTCACCACCAATCTTTCTTTTTTCCCTCTCTTCCATCCAGTTCTGATCGATAACACATTGATCAAAGTGTCACAAACAATCTGAACTGTGAAATGTCACAAATAATATATTACTCATTCTTATTTATACACTGAATTTCTGGAAGTGCTAACCTAATTGCAGCTCAAAAATTGTATTTAACGATTGCAAAACATGTTTCGATGTACCCTGATTTAATTTTTATCCTTGATGCATAATTGTATCTTCTTCAGTTTTATTATTAATATTATTATATTCTTATTATTTATTTCAACCAATAATAATCGACAATTTCTACGAGCCATTACCACATTATTTGTACTTGTCCGTGCCCATTATCAATTCATCTTTCTTGGGTTACTTCACGCCGATAATAATACTAAAATTTTATTACTCCACACAGATATTTTTTCTCTCATTTTTTGCAGAACACTGTGATCAAAGGTTTAAAGGACGCATGCTTCAGACAATTCACACGTAATCTCGACAAATACTTGATAATAGCTTCAAATAAAAACCTTAATATTAGCCTTCAAGTTCTTAATAACTATTATTGCACCAAAGATTTCAGCTAAATTCTGATAACATATCTTGTTTATCGAAACGGTTGGATGTTTCAAATATATTTGCATAGACTCTCATTCATGTGTGTGGACTTCAGACACATTGAAAAAGTTTGAGCGACACTTACCTCGATGATATACATTTCTGGGTCTAGGAACTAAAACGGGCCACAAGACTGAAACTATGACGCTTTGGGCGATAAAACTCAATTCATATGGAACTGGAGAGTATAAGTCACAAGTATCATTGATTGTAATTTTTTCCCGAAGTGAATGATTGGGATGACATGTGGTGTAAGAGTTACTGCGCTCGCTTATCGTCCCTGGTTCAAACCTCGGTTGATCCAATTTGAATTTGTCTTGATAGACGAAGAGTGTGGGGAAGGTTTTCTCAGGGTCTTCCGTTTATCTTTTGATTCTCGCATCCTTTTATGCACCCCTTCATCGACGATTTGGTGTATGATCTCTCTCTCGCAATTATTTCGATGTCAAGTCGCTAATGCCGTTTAATCATAACTTCCATATGATATAAACAACTTTGAAGTGAGACACACATATTCTCCTCACAGGAAGATAGAGAACATCGCGCCGCTTAAGTAATTGAAGCGAGTAATCTTGTTCCTTAAGCAGCGAAGGAAATAGTTCTGCGAACCCCCCCCCCCCAANCGAGTTGGAAGACACCGCACCTGTTTAGCGGTACTTACGCAACTTACGTGTTGTTGACGGTTTTTCTGCACAAAGTGAAACTTCTTCCAGCAAGTTGGGAATATTATATTTATATATTATTACATTAAAATATTTGAATTATAGACAGAAGTTTCTACTGAAAGAAAATTACTTGTGTTAGGTACAAGAATAATTTAAGTATTCAAGCAATACGTAGGTTTTGTTGTTGTTGTTTTTTAAGATGATAACAAAAATGACTTGGCAATGAAAATTCAATTAACTCAAATAATATTTAAGCTCTGAAGCAATCCATTAATGGTTGAAACTATATATTTCAACCCAGGTCCTTGATTTCAATATTTCTTATCAAAAATAAATGAATATTATTTAGAAGAAACTTTTTTTATGTTTCACGGCGGTGGGTTAGTGCACGTGCGAATTTGGCGTGTTGTACTCTATCGGTTACACGGAATTTGGAGTGATTTGTCTCCCAGAAACACTCAGAACGTTGTTACGGTTTCTTAAAATAACTTCTTTAAACGCTGCATTTAATTATCTATAAACTACAACAAACAATATTATTGAATGTTTTCGAGGGACAAGTTAGAAAAGCTTTAAAATGCAGAGGAATGTATCTGACTCACACTGTTGCTCATAAAAATAAAGTAGAAAATTTTAACGAGTGTTCGTGTGATAAAGTGTTCAAAGATTTCAAATTGCTTGTTTCCAAAATAGAACACCCGCATTTTTGGAAGGATCGTGGAATATTTCAAAGAGGGATTATCGATCATTTCTCGCGAGAACAATAGAAGTTAAACAAATTATAAATCATTCGTTGAATCGATTATTTAGAACGTACACTAGATGTTATATAGAGAACGTGCTTCGAGAATATGTGGTATGTAGTTCCAGTGAAGTTTAGAAGCTCTGAATACACCTTGCTGAATTCCTGAGTCGAAATAGTAATAAGGAAACGATACTTCAAAAACAAAAGAAACATGTTGATGAGAGAAACAAAAAATAAAATAATTCTAAATTTGTCATTAAAATTCCCAAAAGCAGTTTTGAAAGTTGTAATGAAACATTGAACTTCTCAACGTCGATTTCTTCGTCAATATGGTTGCACGTGCAAAGTGAAGCATTAGTTAAGTATTCAAAGTACAAATGTATGCTAGAATATTTCAATAAAGTGTTATTTTAAATATCTCAATATTTATGACTCTTTCCAATGCTTTTGTTCTCCCTTAGACAAATAGGTAAACAGTAAAATAAATTACACATCTGGAAACACTATGGATTAGGGGAATTATTTCATATTTTTATAGTTCCAAAATCTCTCAAAAACGGTGCATATGCAGTTATAACATTAATTTTTTTCCATAAACGAACATAAAATAATCACGTAAACTAACTCTTCTAAAAGAAAATTCGTACTATATTCACAAATACCCCACCTATTCCATGCCCCTAGGGAGAAATCAGAAAACGTTTCCAGAGACTTGACTCAAACCCTTTTTTGCCACTGAACAGCAGAGTGCAATAATAAAGTAAACATGTTTTTTGAAGTTTTCAGAATAACTGCTCCGTATGCAGCAGTCTACAAGGAGCAATAAAACATAGAAATGCACAAGTTAACGAGAGCTCGTAAAGGTCTGCCGAGTGGCGAACAAGGCTTGTTGCGTAAGAGGCCCTAGGGATACATCTTCGAGAGCTTGTTTCAATTTGAAGGTTGTTACCTAAACTTACAATAATACTTCCTATGGCACAAATATCGGGGGGGGGGGGGATTTATTCTCTGGTTGTAAAACATACATCTGACGTGCGCATTTTACGTGTTACTAAAGTGCGATAAAAAATACGATTAATAATATTTATGACAGCGATATTTTATCGATATTGAAATACTTATATTCTTGTTAAAAAAAACTATTCTTTCAAACATTACACCAAATCTTAATCTTTACAAAACAAGAGTAAATAAAGGTAATGAAGAGCATTTAACGTTTTATGGGTTAATATGTTGGATATTTCCGGAATTCAAAACTAGAAAATATTTAAACTCACATCTTGTAAATAGATTCCTTTATCATATTTTTAATTAAAACCATAAAATACAGGAATTAAACCTATTTCTTTTCATGTGACAAGAATTGTGGAATTGTTAATATCCTTTCCGACTCTATTTTTCTACCACAAATTTAAGGTATCAGCACGATTCTTGTACGTAAATGTTTTTTTGCCCTCAATACAGGAATATACAAATAAATAAATATACAAAAATACACGAGGAGTAAACTGCATCTCAACAACAAAAACGTCCGTGTGAAACCGAATAGGGTGAGCTAGTAACGTAATAATACTAATACTTGACAAAATCACGTATCAGTGGGAAAATACTTGCTGGAGTCTGCAAAACCACATGCTTGCTCCCTCCTCCACTGTTTGTCTTCGCAAGGACTGTGGATACAAAGCCCGATATGTGATACTTCTCGAGAAATTCAGTGTAGTGAAAGGAACTCAGTGTATCATTGCGTGGGATCTGATCCTTGTTACAACGTCGATGGCACTCCTCTCTCTTTATCTCTCTCCGTCGAAGAATCTTCTGAGTACTCTTTCCGCCCGCATGCAACGTGCTCCTTCTCTCGCGCGTATTTCCCTCTTGGATTTGCCACTTCATCCCCCACGCGTCGCTTTCAAACGTCGCGTCGCCGTCACACGCTCAAATACCTCCTCACTTCTTGCAGCAAATATGCATAAAGTACTTTTTTTTCTTTTTTTGTGGGTAGCAGGATTGGATTCAGGATTTGAATTTGGGAGGGGCTTAGAAAGAAAAATTTTCCATTCATCGTGAATCGTACATTGTTATTCTTACACATTTTATAAGAACACCAATGAAATAATGGCTCTAATGACCTTGACGTTGACGAACCGTAAAGCCTCACAACAAAAATGGAATATTTCCATCGATAATTTATTGTACTGTTAATGTATGTATGTATGTATGTATGTGTATCGATCGGTCTTTTAAAGGTGGTTAGTGCCTATAAGAATACCAATTTTTCTGTAAAAGTGCTGAAAATAACAATTAACAATATGTAAAGTAAGGTTACTCGTGCAACTTGGTTCCTGTACATTACAGCAAATATGCGCGAATCCCACGATAACCTTCACTTCAATCAAAGGGAAGAGAAAACCTCAAAAATCAAAAAAGCGAAGAAATTCTAGAAAATCTAGACACGAATAAAATATCATAAATGCAAGTCTTAACTGTTTTGGGGGGAATTTTCTTTTGTTCCTTTAACAACAGTCTTTTTTGAGACTATATAATAAGTTGATCTCACTCTACACATTGTAAGAAGAACAATTGGAGAAAGTTTTGAACAATATACGAAAATGAAAAAATATGAGATTCTTATGTTAATAGCCATAAATCTGATAATACTGAATTACATGTATAATTAAAAATAGTGTGTGATGTGAACAATCTGTAACATAAAATGTGCTAATTATTACACAAGCTGGAGTGAAGTTCTCAGTAAGAGTTGTAACAAATTTCACGTAAAAAAGAAAAATACAGCATTGCCACTTTTCTGGTTAAATCATTGCGGAAGTACAAAAGTCACTGAACACCGTTCACTTCATTCCACACAAACCATTTTGGTTTATCTGAATTTTTAAAAAAATAGGATAATTTGAAACTATTTCGTAAAATAAAATAACAAAGCCAGTTTCAAAAATTTCTTTAGACAAGTTTTGTTTATTACTTAACATTCTTTCCTCGTCAATTAGATCCATATACAATAGGAAATTGAAAATGGGTGAATTTCACGTATCACAAACTTGGAATTATATTATGAATGACTCCTCGTATGCTAATGCGAACCATGATTCACAATTTAAAAAATCATTAAATATATTTATATTAAAAAATCGCCCAGCTGACAATGCAGCCCCAACGCCCAGCTTTATTAGCGCTGCAGCTCGAGTGTGAAATATCTTGACAAGGTCAAGGTCACGTCGGACGCAACGCTCATCATCCGTCATTGTGCAGACCTCCGCCCTCCGCTTCGTTTTGCAAGCGCATACTTGCAATGTTAGTCATCTCTTCGCCACATGTCAAACTTTTTCATAGCTCTTTTAAGAACGAAGGGTGTTCAATATTCAAATGTTAACTTGACGTGAATGCATAGATTGTAATGTACATAAATCCTGAAATATAAGATTACAATTGGTTACGATATATAATTATATAGTTATACTAATTATTTTCCATATTATTTAAAACTTATATGTAATATAAATATTATTAATCATTATAGTATTATATATCTCTATAAATTATACTGTCCCAATTTTAACCTTCATAATGAACACAGAGAAGGATAAGTCAGGTTATATTACGATATGCTAACATTAATAAGCTCTCAAAGAATCATTTAGCACAAATTCCTGTCTTGAACATAATTTGTACACTAACGCGTTTTATACTTTTCACACATTTTTTAACATCACTACTAGGCAACAGAAATTCTCTTTTTTTGAGAATAACTTTAATGTATGTAGGTCAAATATTTTATGTATTGAATGTGTTTGTTGGTGATTTTTATACGTAATACTATTTACACCCTCTTTTGATTAATGAGTTCACTATTTTAATGTGATAAAATTAGTACCTACGTAATTGTCAGAATATTCTCAAACTGTAAATAATCAATTCTCAGAGAAAATATAAACTGCAACATCTTTCTAATCGTAAATATTTCTCGTTTAATTTTCATAAATTCAGAGAATGCTAGTATTCTCCGGAAAATTTTCTCCCATTATTTTTTTTTTCCTTTCCACCGGAAATCACCTTTTAATACCAAATAATGAAGAGCTTAGAGATAATTACGCCTCTCGAAGTAACGGGGATCCAATGTTGCTGGAAGTTCTTGCGCCTGTTCATTCCAAGAAAGCTTTCGCGCCCTGAGGTGTATACCGCGAACTTGTGCAAGAGTAGAACCTTAGTAGCCGACCGAGCTCCGTTCCCTTTGTGCCCTAAAGGCCTCTCGGTCGAGTAGAAGTTACGGCGCGCTCCATACCTTCATTACCTCCAGTGTTTAAATAGCTTCAGAGGTCAAACAAAAAGGAACATAAGCACCAAGTAAATGTTGCCACTACATCTTCTGTAAAGTATTTCGTGATATATATATATATATATATATATATATATATATATATATATATATATATATATATATNAGTTTGCATCGTCTACGGCCAGGTGAAAATTGCGACGGACCGGGAATCAAACCCGGGATCTCCTGCAGTGTGCAATGGGAGTACACATGTGGCCAAGCAGGAAGTCAGGGGTTTGAGTTCCGGTCCGTCGAAATTTTCACCTGACCGCAGACGATGCCCAAAATATATAAATAAAGTATTTAGACCGATAGTGTTTGAAAAATCAGAGTGAAAGTTAATTCAACTCAAAAGAGCCATTTTCCGTAAAATAAGAGGAGGGAGGCTATAAGGTTAATGATTGTCTTGCACAACGATGACTATGACAGCCTTTGTGCTGAATCCTATCCCAATGTTAGAAAGTCTATTCCTATGATAATAACGGAGAGTCGTTTGATAATGGCCAATCAATGCATACAGTCATTCTGACATGTAGAAAAATAGTAAAATTTGTTTTTTTCTCCATTACAAAAAGATTCCTAGAAAACATTTTTAACCTAATACGTCATTTAGATTTGGATTATTACAATCCAATTAATATCTGTCCTTTTTCACGGTCTTATTTAGAAAACTTGTGTTGTCCTTGGGTGTAAATCCAATCGAATTTTCACATAGGTCTACTTCCCGATATATTAGGGTCTTGAAATTTTGTACATCTATCTACCTATCGATATGACAACTCCAATTTTAAGTTGCATATAAAACAACCCAATTAAAACTATTCCATTCCCGTTGTACGGCATGACGGCTCTCTCTTGCTGAGATGAATATAACCCATAATATTTATGATCAATATTTAGCAAGGGGTAAGAATGCTCTAGGCTCCATGCAGGAACGAAAAAAGAAATAAAGGGGTAATATACAGTTTTCTTCTCTGGAATGTCTTCTTGTAAAAAATCATTCAATTTATCAAATACAAAATCTAATTCATCGTCGTTTTATAATTGTTATGAAAACTGAACTACACAATTCCGACTATATGATCGACAATTGGTATAAATTTAGCTCTTAAGACAACATTCAGAAAGGGAGTTTAATAAACCGTATCTCTTTTATTCACGTACCCCTTTATAGTGTGTAAAATCTAGACAATACATACTGAATAAAGAAGTAAAAATAAAATAAAAAGTGTTTATTTAAATTCAAAACATTATAAGTAGCCTGAAAGAGAAAAAGTAATTTATCATATATCAAATACAAGAGCAAAACAAATTCATTGAATAATCAAAACTCGTGAAATCTATATATTTTATTAACAAGACATGCGATCTATTGATATTTAAAATGAATTAGAAAGATAATTGCTGAATATCGTACTGCTTCAATGTAAGCAAGAATCAAAGCCTATTCTTCAATTATTAGTAATAAGTGTTGTACCGAAGAATTCTCGTAACTGATCACTATTATTTATTGAATTTCAAGTCAGATAATTTATTCTTGACCAGATATTATATCAGGTAATGTTTGAACTTCAACTAGAAGTGTGTTTGTTCCATTCTCTTTTCTTTTATATAACTCTTTTCATCTTCTCCGCAATACTTCTCTCAGATATTCCACATTTACTAATAATACAGTCTTAAACTCACTTTCGTGGTTGGTATTTGCGTGTATTTTATAATAATCACATCAAAGAAACGCATAGTATAAACTGTCGCGTAGAGTATTATTTAGTCCCGTGTAACTCAACCTATCAGCTTCGTTTCTAAGAATATTTCAAAGGGTTGTTTTTGAATAAGGTTAGGACGCACCTGTGTAGCTCGAACGATATTCATATGATCAAAGGGAAGTCTTTGTTTATTGAGGGCTTAATCCAAATAGGAGAGTCATAATTCAACATTTGGATTGACTTCACCAACGAACCCATGCCATGCCTCTCTCCCCCTCTCTCTACATCATTATCCATATGTCGATGCAAACTGTAATATCGCATGAAACAAGACAATTCAAGGAAGAGATAATGCAGAGCTACGCTCATTCGCTATGCCATTGAAGGCTTACCCCATTCTCGTGCCAGATTATTCATTTATTGCAACTGACAATTTTTAGCTGGACGGAAAGCGGGTGTGAAAAAATCCTTTTCACTAGATCTTCACGGTTTATTACGCGTGATACTTCCGAAACTCACTAATAATAGAAGAACAGAAACGAATCAACCCATACGTTCAGTTTCGATACTTTTTTTAAAATTGAGACTTTAGGGTTCGCTAACGTCAAGTTATTAGCCCTTAGTTTCGATAATGGTTCTTCTGTAGTTACATCCATTGCTAGAATCATTCAGAGAACTGAAAGAAATAAAGTAAAACTTCTCACGTTCCGATTAAGAAGTAAAATTTACAAAATGATAATATTAATTCATATATTATAATAATTCAATGAGAAAACAGGTTTATATGTAACATTCCACTTTTAGGACGTAACTTCCCAACGTCCTAGTATCCGAACTGCAATGTAGGGATGTCTTCTCGAAAGGTTTGCTGAAATCCTTTCCTATCTCTGAATTCGGACCACTACAATCACTAACTAAGGAACTCACATCCATAGTGTTTTCTTAGCTTAAAATAATGTAACTAAAAATTAAGCAATTTCATGTCAGATTATTTAATTAACCTAATAATATAGTATATCCACATAACAAAGAATTAAATCTTGTATGTGTCAAATGTATTAAAATTAAAAATGTATTTTCTAAGGCAAACAATGATCTTGGTTTGAGCTGAAAGAACAGAAAAATCAAATCAAAATTTTTTCGCTCCGGATCAGAATTAGTAAACTGGAAATTTTTGAAATAACTGTTCGAGTGAAACAAACTCAAGTCACTACCCTTCGGGAGTTCTTTCATTGCAGTTTGCCACATTGTATAGAAGGCTGAATAATATACATGCCACGGTAATCACTTGTATGCCACGGTAATCAAGTTACAACATCCAAACTCCGCTGCAATATGACTCTGACAGAAACAAAAATACGGTGTCAAAAATATTTCGGAAATAGTAACCCACATAAAAATACGCGAAACAGTAGAGGAAAATTACACAACTGATCACGCGGAATGAAATTTCCGAACACAAGCCAATAGACTTTCACATTTTCATTGCCTTTTTTAACAGTGATTTTATATCGATGTCGGATTAGTAATTGTTTTATTATTGAATAAATATGTAATTTTAGCGGTCGAGTTCAGACTCATTTACATTCTTCCTTTTTTATGTGTACATTTGACCTTTCGTTCAAATCTACACCTAAAAATAACAAAGCTGTAGAGTACTATTGAATGTTTGTATGATTCATTTGCTCAAGCATTGTTCCTTTTCTTTAAAAAGTGGTACATTTAGATACAAACATTGGAGCCCTTAAGCATTATAAGACATTATAGATTAAAAAATTCACGTTACTGTATAACCGAATTAATTAAAAGTATCCACTATTTTGCTTACGACACTTCGGAAAATAATTTTGGACACAGGTAAAATTAAGGGAAAAATATTAACTAAGGACGATTCAATGTGAAATAAAATTCAACATTTTCGTAGAATTTAATGAATAATCTCAAAAAAACTTCGCTCTTTGCATTAACCTTATGTCACAGTACCGTAAGTAATAATAGATTTATATCCAATACGAAGTAGGGCATTTTAATTTCAAACATAATTGTGTACTTGAGTCATCTTTATCAACCATACCATACCAATGACACAAAAGAACGGCCTTGGCCTAACTCTTGAACCCTAAAGCAGTAAAAATTAAAAAACAGATAATTTGAAGGGAAAAAATACACGATAAAAATGATCAGATAGAACGTATCATCTCCAGAAGTAAATCAACAAAAACAACAACAAAAGCTGAAAAATCGAATAGATCACAAAGATGTTGTATGCAGATGGTTCACAGGTACATGCTCACGCGCTCATCATAATTAAAACCTATTAAAATATGCGTAAATTATTAATTTAATATCATTAATGACAATATTTAATCCAAAGAAAAATATCAAATATTTTATAAATATGTAGTCTTTTTCGCAATACACGACACATGCAATTCACCGTGTTTAATACTTCTTAAAATTTACAGGAAAATTGCGTATAAAAACGCAAATTTTGATAATAAAATTGTTCGGAATAACCGGATTGGATTGGATTTTGTAGAGCTGTCACTAACAGAAATTAGAAGGAGGGGTTCATTTACCATTATATTAAGAAATCCTCCAGCATTCATTTTGGTTTCTAAGAAACCACAGAAAACTTGAATATCAGATTGAGGATGGTATGTCTCCCAACCACTTAGAACCCTTCGTGATTGCTACCTATCTACGAATTTCTAACAAACAATCGCACCACCCAGATGATGGTGTAATAGAGAATATACAACTATTCACAAATTATAGTGCTTAACGCTATCCATTGGCATCTAGATCTTTTGGCACCATTACACTTAGAAATAGAAATAAGACCAAAATATTCAAGGTATAACCATCCAGGCACTCATTAGATGGTTAACTGCTCACGAAATTTTGACGTTAACGCAAGTAGTGTTAATTGAATAAATCAATAATACCATTAGTTTTTCATTGTTGAAAAATGGCATTCAGAATGTGAAACGAATAAATTTATTATATCGTCTAATTCTCGCAATTATATTTTAACAGTTGTCGTAATTTGCGTCAACTAAATCTTGTTTTCAGTTTTTTGTAAATTATTCTTCAAAATACACCGCAATGAAAATAAGGTTTAATTATCACACTTTAAAAAAATATTGCTATATTTTATTTAGGTTTTCAACAGTTTTAGTGGGTTTATAGCTTCGAAATATTAAAAATTATGTGGTTGCTCAAGTTTCTCCATTCTTTATTTCTTTTACAGATTATTAAAAGGTAATTGATTCAAATGATTTCCTCTCAGGGGTAAATCATTTAAACTATTTAAGGTAGGTGACACTATGTGCGGATATTATATTATAAAATGTGAAAATGTAAAATATGACAACTCTGTTTTAAAAAATGACCTTTTCAGTCATCGTCACTGTTTTTGTCGGAACGGGGATTTTTTAAGTAAAATTGCTATATTGTTATTACTTTTTTAGATAAACGAGTTATAATTAGAGAAACGAGAAGAAAAGCTCGAAGAGAATAGAGAGACCACAGAACAATTCGAGTGACTATTACACAAGGAGATGAACATCTCAAAAGAACGTGAACCTTTCTTACGACAGTTTCAACATTACAGAGTCTCCTAAACCATCAATATCACCTCTGGAGCGGTTCTGAGGCAAGAAGGAACGCCCTGACACAAGTTAAATATTTCGAGTAACAAAAACTTGCAGAAGAAACATTCCTAACTCAAGGCACAGCTGCAGAGGAACGAATAAAAACGGAGCGATTGATACAAAATAAAAAGATTTTGGAAATGGAGTTTAACTTTCACTTCTCAAATGTGTGTGGGGTAGCTCCAACAATATATGAATGAAGTAACATGAGTTTTCTTATTTTAGGCAAAAAAAAATTTTTTGCTCTCCAAACGATATGATTTGATAGAAAGTATATGGTTAAGGAAGGGATGTTAGCCACCATTATTCAAATACACACAAGATGGTCTAAATGCAAATTGTTTTGCGTCTATATCGTAAAATTTCCTTAAATTTTCTCTCTAAGTAACCACCTAATAATTGAATTCAGTAATAAAAACTAATAGACGAAAATGGGAGAACGGAAAAACCAAGACGAGGAACAACGGAAAGTCTTCTAGAACGAAATACAATTTAAAATACTTCAATTTGGGAAAATAAACTTGTCTTTCACATTCTTGGCAACTTCTAGTACTGCTTTTCACCACCAATTAACTGAATTAATCACTTCACTGGATCTTCTATTCATGCACCAAACAAATATTTCTTTTTTTTTCAAATATTCATCATTTATTACATTTAAAACATTTAATAATAAATTAACTATTTTACTCAGATGTATTATTCATTAAAAAATTAATAATGTGAAGTATATTGGTACACATTGTTGAAGTTATGAGAAAACGAATTCAAATGCTTGTAACAAATGAATGAACAAAGACAAACTGATGAGTTTTTTATACTTCGATCCTGCGATTTATACATTTTTGAAATGCTTTGATAAATAAAATACGTCTTCCTTTGCGTTCTTTACAGCTAGTAACACGTTTCTGTTACGTAAAATGAGAAGTTGACAACTTAAAACAACAACAAAATATAAATGTTGGTAATTTATGCACTTCAGAGAAAAATTGTACATTCCTTTCCAAGTCCCTGACACATATATCCTATTTTTATATGGCATCAACATGAAGATCTAGAATTCAAAACGAGTAATATCCGACTAGATAATATTTGAGGGGACGAAAAATACGTTTTAAGGTTACTCATGAAAAATAAATTTATTTTTTTAGACGAGCAAATGTGGTTAGAGTACACGGAGCAAGTTAACGAGTTTGCGTTTCGCTCGCTGGCTTTATTTTATTTTTCTAGATAAAAGATGTAACACGTTTTGCAGAACACACAGCAAATATTACTTCGAAAAACTTGGTTTGGAAATATCAATGGATATAAAGCATTTTACACTTTTAATTTTTATGTATTTTTTTAATATGAGGAATAATTATGAATGGACTAACGCAATGACAATCTAATTAAATTTTATTCATTTTGAAAATATTTACAAGATTTCTACTAATTTTAATGAGTCACAAGTATTAAATAACACGCACTATATTACCGCCATTAAAATAGTACGTTTTGTGTATACCAGTTATCAACATTTTAAGAAGTTAGTTGATGAAGAAACTGGCAATAGAGTTTTCTGTCGAAAATTTAGTGTCAACCAATGAGTTGAAAAATGGACTTCCACCTAAATATGTTGATATATAAACGGTCAAAACTTTCTCCTAGGTTTCATTTCCGATCCCATATTTAACAAAACCAAAATAAATAAATTATTCAGTTAAATTTAGGGTATTTTCTACCAAACGCTACCACCACATGTTAAATTGTCTACAGAATACGAGTACATGTTTAGTTCAAAATGTGTCAAAAGGAATATAAAAAATTTAACATTCTAGCTCTTCATATACTTTAGTTGAAGCAACATCTCGAATTCGCTTAATGTACTGGAACTCTCGGGAGATCGAGCATTTTCCAGTGATTGAGTCCGCAGCAGCTGAGGAATTTAAGTTAAATGTAGCGCGTTCACAAATAACCGAAATCTCACAACGCGTGACAGGAAAGTTGCTCTTAAATATCGAAATGAAAGGCAGAAATGTAAGCGTTGAATTTAAATACGCCACTGGTATCAGCATTCAAACGTATCGCCAGAGGAAGTTTTCGCAAAGGGGAACATTTTATAAAACTGTTTACATATTTTACTCTTCAAATAATAAACCAGAGCGTACGAAGTGTTATATGTTTGTCCTGTAGCTCACTCACTCAAACCACTATGAGTCACTAAAGAAAGATTTTAAACCGATACAACCACAAAACAAAAAACACAATAATGTGTAAAACTATCCGTTGACAAAACTATATTACTTGGTAAATTTAGAAGGATTAACACTTTCTCAATGAAGAGTTCATTATGATCTACAAATGACGCATAACTTGAAACGAGTTCAAGAAGGCGATGAAAATCTGCAAGCTGTGTGTAAAAAGAATTATGGAATACTAAACAGTGTTTTTAATATTTCTTTGTTATTATGTTCACCTTGAAAAGGAAGCAACGGTGCACAATACGTGGAGAAACGTGTTCAGAATTGTTTGTTTGGAAACATATCACGAGAAACAATCAAAATATCCTCTGCGTACGAACACAACCTAGTCCCCTGTTGAATGTCTAAGAATTTTATTATGTCTCCTCATTCAACTACAGATTGAATATGTAACATGAAAAACAAACATCTAATCCAAAACTCTCGAATAAATTACCCTTCTCACACCTACCGTCACCGAGAAAAATCGAGCAAACACCTCTTTCTTTTATTTAGTGGTCATGACTCACGATATTTTGGCAACGGAACTGAAGAAAGCCAGAGGTCGACAACCGACGTACATTCACTTTCCGCAAAACTTTGCGGAATCTCCAAGGAAACAGAGAGACTCAGGCAGAATGGCGCCAGGCGGTTCGCAGGGACCATTCATAAGTGGAGCAGACTTTAGATGACGGCGTCGGCGGCATGGTGGCGAGCCAAGAAGGCAGCAGCGGTGTCTGGTCGCTGACAGCGGACGACAAGGATGCGGGTTCAGGTGGGGGTTAAAGATGATGGGAGCAATGGAGGATATGAAAGCAGCGTTGGGCAACGGGGGGATTGTCATAGTACTCGTATTATTATTATTAGTAGTAGTATTAGTATTATTCGTGTGAGAAATGATATTTCTAAGGAAATGTGGATCAGAAACAGAGAAAACCTGGCCCGGGTTTTTTCTCCGGTTTTCCTTCTCATAGAGGCGGATTTTTTATACAGACATTCTCGGCTCTTGTCGGCTTCTATTGAAATAACAAATCTGTAATTTAGTGTTATTTTAATACTTTATAAAAATATTTTCCAAGTCATCTATAGTTTGATAATAATGCGTCCTTCTGAAATAACCTTTTTTTTTATTAAATACAAATTTGTTGGTATTCTGTTAATATTATAACATGTACCAAACTAATCTATTCTTGTCTCCGGAATATGCTGCAATGTTTAATCCGCCTCTGCCTTAGGACCCTTCATCGGAATTGATGGGACGGTCCCTCGTTTGTTTCCGGAGAGTAAATTAGTTCATTATCGTCCACGTGGTCATATGCAGTTTGTAAAGTTTTTTACAGTAAAATTATATCATTATTATACCTGAAGGACTCATACAGGTTCCGTGAGAAGAACCATCGTAACTATTACGTCAACTAAAATCTAACCTAGCTCCCGGTAATCAGCAAGTGTTTGGGTTAATGCAACAGAATCTCACGCTACTGAGTATCCACAAAAAATAACTATATTGGACAATTATTGCTGTGTTCTTAGGGAAAGTGACTTGAGATAAGCAGATGAGGATTTTAGAGGGACTTGTGTATATTTTGTAGAAAACACAGAGAAACCATACAACTATTGCTGTTTCTAGGCCCGATTGTTCTCCGTAAGCCAAGATTATCTTGCAGAAAAGAAAGTATATAAATAAATCCCAAAAAGTATTTATTTAAGTAAAGAGTGAGACACCAGGTAATAGGACTCATGAAATACACAGAAAGCTGGGTAAAATTCATAATAACTGAGAGCTTTCATCACAAGTTGTGTGGCTTCCCTTCATAACAAAACCTCGTCATTAAAGAAATTTAAGATGTTTTCAGTTCTATATCCTGAGAGAAGGAAAAATTTTGCCTAAATCAATTGTTAAACTGTAGATTAAATAATTATTTCCTTAGTGTACCCTCTCCCACGTGAGACACGTTGACACTTCATCCTCTTTATCTACTGGGTTAAACTTAAGTGAAGTTGGTACCTTGCTACTTACCGCGTTAAACTTATATGAAGTTCATGAGACTCCAGTTCGCGCCAGGCGGGTTTACATCTCAGAGAAAACTAATAATATTTGTTGTGAACACTGTGAAGATATTCCTAAATTAACCGAAACATTGCGATTGACGAATACGAATAGTGTTGGCGATTTACACAATTAGAGAGTGTATGATTATTTTTGTATCTTATTTCTAGTTTAATCATTGACAATAAGAATTATGGATTGCATTACAATTATTGGTCATATTAGGTTTTGAGACCAAAACTTCTATTCCAAGTTTTCTGAGTTAAAAATTAAAATTTATTCCTGACAGTGAACACGAGTTCATGCAGTTAATTGGTTAATATTTTCAACGAGTACAAAGATAACGCGCGGTTTCGCATATCGTGTACCACAGCGCTCGACGGCAGAGACTTCGCCTGGCTGGTGGCAGCGATAAGTCGACTTCGGCGGTGGCAGTTGACAACGATGGTGCGGCGATGGCGGTGGCGGCGAGGTTGGCACAGAATCAACGCCAGCGAGTGGGATGGCGAGGGACGGGGCCACCGGACGCCAACTGGCGCGACGGGGACTCGTTAACATGCCCCGGCGGCGGTGTCGGGGGTAGGGTTTAGGAGGAGAGGAAGTAACTGCAATGGCGACACGCTGGCGCGAGAAAGATAGGATTCGAGAACACCTCTCCGAAAAAGAAATTTACGATAAAGGCAAGAATATGTTGCATGAATCGAAGAATTCGTATTCAGTTTCTCAAACCTCATTGCTCGGAAATTATTCGTGTTAGTTCAAAGCTCGTCCGTTGAAGTTTTTCCACTGGTGAAGACTATGTAATAAATTAAAATATTAAAATGAAGATAAATGACCAGTGTTCCTCCAACAGTAGTTACAACTAGAACTAGTAAATAATAGTTCTACCCTCATTTCGTACGTTTTTGTTTCCTATTGTCTAAATAAACATTTATAACAAGAGTTTGTAAAATACATGCAATGTGTTAATTTATTTGATCTTTATGATAAATTCATACCAATTGAATACACACTTATGGATGTTTATATTATTTTTGTGTACTTAATTTAAAATATTTAATATATATTTTATTCTTCTAATATTGTTTTCTTATTATTTATTGAATCTGTCACTTGTTCATATTTTTATGAATTTATTATTTTCTGTTTCTTTTGAATGTTTGTGTTTTGTATATTTTATCATTAAGAGGACGGACATCCCGTCGTACCCACTCAATAGATACAAAACGATGGAGAAACGATCAGCATATTAATACATTCTTCGTTTAAACTATGCCGGAATTGCCAAACTACACATATATTAAATTTACTGAAATCGTAAACGCATAATCGCAGTTCCTTCGTTAGATAAAAACCACTTTTACTTCGTATCAGGAAAATCTATACATAACTTTTTAGATAGTCAAATCTGAAGCATGAAGAAAGAGAAGACTCGAGTCCCTAACGGAAGAAATATTCTCCTTTCGGAATCCGATGAAGTTACGAAAGTGAAAAGAAAACTGGATGGAAAGAACCGCCATCTTCCAGAAAGATATCGACAGTTAATAAGAGGAAACGTCTGATTAATTAACATTCAATAGAAGTACCGGATTGTTTTATGATTTTAAATTATATTTTTTAGATTCTACAGCTTGTTTCTTCGGTATTACGAGTATGTGAGAATAGCAGATTATGCAACATGAGTAATATTTTCTTCTCTTTAATTTAAACATTTCTGTGAACAATGAAGATAAAAATGAAATTAAATAGTTTCTGCTTAATGTTGTACGCGGGCTTATCTCACCATCTACTAGAAATTAGAAAGTAAATATGAGCACATTATTATTTTTAAAGAGATTTTTTTATTTCATACACCAGACCTAATAATGTAATTTATTCATTTCAACTTTAAAATCCTGATTTTTTAAATCGGAAGTAAATGCTCACGTAGAAATAATTGGTGTATTTTTTTTCTGAATAGCTACAGAAAAAACACCCAATTAAAAATAATTCAATGCTAAATGAGGTTGAAGTTCATTAAAATAATTATGTAATTTACAATGTAAATACTGTGAACGACAACAAGAACAATCCAGCGATTTAACCATTTTGAAGCAAGTGAGGGACCATCCCTTTATTTTGTACGAAGATAACAAAAATTCAAAATCTGTAAGTCCCAAATAATGCTTTATTAAGATACAGGTTTCTTGCAAATCACAATTTATATTGCAGTGATCTTAAAATTTTTAAGCCTATATTGAGTCCCAGACTGGTCATCTGTCAATTCTGGCAGAGGAGTCAATCAAAAGCAAAAAAAGTAAATCATTAAAAAGAAAGAAAAATTAATGCGTTAAAACTATAAGAAAATCCTGGCTCTGACGAAATATTGACAGTGTAGCAGAAAAAAATACGAATGAAGAATTGTCAAAAAGATATAAATGCATTTGAAAATCCAATAATTTGAAGAAAAAAAACTGTTTATGGAATTACTGGAATAGTTATATTTTTAAATTAAACCTACTATGTTTTATTTTTGCGATATCTATGAAATAGAGACCGCTGTTAATGTTAGGAAATTCAGGGTCGATTTTTATGCCCCGTTCACCCCTGCTCTGAACACAATGTTTTAAAAATGGACCAAAATCGTAATAAAACAGACAAAATATTTGGGAACCATTTATGTAACGTGTAGCGCGAAGGTGACCTCTCGTATAGTCGCAGGTTTCGTGGCAGCCCAGGCGACTGGGTACCAACAGATCGCCTTGGCCGTGTGTCCGGACTTCGCGTCGTTCGCCTCGGTAGCTCAGCGTCACCGAAGCGCGAAGTCACCTCTCGTTCACCGCTTCCGTGCAGTCAGACGCTTTGAGTGAAATAGAACGCGCGGCGACGAAGAGGTTACAACTTCCACACGATAGAGCAGCAGCAGCAGGCGGCATAGACCAACGCGTATGCGGATGTGCAAAGCGGCGGCGGTAGCCTTGTTGGAAGTCCGCTCTCACACGACGGACGAACCAACGCAACGGCTGGCCTCCGCTAGCGAGGCGCGAGGACACGGGATTAATGGGTTACAAGGGTGTCCAATGACACGGTGACCCTTACATAAAGTAGACCAACGAAATGGTGCTTCTCAAAACACGTCATATGTGTACGACAATAATAACATTCGCGTTATTAGACCTCTGTGAGGTGCACTCTGGATGTGAAAACTCTAGATTTGGATGTGACATACAAATCGAAAGGAAGGAAAGGACTTTTCCAATCCTATCGATATGACATACCAACCTTATATCATAAGTTTGGGACACCACATCTGAAGGTTGAGATGTCTCATCCAAGAGTTGAGATGTCACTTCCAAAGGTTTCGAGAAATCCGTTCCTTTCCTCAGGATTTGGACCTCACATCCAAACCTGTTCTCTCCAAACTTGCTCCCAAGGAAGCGGGTGCAAATCGGCGAATGAAAGGATGGGAGTAGATGAGTGAAGGGGAGACGATGAATGGTAGAGGAAGTGAGGAATAACTAGAATGAGAATTCCTGCCGCAGATCTACTTTATCCACGGACTCAGGAAGGTTGAATCGCCGTCACCAGGGAAGATGAGTATACCAACCACTATGACCAAGTGGATCGTTCTACCTTACATTATAAAAGTCGTATTTCTTTAGAACTGATTTAACAGATGTGAACATATCACGGAAATAATAACTCAATCTTACTGAAACAAGATGAACATAATGATCTATCAACACGTACGAAAACTAAGACATAAACTCATTTCCAAAAAAAGAGAAAATGTTCCACGATTCATAGTGTAATTGTATCAGCGCTCAAAAAAAAAGTCATAAACATTCATGAAAGAGTAAAATTTTCAGAAACATGATACATCATTCTAATGATGTAAATTAAATTTTACATATTTCAATAACTGTTTATTTTGTCCATTGCAATAGTATATGATAAAAGTTTCTTGGTCTTAGCAGTAAGGTGTGGCATGGCAATACGTTTCACATGTGAAATTGCAGTAGCATAAACTAATTTCATAGCTAACCTCTGTGGGAGCGTGGCGTTTCCGTAACACTGACCAACCCCGGCTAATGAAGCTTCACTTCAAAAAGATAAACTTTCATCAAAGGTGTTGAATGCATTTGGAAGGGGAGGCGTGTGGTTGCCAGGCAGCGAGGAAAAAACCGGACACACATTTGTGTGGAGAAAATGGAGCAGACTCGCGGCTGAAAAACTCACCTATCCCCTCAAGCCACAGAGGCAGTTAGAGAGAGCAGACGCAACCATTACGCTACCGCAGCCTCACCCATGGCTCGGGAAATGCAAGAAGTGAAAGAAAATAAACGATACGTCATCGGAGCACGACGGTTCACATTAGGGAGACAAAGTGCATTACCATTCATAATCATCTGACTTAGAGAAATAAATAGGAGACGACTACTGCGCATTCGGGAACACGCAGAGATGATCACAACTCTCGCATCACATGTTATTATATTCATCGGTAGTCAGAGACATAACCATAAAGGACCTCCATACGACTACTCATTTCCACGTATTCGTTGTGGCCTCACTAGCTACGTCATTCCCCCATTCCACCCTACTGTCCCTTTTTTATTTGTATTATTTTTTAACACGATCGGAAAACAAGGTTTTCTTTGAAATTAATGACAATTGCACAACCGTAACATATTTCTAAATAATTTCTCAACATACATAAAATGGAGGAACAATATAATACAATTATACCATTAGTAGAAAGCAAATAATATGAGAAGAATTTTAAACACCTGTTATGATTCGAACTCAAATTTGGTACTTGATTATTAGTAATTTATTTACCTTATAAATCTTAAACAAATTAACTAAAGTTTAAAAGCGCTCAAACTTCAATCGAGAGAATTTTTCATCACTTTAATGATGACATTCCGAGCATCTCCCCCTCCCCGCCCTTATTCTTACACTGCTTTATACTACCCTTGTATTTTTATTACTAAAACATCTAAAATAAATAGAAAATGTTTTTCGATTCAATTTTTAGTGGCATCTTACTTTCGTTTATAGAAAAATATGGTCCCAGTTTCTCTTACAGAGCATCCTCCATAGAGATCAGTAGCAATATTAGGATCATTCGAGCTTTAGTTCCTTCTTAACTGTTCCATTGTATTGCTTACACACTCCAATAAAGAGCCCCGACTCGTTAAGATCAATTCCGCAGTCCACATTTGTTACCTCGTATCCATCGAAATCCTGAGATCGACACGAAAGAGTTCCATACGTCCAGGGATCGGATCACCATTGAGCTGCTGTGACCCTGCAAACGATACCGAAGAGACGGACAAGCTTAGTGTCAATTTGTAGACCAATATTCGGCCGTGAAATTCGGAGAGAGATACTAAAGAGCGGATTTGGTGAAGGGATAAACGCTGAGCCGTTTACACAATTGATCCGTTTTCCTCCGCTTGTCCATGAAGTATCGTATAAGAGAGAGATACGCGGCGCCTGGGACACATTCCGCTGTCCAGCGTTCGGCGCTCGGTCCGCAAACTCCACGCGGATCCCGTAAGAGAGGGCACGAGCCGCGGACGCCGCTCATCCAACCGGTCCAACGACGGAAGCCGATGAGCCGGAGTGCCACAGTGGTCCCTCTGTCTCTTANATGAACGGGTCAACACGTCTTGTTGGTGGGACTACAAATAGTCGTCATCATTCACTGAACGGGTTGTTGATATAAATGGGAGATAAATCTCACAATTTAACCATTACAAGCTCAATCTATTAAATACCTACGAGCAACATTTGCGACCAAACGGGAAATAGATGTTGGAATTAACGCTGTTTTCCTTGCTAAGAGCAGGATTCATTATTTAAAAAGGATATTCCTCAANACGCAAATAAACTAATATTTTTTCACCGTGTTAACAGAATGAAAGACAAACGGATTCCAAAAACAGCATTAAAAGTAGAACGGAAGGAAAGAAAAAAAGTTCTAGGATAAAATGAGACGGAAGAATCATCTTAAAATGATAGGAATGGACTGTACCAAAGGAAGGATCATGAGGAGAAAACTACTGAATACTCGTATGAATCACTCTTGTAAACACACCTCGACGAGCACTGGAAGAGGCTCCGTTTACAAAAATGCCTGAAACGTTTATAGCAGATGGATACTTGACATATATTACTTAATATAAAATGTATTGTCTGAGAAACAGAAGTTAATACAATGTAGTGAACAGTTCAGGAGCAGAAATATTGTAAAATGTATTTAGATCTATAATTATCCATTTGGGTTAGAATCACAACCCGCTTTGTCCACCATCGCGAATTCTAATTGGATTAAACTGGATTTGAACCAGCGTCACCAGAGGTAACCGTTACACAAAGAGAAAACCTCTGCTTGTGACAAGAAGCTACAAATTAGAAGCGAGCTCAACAACAAACCTCTAGTTGTGAGGGTCTAGGAATGCGCAATAGTTAAAAAAGTCCTAAGGAGTAGCATTTGAAAGGAGTCTTGTCTCATATGAATGTAAAATTGTTTTTGTACGTAAGGAATTTCTTCCTCACACGTACACCGTTTTATTTGAAATTTCGAGTCAATGACAAATGGAACTCATACGTTCACTCATGTCGTTTAATATTTTCCCATAGATGTATTAAAATTTCCCATATTGGAAAATACTATATATTCAAGTCGCTCTCCTTTGTTTTGGAATACAAAATGCATACGTGTATCCACGAATGTCAAGCGCAAAGAGGAAAAAGAGCAATCAACGTATATCTTCTATCTAACAATATTCACACCATGATGCGCGCCTTCAAAGGTATCGTTGGATAACATGTGATACGAGCTACTTGTTCTCGCTTTGTCCCAGAAAGGTCGATTGAATTTGGTACAAAATGCAAAACTCGTGATACCATTCGAAGAGCAATAAAAAGTGGGGAGAATGAACCGAAAAGTATTCTATATCTTTATACGGAGATATCTTGAGAAAATTTACTGTTTATCATTTACGTTCATTTATTTATTTTTGTCACAATATATAAAGAATAAGGAAAGTAAAACAAAAAATTGCATGGAATATATCTTTGGAATATGGTGACTTTTTTTCTTTGTTTAAATATTGGACCCCGAAGAGGTCTACTGCATGTTTCGGAAATTCAATTGGAATTTTATATTTATGAGGTGGACATAAGTTTCATGGAGGTAAGAAAATTCAAGTCCACGTCATTACTTACCTGATTTATACCGATAGTAATAGCAGAACGTACCCTACCAGCTGCATACCCGAAGAAACTGATTCGTTTCATTTTCGGTCGGCATAAAGAGGTTCTAACAGGAGTTTTCAACAACACATCAGCAACATATCTTTCAACCAATTTTTAATCCATGGGTGAGATTACATGGGTGAGATTACTTCGCCACATGAAATGATATTGTTTTTATAAATCAACTATAAATTTAGTATATATCTAGTAGAGCTATATTGCTCTATTAGATATTCAATTGATGTTGTTAATACTAAATGTGAACAAAGGAGCGTTGATGTCTCTTCCTTATACTTCATTTGGGTAATTTTGTGTACATACAAATGCTTTTGGAAAAAATCCAGACTTATAAGAAATGAAATAAGAAATATTTACAAAGAAATGAAATAAGAAATATTTACAAAGAAATGAAATAAGAAATATTTACAACAAAAATACAATATGTGAGTTTCTGTCTGCAATGTAAGTGAAAACGGATTTATTTGCCGAATATTAGCGGATTACCGGGAAGTTACGATGTAAATATTCAAAGATAGGATATTCAAAAAAAATTGGTCCGTGTAATATACGTAAATGAAATTTGTAATAAAGAGAATATTCACGTAGGTGCTACTTCAAAATAGACTTACGGAATTCCGATGGCAGTTTGTGAAGTATAGGTAACAGCAGGAAAGATAGTGTAAAGGAACGATTAAAATAATTCAGCACAATCTTCCTTGAAGTATTAGATAATATGTGAATAATCCAAGTATACTTTTATTAATCTGTATTCAAGAAACGTTGAACAACTGTGCGAGCCCTAGATTTTACCTCTAATGAAATTTACGTTCATTATTCTTCAGCAATACGGTAATTTCGTGATTCATAGCATCCGCAGGTAATGAAGATTTTTGTGAGATCATAAAAAATTCACGCAAATTATCAACTATCGGAATATGAAAGTGCATTTGTAGGAATAACAATTCACAGTTCAACGGGCAGGTGAAATGGCTCTTCGTCTGTTAAAAAAATACTAAACGATTTTTTCCAGAACCACAGTACGTGTACTTTGCGTCCGTTAAACCTTCTATCTACACGTATGTTGAATCGAAAGACATCAAACATTTTGTTCTACAAATGTATAACAAATAGAAAAATTTTCATGTTAGCGGGTTACGTAAGTACACCTGTCAGCGTTTCTTTAACATTTAGCAAAACCGAATTCCTCACACATTAAAATACACTGTTCTCTAAAACTCTAAATGTTGTGAACTTCATCAAAGTTTACGAAGCCATATCCCACATAAATGTCAGAAATAAGGAATACGAACTATTTACGACTTACAAAATAAGATATTTCTCATTTCGATCGATTACGATAAGATCTGGGAAAATGAATTATCCCAGAATTGAGGTCATGATAAATCACTAATATATCCCTAAAACATTACATTCTGATAAGCTGAAAAAACTCAATAGTTCCGATACAGAGCTCATGTTTAGCATGTTTTATAGAACAGGATAGAAGAAATCCACTCGCAGTCAATGGCGGATCTAGACCGTAGGAGGGGGGCTAACCAGAGAGGGACTTGGGGAGCAATTCTGGTCGAAAATCATGGTTTTACAACAAATTTTATAAATATTATATTTTAAATAAAATGTATAATCAACAATTAACAATATTAAATAGTAACAAAATGTATTAAATGTTTCAAGTGGCAAAGAATGTCTTTATCTGTTGAGAGTTCAGGTTCGATTGGGGAGAGGGCTATAGCCCTCTCAGTCCCCCTCTCCACATAGATCCGCAACTGCATCCATTTCTACCTCAATTTCTTCGATGATTAAATCTTTCGTCAACACGTGTTAGAACCGTAACCACGGAAGTAGCCTTCATGGCCCGCATATTTTCGTCCGTCCATCTCCAGCGTACAGGACACTGTGAAATAGAGCTGTTGAGAGCACGCAGTCGACGACGTAGCAGAGTCCACTTATCTGGTAATTAAAAGCTCCCACTCGAAGCAAGCGCGTCTCGATGACGGGCAAACGGCGCTGTCGATAGGCGTCCAGCTGCGATAGTGGAAGCTCTTCATCCGCTAGCACATGACCGACACACATGGAAACGCGCTCGGCATCAATTGCAACATAGCAGCGATCGGTCGGCCGGCCGGTCGGTCGGTCACGCGGCGCGGTGACCACGTCTGGTTTCCAACGAGCTCTGTTATTATTGATCCTCTTCTGGAAAGAGATGCCATTAAGAAATCTTGATGGAATGCCAACGGGATCGGAGGTGTTTTTTCTTTCCCTGATTTATTAAAATCCAGTCTTCACTTGGAGGCTGTCCATAATTTACGCAACGCCAAAATTACCATTTTAACACTTCCCTTCTCTCTGTAACGCACTTGCTATGATACCTCGTATCTCCCTTAATAATTACGATAAACTATTCCTACTCCCCCGTCCCGTTATGAAAAGTTTTGCGTTATTTTCTTTTGGGAAATGTGGGGACAGATTTTGAAACACTGAATTATTTGATCCACATTGCCTTTAGCTCTCACAGAGGAACTGACAAAATTTTAAGTTACAAGCGCCCCTATAAAATATACCCTTTAAAACACCACCTTTACCTCCCCCTAACACGCCGTAACGCAGTGTAACGATATCAACTCCCTCCTCCTCCACAGGTTGCGTTACGTGATTTACATACGATCAATTGATTTACTTGCGATAGCCAATCGCCGCAGGACTACGATTTTTACACTCTACAAATAGGTTTTTGAAGTTCCTTTTTTTAATTGTACCTCTTTATCCGAAATATATAATTTTCGATTCATGGAAGTGTGAAATCATTAGTATTATCTTGGATTTCATACAGTTTCAATGAGGCACTGAACGATGTATTTAGTATTTTGCACGCGTATTACATACTGATCAATGTAATATGTGTTGTGACATAGATGTTTGTAGGGATTATTGTCCATTATTTGTCAAAAATTCCTAACACTAACACTAAATTAAACATCATTCAAAGTAGATTACGTTTTTGTTATTCGAGCCCCGACTTCCAACTCCTAATATTATACCAATCAGGAATGCGTGATTCAAATTTCAGTATCGGTGTCAAAAATCCGTAGGTAAACTATAATGAAATTGAAGCATCTATGCATACTCATATTATTTCTTTCATTATTACCAATAAAATCAAGTAAGGCTAAATACATATGACTGAATATGAATAAAAGTAGAAAATGATTTTTTCTAATTAGGAATGAAATGAGGTCTTCCAAAATAAAACTCATCCGCTACGTTAAAATTACACTTAAGTTTGTTCGCCAGATACGAAATTAAGAAAACCAGCGAACAAGATGATTTAAGTTTTACCTCCCAAATAACTCCCGCAAGTGACCTCAGTCGACCTCCGAAAGAGTCAACCCGTTCACGGAGACTGGCGTCATCTGGCCGTGAATTATAAGCCGGAGTTCCCGCTAAGTAATTTACAAACACCATCCTTAAACATAAGAACGATTTATGCTCGTACATTGCGGATACGTGCTAACAAATTTCGCCTATATATAAAGATATAACTTCTTGGAGAGGAGACGAGGAATTTCATTAACAGGAATATCTGTCTTCGAAATGAAATATTACTCCGTTGTGGAGAAGAAAGCACATAAAATATTTTCTAAAATGTTTGAAGTTAGAGGGTTCTATCCTCGGAATGTACACTGCTCCCATTTCATAGTATGCTGATTTGTCTGGACGGTGGTCTTAAATCTTCACTAGAAAGAATCTGAGTTTTCAAAACCCCAGTTTCTTCTCATTCTTCCTCCTCTGACTCCCAAATAAGGAAAGAAAATGATTAAGTATTAATCTTTAAACTTGAATAAATCGATGTTAGTTATATTAATTTTTTCACGTTTTTTAGTTATAAAACCTATTGTTTATTAAGGTTACCAATGTACCTACATTTGTATCTTATTTACAGAATTAATTGTAAATAAGATTCTTCCTACAGTTTTCCTGTAAAAATAAGGATTTTTTTTTGTAAAAAACGTAATACACATACCGATGTATCTAGTTTTCTCTCCCTTACAATTCACGAAAGATATAGGCTGCACAACGCGGCTAGCTTCTATCTTCTATAACGGAACCTGGATGACCGCGTTCCAGCGTAGAAATTTCGAGTCGTAACGACGTCGTTACAACTCGGCGTCGTGGCGACGTCGAAAAACAACGTCGTGAAGACGTTGCGAACGTGTAGGCTTATAACGTCGATTCAACGTCGGAGAACGGCGCTTTCATGATGTCGTAAAAAAAAAAACATTATTCGACGCCGGGAAACAACGCCTAAACAACGTCGTCACACGACTTTCTTGAAAATGCTGAATTATCATTTTTATTACAACTTTTATGGATATTATCCATCGTCTTACATTGTTCTATCATATTCAGTAACTTGCGACACGTATTCCTATACAAACGTTGCTTTACAATATCCGTCTTTCAAAGTCCGACTACGGTGTGAATAGAACCAGGGTCTTTTCATGGTGAGTACGCTAGCACAGAGCTACTGCAACATGGCGATAAAAGCAAATCTTTTATCCTCTTGTATTGCTCTGTCTTACTATTGGCACCATGAATAGTACACAAGTAAAATAGTAATCTCTGTAAACAAGTAAAATAGTAATCTCTGTAAACAAGTAAAATAGTAATCTCTGTAAACAAGTAAACGATAGGATGTTCGCGGCAAAATTAATTCTTGGCAAAAAAATGCACCCATGTAGAGTTCCAACATCCACTACCAGATGGCAGTAAAAGACGGAACGTCGAAATTGCGAATGTGGTTCCGACCATCCAAAGAGAAATGAGTCACATTTAACGGCGTGGAGATCCATGCGCTATAATAATTATAATTATTGTTGTTTATTATTAAAACTGAGTCGTCTCAACGTCGTATAACGGAATCATCTCAACGTTGATCTTCGACTCAATTCCGACGTCTAAACAACTTAGTTTAGTATCGCCATCTCGACATCGCATAACTACAATTTCTCGACTGCAAATTCCACGAAATACGACGTCGCGACGGCGTCTTTTATTCGACGTCTTTCTTCCAACAACTACGAATTGGATTTAACAGAGTCAACTTAATGGAATGATTTTTTAATATGTCCAATGGGCGAAAAATATTTATCTCTACAAGATCAAAGACTAGTGGTGCAAAACCATTGCATATACTTTCTCATATACATTTCTCTGTCTGCAGTATAGACTGAGAAAATATTCTATATTGAAAGGATCATTTCTCATATACGTTTCTCCGTCTGCAGCATACAGAGAGAGAAAATTCTTTAGTAAAAGGGTCTTTTCTGGCGTATGGTCCTCTATATTTTTGCCGTCTTCTAGTGTTCTATTCATGCTCAAAGTCGCTAGATGAACTTAATATTGTCTTTTATTTGAAATTTGAATGTAAAATAAATATTCATTATATTATTTCAAACGATATAGCAACATATCAGTCTCATAAATATCGTAAAAGTATTATGTAACTGTAATTTCGTTGTAGACAAAAATTGATGTATTTTCGTATCTGCAGTGCATTTGTTGTCCTCCGGTGTATTTTATCATTATCATATCTTTCATTTCAGTTTACGAAAAGTGTATTACACGTCTGCTTGGTTCATTTATACTGCTAAATATTATTCAAGCTTCTTGAAACAGTAAACTAATGTGTAAGTGTAGCAGACAAAAATTATTTTACTGCGTCTATACCAAATTCTCAAGCGAAATACCGCTATTGCGGATGTAATTGGAGTCGTTTTTGAGAACCATTCAAAAGTGTACTATGACCCTTCGTTTTAAAGTAAAAAAATGCATCGACAACAAGTAAATCCTACCGTATACGAAAAGCGAATTAAACCGATTTATCCATTTTCTCAGAATCGCTATGCACAGACGGACCGACGGACGGACATTGTGCCAGAAACAACTTTTTCAGAATCAGGGATCGCCAAAACGGATTTTTCTCGATTACAAAACTTTCGATTTACTACGTATATGAGAAAGTAAAAATGAATGGATGCTTCAAATATCAGCGTGGTATTTATCGTGGAATGTACCTTCATAATGTGTTTTCGTTTTCCACCAATACATCACACTCGAGTTCTCGAAGAGTTTTTTATTTGTTTGTGCTTTACGCTATTTTGAAAACTTGAAATAATTCATATGAACTAAACTTTTTATTTGGTACACCGTAAACAATAACTCGTCGCTATGTGATATGGATGATATTATTGCTTACACTCTTTGATGGTTGATCAATATCAGTTATATTTTTTTAAACTTGTCATTACAACCAATCAGTACATTGAACCAGAAAAGATAAGAAATTTTCAGTAAATAGACTGGAACCCAAGACTATATGCCTGACCATTGAGCTATTGAGATAGGGGAAATTAAGGTACATTATTATGAATGTACATATTTCTTCCGTGAGAATATATGTGATAACTTTCGGTCAGGTGAAAATTGCGACGAGCCGGGAATCGAACCCAGGACTCCTGCATTGATCGCAGGGGTGTTTCTGGGGTTTAGGTCTGGGTGGAAATGATGTACAGTTGTGAAAGGCGGACGGGTGGTGTATTGGTTAACATCCCTACGATCAAAGCAGGGGTCCCGGGTTCGATTCCCGGCTCGTCGCCATTTTTTCCTGACCGAATGTTATTACATTATTATGAATTCTTTGGCTGAACACTTTTTCATTTAATCGCACATTAGTATCATATGAAATTTTATTCCAAACAAAGCTCGGTTCATTAGATAATTTGAATTTAAAACTTCGTATTTTAAACTCTGTGAGCGAATGTCGAGGGGGTTTACTAATTTTAAGAATTTTCTTCTTCTTTTTTTCCTTCTCGCCGTCATTTACGTTTTCCAAGTCCAAATTCACGCTAGATGTTAATGTTGTATACAACCGTCATCTGAGTAGGTCATTGGACAAATATATCTGCGATTTCTACCGCCAGTATTATCCTCTATTTGGGTTTTTGGGCAAGTAAAATTAGACAAGAAAAGTGTAAATGAAAATTTGTTGTCTCCAAAACTCTTTCATGGTTGTTCCAAATATATCCACTCCCCACTTTCGTTAGGCAGATGAATGAAACACATTTGGTTTTCACGATAAGTCAGAAAGAAAGAATGTTATTATTTGTAAGTCGAAATGTATGCGACTCGTTAATTCACACCATCAAATGGTGAATCGAAGAAGATAAATCGTATATTTTATAAATATAATATTCGTTATAGTTATGTTAAAGATATATAAATAAAAAGTTATCAGAAAAAAGGAATGAAGAGACCAACATACTGAGCCGTGATGAATAAAACTCGCTAAAAGAAATTAAACGTGTACTCACAAACTAAATACAACTACTTTTTTGACTAAAAAAACAAGAAAAAAAACTTGTTAAATTTAAATTTAAATTTATTGTCAAAAAACAGTACAAACTGCGTATGACCACGTGGAGGGAAAAAAAACTAATTTACTCTCCGGAAGCAAGCAAGGGACCATCCCATCAATTCCGATCAAGGGCCCTAAGGCAGAGGCGGATTCAAAAAATTCAGCAAAAATTCCTAGATAAGATAAAAAGTTAGCTGCGAGTTATAATACTAATAGAATGTCAATATGTTTGTAATTTTAAGCAAAAAATTAAAAAGAAGGGTTCAAAAAAATACACTATTCAAAAAAATATATTGTCGGGATATTATACAAATTAGGTGTTCAAGTAAATAAAAAAGATGTGTAGGTTTTATGACCACCTAGAAGAAAACGCGGACCTCTACATTATATTTTCCCCTCACAAAACCGAGCTCTTTTGATGAATTTTATGCACTACAATAACATACGAAGAGTTATTCTCTACAAGGGAAAATGTCTCCTCATGTTGTAAATAGTACATTGTCCGCGCGTTCCTTCGCCAGGAGTGGATTCTGCGTTAGGTTTAAACACTCCTACTAAAGCAGCTCCCTGACGTACGCTGCATAAACACGGTCTCTGGGTAACGACTTCGGACACTACAGCGCGTATTGTTTGCGCATATGGCGGTTAATTGCGCCACTCTGTCGGACTGCGCAGTCTGCTTTGTCCTGACAAACTATTTGTCTCATTAAAGTTGGAGTGATGGAGGTAATAAATGAAACGAGAATTAGCTCTGTAGCGAACAAATGACAGCGTCAAAATAACAGAGAAGCTCCCTGATTAAGGAGTTACTAGCGCAAAAAATCACTAAAAATCTGAAATCGGCGTCAATAGAGAAACATTGTGATTTCAACTAGAAAAACATACCTCACCGGCCATGTAAATCACACAATTGCAATTATAATTGACGTCTTATGGAAAGAACATTTATTTACAAATATTATCAAATTTTAAATCACGAAAGTGATGGAATTTTACTTAGATTTGTAGTAAATTTTCCGTAGTATTTTTTACATTGCTTTCATCTTTAGCAAACCGGACGTTTGAGAAAGCTATTTCACTTTTTCTGAGGTGAGATGCATAAATCACGAAACCGTTGTGCTCGGCTGCCATGTTTGTACATATTATTATACATTTCAAACGAGTCAAGCGAGTTCCTGAACATTGTGTGTAAAGTATTGTTAACTGATAGATACAAATTAAATCATGCTTTTTATTCGTTATTATTCGTTATTACTGTGTCTTAAAACAATAAGAATAGTAATAAAGAAAACTATTATACATATGCGTGATTTGACTAACATCGAGTACCTTAAGCACCTGTTGATAGTAATATACTCGTATTTCATGTAAAAAGTATATCGAACAAAATTAACATCGTTGTAATTCTTACTCCTCTATGTGTTCGTACTAAAACACTCATTATTTTTATAAATAGAAATGTTTACAATAAAACGGGTTTTTTAACCCTCGAATCTGGCAAGTGAGGGCAACTTTTTCAACTCACATTTTTTTTTAGAAAAATTGTTGAAATTCAATTTGTATTCTTAGCATCTATGATTTTCCTTTTTAACTTTCTACGAAGTTCGTAGTAGAAACCCATAAATGAAATCGAATCGAAATATTTGTGGAGTATTTTGTCTTGAAAAATGTAGTTGAATTTTACATTACTCCTCATTCAGATTGTCTCATTACGTCTCTCATACTTCGATATTTTATTTTTAAGATATACTCGTCGTTCTAGATATTGACTAGTCTGCATAAAAACGAAACACTTGCACAAGAGTTTACAGGCACGACTAACAACCGAAGTCAGGGCCTACATCATAATTTCTTGAAGCATTACCTTCAGAAATTACTTTCTGTGATAACGATTCAAAGTAGATGATACGCGTCTCCTTAGCGTCTGCTTTACATACTTTACTACGAAGTAAAAGAGTAACTAATGCTACACCTTCTACATTTTATGGAGAGAATTTTAGCGTCTGCTGTACTAGTCGCATTAAAAGAATTTGCTTCGTTCTTATGCATACCAACCATTAGCGTCGGATTTCTCCCACTTTCTGCTCGGTCATATTTCCACACACTACGCTGTGATACTCTGAACTTCGCTTGCATATATCAATCTCATTATGAATAAATAACGGGGTGGGAGGGGGTGTGATTGTTCTGTTCAAAAAAGAACTTCGTTAGTCAGAAGAGCATCCCCAATAAACAATTCTCTGTGTAGCAAGGATGTAAATGAAGGGTGATTTATCAGGTGAGGTACCTGAACAATGGATCCACGCACTGTGCGGAAGAAGTCAATGCGTCTCTAACGAGAATAAAAACCCAGTAAGTTAATCGAACTTGCCATTACGGCACGAAATTTATTTATAAAGGAAACAAGTTGATAAAGCCTTAAAAAGTTATTGAAAAATGTTCTAACGTAGTGTATATTTTTCTCCCCCTCGACAATATTTTCTATGAAAAGTACTATTTGGTATTATGAAATGAAACGACATTTTAATATGATTTTAATTTTTTCCCACATTATGCAGTATAGTATTTTATTTAATGGATGCACTTTGGAAATTAGATGGATGAAGCCTTTGCTGCTCAAGGAAATAAGGAGACAGGGAACCCAAACAGAATTTGACGTAATTTCCGTCATCTTGTACTTTTGGGAGGGTGGGAGTTATGAACAAGCTTCTTTTCAGGGACTAAGAGAAATATTTTCAATGAAATTAAGAGAATAATATTTCTTAGTGAAAATTAATCATTCGAAACGAGACGTGAAATACATATTTTGTGCGCGGTAGGAAAAACAAAGGGTCAGTTTAGAAGAAGACAGGCTATCATCCTATCCACAAAATAAATCCACGTCTAAGAAACGGCAATGTCAAGGCTATGCAAGAGATAACATTCTGCATTCAATGCATTCTGCATTGAGGAAGAATCGATGTTACACTACTTGAGATTTTGACGAATAAAAGAAACAGACCTTTGGTAAGAATAGATGAGATAAAACCCAGTTGAGAATCTCAGTTATTGATCGACCGGGAAATAAGAATCGATCGATCGAGTTTTCGAAAACGCGCTGTCAAATTCTAAAGGATTCTTCTACGTGGTGTGGGTTATGTGTATGCGAATATGCATCTAGTTATTTCCAGTATGTAGGAATTATAATTAATTGATTGGCTAAAAAAAGGTACAATCTGCGTATGACCACGCGGAGGACAATATACTAATTCAATCTCTGGAAGAAAGCAAGGGACCATCCCATCAGTTCCGATCAAGGGTTCTAAGGTAGTATCGGATTGATGATTTCTGCTTACCCAGCACAAAAATCCTAAAAAGAATAAAGATAGGTACAATATCATTAATATTATTTTTATACCTACAGAATACCAATAAATTTATATTTAACATAATACAAGAAAGGTATTTAGCAAATATGTACTATTTTCAAACCTTTCAATAATTGTTAACAAATTGTAAAAAATAAAATTACTGAAAATTCGACCAAATAATAAATAATAAAAGTAGTATTAATAAGACTGCTACCCCTGGGCCAGAGCCTAGAAAGTCTAAATGAGATTCCAGATAATAGGAAACCATTTTTTCACCATAATTAATTTTAAATCATTAATTATGTTGCACCTTCTTCCCAATTCTACAGCTCACCAGTCGTTACCGAGTGCAAGCATTGGAATTTGTATCAAGTGTGTTGCGCCTAGGGTTCGATCGATAGTGTCTATACCGAAGAACTATTGATACTATGGACTTTTATACTCGATACTCAGACTCAAATACTTGAATACTCGAACTACGATACTCGAATAGGTATTGAAACTTTTGGCTTCGATTCACTATTCTTTGCACCCACCTGATTCATATCAAACGATCACAAATAAATAACAAATAGTTGAAACTGAAGAAAAACTCCGTTCCACAAGTTGGTGGCCATTGTGGTAGTAACAGATCGCACAGAAAATATATTCGTAAAATGTTTATGTTTGTATTCCCGTTGACCACCAACAAGGTAAACTTGGAGTCCTGAGTCTGCGGAAACGTTAGGGGTATCGATACCGTTAGCGTCCAGTACCGAGTGAACACTCAGTATCGGGTCCTGAGGTCGACACTTTGAACCCTACAGTATTCGCAGTGAAATGAATGAAGGAGGAACCTAAAGACCACCTGAAAGAAGAGGAGCCAATGTCAGTATTGCGAGATTGCAGACTCTTACTCTCGCTGTAAACATGTGAGCGACTGCTCGTGTCAGCAGAAACTTCGTGAGTTTACGTTCGGATGCTGCCGATTCGTAGAACCGTCAGTAGTTAATATTCTGACTGCGACGGACAGAGGGCTTTATCCCTAACCTTTAACCTGTCTGACACAACCTAAAGTTCGTGTTTCCATGGGTTATAGCCATAGTTAAAGATAAATAGAGGCAACCGTCTCTGCTGCAGATTGTTCTTGATAACATGAGACAGAAGAAACTGAGAGAAGTCGCACTCTCGCTCGCACATCCGCTTGGAGGGGGAGGGAGGAGGGACTGTGCAACGACTTGTAATATCAGTCAGCAGTCAGTAAGGGGAATCGAGTTCCCCCACCTAAGACGATGTGCGAGAGAGACAGATATATCTTATTGTTTTCACCTCCGGACAACCGACGCATAAGACTGTTGGGTCTATGTATGTATGTCTCTATGGTTATGGTTATAGCAGCCATGTGGCATGTGGCAGCCATGTGGATACTGTGGCATACCATTGGGAATGGGTGAAACTTCTCTAGGTCAGCAGTAGACATATGACCACGCCGTGCTTTCGTTCCATTGGTCACATTTCGCTAGTTTTCTTTCGTTGCGAGGATTATATTTGCGCCCTGCGTCCTCACACAAGAGTATCTCTCTCCCTGTCTCTCTTCCCGCCATCGCATCGTTCATGAACGAGCGTGGGAGCGACGCTCGCGTCAACCGACGCTCCGCCGGTTGGAGAGGACGGATGGAAGTGGGGGAACGGGCGGTGGATGGCGGTTGGATCTCAATGAAACTTCCGCAATTCCACTTCTTTTAATACATTCCCTTCACCCACACGTGTTCAAGCGTGTTCCCTCCAATAGGGGCAACCACAAACAGGTTGCACCCACGAATGCGGAGGCTTACGAAGTTCTGTCTCTAAATATTCGCGGTCATGGAACACACTTGGATTTTGAGATGGATTGCAGTTAAACCCTCTGGAATTACACACTTGATCACAGCGCTGGTGAAACAGAGAGAGATTTTGGCAACTCCACCTCCCAATATTCATTGATTTTTCCATCAAATAAATGGTGTAAGAGCGGTGTTTCGATTTCTCTTTGATCCTTCGTGAAGGTGGTGGATCCCTTATATTCGTAGTTCAACCGAAGAAAACACACGCTAGAACTGTGCAAGTCAGTCGCTGTGTAACGATGGTCGTCAACAAGTCTTAAAAAACGTATATATATATTGGTTGGGGCTTTAGGGTTCGTCAACATCGAGGTCATTAGAGCCCATTTTGAGTTTATAATTTCGTTAATGTTCTGTATATTAAGTTCATCGATGTCCAACACCGCGCGCGTTTGCTGACCGACGACGATTTATAAGAATACTTAATAAGTAAAATAAAATAAAAATCAATCGCATTCACATACGTTTACAATATTTCGTACAGTACGCGAAAAATTTTAACGCAGAAAACAATTTTCTTATGTTGTAAACGTGTGTTCATAGAGTGAATCCCCATGGTAATATGAAAGATAAATCGAACACTTTTCAAAGCAATATAAACAAAAACTTTCCGATTGCTGTGCTTTGTATACATATAAGAAAAATTATTCCTAAGTGGTCTTTCAACGAGTAGACTTCATAATACTATTTGTGAGAAAAATGAATTTATTGGCTAATATTCAGACATTACTGCTCAATCAATTTTGGAAAATTGTTATTTTACACAGATATTTGATAGTACTTGGCGGAAGTTTTCTGATAAGTTATCTACATTATCTCTAGTTACAGTTTCGCACAATGACTTATACACGTTCAATGTAGGTAGATCAACGTAATACTTAATCTATTGGGTATGCTAATTAAAACATTTGGCGTAGATGAAAGATTGCGAATGGAATCAGTTCTCTATTCTCCTGAATACACATTTTAACGCTCCTCATATCTCCCATTACTGCTTTAATTTGCGAATATTTTCTCTCTTTTCAGTACATTTATACAGTAATACCATCATGATACGTGATGCACACCCAGTTTATTGCGTATTTAACAAACATTCAAGATAATTACCACTTATCTCGCCGTAATACATACGATTACAAGAAAATCCCAAGACACAATGTATAGAAATGATCAAAAATGTGTTTCGGATACATAAACAGAACGTAAAATATATTACATTTTTGAAGAAGAAGAAGAAGAAGAACTGTTCATTTATATATTCATACGCGTCACGGTCACGATAAAATAAGTTTACAATGGCACTAAAACCCGGTGGCATTGACCATATAATACATTTTTGGCTCACTCCCAAGGAAAGAACGATTCTTCTTCCAAAGCACCGAGTGCTTCTTTACTACATATAATTTATTGCTTCAGTAAGCGGAACAAGATTTTCTAAGCCCCACCTAAGGAGTTTCCTTGCTTGTATAGAGGACAGCATATGGAGTCAATGCTGCTCGCAAAATAGCGTCACAGCCTCTACCGTAATACCTATTCACAGAAAATTAAGGTCACGATCTGATGCGATATTATGAAACAAATTTGCGAGAGACGGCAGTAGTAAGTATGACGAATGAAGTGGTTCTAATGGCCTCATTTACAATATGAAAGGATTATCCTACTCGTCTGAATCAATACAATTAACCAATAATGTATGTTATCATAAGAAAGTTTTATTCAAAGGTATTATGCGCCAACATATGAGTTTGGGTCAACGACGGACTTAACAGCTGAATATCGGTTTTCTTGGTGACGAGAGAAACAACTGACGATAAATATGAGCGTAGATGTAAAAGAAAACGAAGATAAAAAGAGTGTATATTAGGGAGGTCCACCGAGAAAGATAAGGAAAATTATCATGAAGTACTATTATGTACTTCGTACATTTTACATGATGTTTCTAGCAATTACATAAGCATAGTAACGCGAATGAGTTATGTAAATATCTCCTCCCTATTTTCCATAAATGGAATCGGAATTTCCTTTAAATGTAAGTATTTTTTGTTTAAGCTGATTTTGATAAACACGATTTATTCATAACAATTACATCAATTCATAAAATGAAATTACATTACATCAGGAAGAGCATTCCCCAATTTGGTTTCCAGTATGCTAAATTATCATATAAACATTAGCAAGAGCTAATTGAATCAAAAGAAACAAGTATCTAATTTAATCTTGGCAATGGCTAAAAATACGTAGACGATTTTTTCGTTAGCTTTTCCACTCAGCGGTGACTGAGACCAAATTTATTATTTGTCTTGAAATTTATTCAAATATATTTTCTGTAAATACCAATTTGTTGATCACAGTCATCGGTCACGCTTTGGATTCATTTTATCTGCGTTTCGACAAAGGTCCAGAATCAAATTTTCCTTTTAACTTAACGGTTTTTTTAATTGGGAGATATTCTGGTTTGTGAACAATATTTGACTAAACAAAATTTTATATTCAATCCTATGAACGTGAACGACGTGCATCTAAGACTTATCGACTCTTGACATAGCCAAAAATACGTGGTCGTTAAACTGTTTAGTTGTACTTGTTACAGTATGGACTTAGGTTTTTGTCATTGCGATCCATTCATTGTTGGCACCACTCTCGGCAAATCCACGAAGCCAAAGTCGACGTTTTGCCTTCCACAGCCAGATGGCAGTGGAAGCCAAAGCATTGGTACATTTGAGATCACAATAAATTTTGCCGAGAGCACCCAATGATGTTCATGAGATTATAAACTTGTCGTGTAAGAATTTACGCACCTAAAAATCCATGGCTCTCGATCGGCCGGCATTCACATACTGGGACGTTACAGATCACTTCTTAAGAGAGTTTATTTCTCAGTTTGTTACTACTGAAATGAGTTTTCAATGTAGTGGATTTCAAGAATCTTAGATTTTGTTGAAACGAAGATTTTTCGTTCGTACGTTGCACGACTGGTTTCACAAATGTGGAGAAAAGCGTAACGCACTTGAAAAATAACATTAAAAACACGCGAAGTACACCATCACCCCCATCCCCACATTCACAACATACTTTTTCACATTTTTCCTCTATACAAACATATGATCCATAAATATAAATAGTAAAGTCTAAAATACCTTTTATACGAGAATCTAATACAACCTTGACAAAATTCCTTTAAAATATTTTAATTTATTAATATTTACTATTTCCCCTGAAAAAATAATTTTCAGATAAATTTAGATGAGCTAGTAACAGACCTGTTATGTTGCTAACGTAATCAACCATTTGCTTTCCTTAGTTTTGTTGACGGCCGACTCACCATTGACATGTTAAACACTTGAGAGAAACAGCTGAAAATTTTATTACCTGAAAATAGAGAAAAGAACAATTAATAGAACGATCTTAAAAATAAACCATCTTAAAAACAATCTTTACTAGTATGTTTTATAAATGAACCACTTATTTGAGAAACCACACATAGCCATTAAATGATAGTTGACTTTCATTTATTTGAATAACACGTATAGCACATGAGTGGTTCCTTAAATTAATTCGTCTTTCACGGTTTCTACAATATGATTCTGGATCTGTTAGCTATTGCTCTATGTATGATGCTTCTCCGTGAAACTGCGCATATATCCTTAAATTTAACGTAGTCATTGAAAATGTATAATGAGGTTGATTACGTGTGGTTATTCAAGTAAATGATTGAAATGTGAAAGTGGTTTCGTCGGTTTGTCACGTTTTTACTTCGAAACTAATGAACCAATCATAAATAAATTTGGTTCAACGGCCGTTTAAGACCTAGAGGAGGACATAAGATATGTGCGGTCATCAGAAATTTAAGATAGTGAATTCTCTAATGAAGCTATTTTTCTTTGTCCCAATACCTCCCTCGAAAGGAAACACGAAGGAAAATATTAGAAATATGTGTAATCCACGCGAGTATACAACACCAAAACACTAGCTGAAGGTATTCATGTGATTGACTTCAACGTTCGCCTATGTCACTACTAAAGGAACATTCTTGAACGAAAAGCATACATGGTCGGAATTACAATACAATGTAACAAAAAGTGCATAAAAGTGACCTACATAATATTTATCAATGCAGATTAAAAATAATGATTTAAGAGGAATTTCTAAAATTCACATAAAGAAGACGTGAATACTGATCTAATTTCACTAAAACACCCGGATCCTTGTCCCAAAAATCGTTTTCCACTAATCGGATACGAATGGAAATCAAGTTAATAAAATGAATAAATTAATACGATAATTTTTATGAAAGCAATTGAATGATACATAGACAGCCAAATAAGTTAGTTAATCACATAAAAATTATGAACTGATATTAAATGAAAGAAATTTACTTTTCTGTGCATAGAAGTTAAACAAAGTAGTTCAGTTTGAAAATAGTTTGGACGAGCTTTACACGAGTATGAATAAAAGATGGACCAAAATGGTAAAATAGTATAAGCGATTACCTGTCACATTAGAGACTAAAGTAAATGGAGAAATAAGCGCATTTTCCTCTCACCAATAGTTTACTTATTCAATATTTTGAATTGAACTGTTGAAATAGTTTAGGTTATGCATTTTGTTGGCATAAATTATATAAGTATTACTACGTATGATTAAAACCACAGGCTGGAATGTGGTATACATCCTCTCCTCTCCTATTCGACTCCAAATATTAATGCTTCTTGATGAGAGGATGTGACAGTAGGATTTCCATTCAACACAAATACAAGCAAATATCATCTCGGTGGACTATAGGTAAAATATACGGAGGACCCGTCCTAAGCATCAAATTAATGCATTTGAATGCAAAGAGAACAAGAAGTACACAAAATTAACTATTACCCTGTAAGAAACGAGATTACAAACGCAAAACGCTAAGGCGATAGAGCGAGTGACAAACAAAACAAATTACAAATACTAACAGCAATAATAAAATTACAATTTAAAAAACCTGGTACCAATTGAGTGTAAGACCACAAATAAGCGTTCCAGTATATATTACGTTCTTTGTTGTTCTATAAAGGACAGTTCAAACGGACTCGCAGTAAAAGTAATGAGATTTTCGCAAACCATCTTCTCAGATGTTGGAATGAATACCGTCTCATTAATGCAACATACCCTCGTACAATCAACAACTTGGACAAGCACGCATGAGGATACCAGTAAATGTCATTTTAAGGCAAACGTTGGAACACCAGTGTGTCCTTGGCGCAAACACGTGTAGATGAACGGTTGGACATACGACACACGATTACAGATCACGAACTTTGGCGGCAGAATGTTAATAGGATCAGGCTGTTATTAACTTGCACTTGCGTGGTAAATCAGAAGCAAACATGTCCATTGAAGCCACAACTGTTGAATACTACATTGCGCTACGTGGAGACATATTGCTATCGAACTCACGAAGCTAGTTTATACGACGGCGTCGCGTCCTCGAATATTTTAGCAATGACTAAAATTCAAAAGGGAAGACAGTAGTGACATCTTGCAGTGCTTGGCGGATGGATTGCCAACTGTTATGAACAAAAATTATAACAAATCCCAAAAGGCGGCTCCACACATTCGCTATTCGGTATTCGCCAAGCAACTGCTCGTCGAATAGCGACTAGAGTGGATGGGTTGTTCGTTATTCGTCGCATCACGAACACCGATGCTCGCCCTTTCCCACAGCGTGTCGGTCTTTTGAGATACATCAAAGGAAGCCGAGCATAGGCAAATATTCACAAGTGGCCTGTTCGTGGCTCTGTCAACTTATTCGTGCTTTTGGGAACACCAAGGATAGCAAATATACGAGTATTACGATTACAAGTTATTTCGAGTAAGTAATCGCTGAAAAAACTAATTATTTGTATAGAAATCTCTTAGATTGCGGTGAACCTCACCGCCAGGTAACAGATTAATTATGTTACGTAGAATGAAAATGGGAGACGGGACCGGAGTTTGAACCCAGGACCTTGAGCTCAGCGCGCTCATGCGCTTACCGACTGCGCTATCCCGGGAGGCGAATACGCAGTTTGAAATTGCTTTTTGGCAATAAAGTTTATTTGATGAGTGATTTAAACCAAAAAATATTTTTATTTACTTTATTTTATTTTTCTATTAAGCGTCTCTATTAAGCGTCTTTACATTGTTTTTATAAGATTTATTATAAATAATAAAAATATAACATTTAAATGTAAAGAATGATATTTCAATATATAAATAGAGAGGACCGTTGTGGAGACACAAATTAAGATATTTATATAATATTGATTTTTTTAGAGTGGATAAAAACTATAACGATTGTGTCTTAACATTCGAGAAAACCAATTACTATAGCTATATCTATATGTAATAAAAATTAGCTTATTAATTATTTAATTTCACTGATTTAATTAAGATTAGATATAGACCCATTTACTAAACAACACTTCACAAGACACAACTACATACGCAACAGAATGTGTGATTACTTCAGATTCTCACTCCATAACCTCTAATCACCAACACAAATATTCGTCGTTCCCAGATCGAACACGTGTTTGGCATATGCTTATGTCTGGATCAGTGTGCTCGCCAATAGGCGAATACTCGGGAAATACTCCGAGCATGTCGCTGTTGCTCGGGATTCGCTATTCGGTAGCTCGGAGTTCGCCAAATAACGAATGTGTGGAGCCACCTTAAGATTCGCTTCGCAATGTAAAATGATTAAACATACACTGGTTAAGTTGATAGATTGAACATACATAGGTAATAACTTTCGGTCAGGTGAAAATAATGACGAGCCGGGACCCGGGACTCTTGCTCTTATCGCATATATTTCTTCCGTGTACCCTACTTGTGGAGAAGATATGTGATAACTTTCAGTCAGGTGAAAATGACCGAAAGTTATCACATATCTTCTCCACGTATAGGATACACGGAAGAAATATATGCATAGGTAAGTTATTTTGATAGACATTTTTTTATTCTACTCTAATTGGTGGGGTAATTCTACTCTAACTTGAGAGCGAGGGGGAAGGTTAATATTTTATTGGTTGGTTCAAAGTCATAAGACGGAGCAGAGGGTTAAATGATATCCATATCAAAATAAAAGCCACAAAATCTCTCAAATCAATTTATCTATATTGAGAGCTCTCCTCCGTTCCACCCTTCCCACTCTTTTATCTAGGATCGCAGCCTGTACCTCTCTACTCCCTTTTTCTCTGCAACTTCAACGCACTCGTGATTTCGTTTCGCGCTCCATTGAGGCCACCGCAGCGTTGATTGGCGACTAATTCACGTTCCATCAACGATTCCATCTGAGTAGAAAATGCGCAACTCGTAAAATACGTTTCATTATTTCACTCCCACGTGTATTCACCTCGCGCTGGTAATCACGTCACCGCACAAAAGGAAATTCAGAATTTATTTGGGAGAGTAGCGATGAAAAACTTAAACACATTCGATAAAATTGAGAAAGATACGGTTCATTTCAAACTTGTAAAAAAGGAAGTAAGTCTAAACCTCTAACCTATACTCATGAGATCTCTGGTGTCCACTAAAGAAAGATTTCGAGAAAAGTAGAAACCATCAAAATTCAGACGAAAATAAATCAGTCAATATAAATAGATGATTGGGAATTTTGTTGACAGTTAAATGATCTGGATGAAATAAATCTTGTGATTTTCATTATTAGTGGCGTAGGACTATAATTATCCATAAATTTGGAAAAAAAGAACAATCCAATAAATATTATTGGCAAATCAATTTCTACAGTTTTATCAATTACAAAAACTTTTGGACATCGAATAAAGTAATTAATTGTATAATGTGGCTTAATAATACATCCTATGTACTCAATTTAAAAGCATATTGCGAGTAATTATGCAAGTACTAAGTAAGTCAAGGAGTTACAAAGGCACATCATTTGCAATCGCTTTTAAATTTAAAACGATTGAAATGTTTTGTTGAGGTTTAGGGTTTTGGGAATACAAAAAACAAATTTTATGTAATTTAGCAATACTTTACGTTCTTCGAACAATATTTCCATACAGAAATTGAAGTATTAAATACAAAATTAAAATATTAATTTCATTTGATTTGACAACTATTTCATTAAATTCCGTGCAGTCGTTCATAAGATTCAGTCACTTAAATTCGAGTTTACATCATGTCTACGTGCACAATTGTTAGAAAACATAACAAATAATCTAATTTAAATCTCATATACAATCTTTATTTGTTCACTTAATAGAACTGAAATAATTCCTTATCCTTGGGGGGTGGGAAAATTTATCCCGTTCACCCCTACCCGTAATTACAGTATTGAGCACACGAAACAGACCCGGTAGTTACTAGTAAATATTTATTTCCAGCTAATATTTCGGCGATTGGGGTATTTCACAGTTCATGTTCTGCAGATGGAGGTGATTGGATTAGCAGTCACCTCTCACACCCAGCGTAAATCAACTCGAAGCGCGTTTCTCATTGCTGTCACGTGCAATAAAACGCCACACTAGCGCACTTCGTTTCATTTCGCCACTAAAAGCGTGAACTGAACTACTGAGGTCTGATTAGAGAGCGCTATTCGTAATGCATCACCGCTTATTCTAGTACAGCTTTATTAGTAATTTGACTCTCCTGTATCCAATTTCCATTGAAGCAACTTCTAAGACGAGCGTAACAAGTACTGAAGGCTTCAGTAGACGTGACTAAGTGCATCATACTGGTGTTAAGTCGTTGGGCTAAAAATTTGTATCTGAGAACTCCAAAGAAATCGTAGGTGAGAAATTCAGTGTTCTCTAATTAATTGGCTAAAATACAGTATGTTCCAGTGCTATACGGTGGTACAAATGTTTGCATGTAATATGCGACTACACAATGTATTTCAGTCGTTCTCTTTAACAAAGAGCAATATCTTTAGCAATAATAATACTGCGAGAACGTTGTTTTATCACAATATACTGAGAGTATTTTCAATTTTTGTACTCAGGAATACTTATTTACTCTCGACTTAAGAAAGATTCCTGAAGATAGAGGGAAAACTTTACCTCGTGGCATAAAACATGAACAAAAATCTGTTAAACGTTGCTAAGACTAAGTAACCTATAGCTGCTGTATCGAGTCCCGTGTTCACTCCTATGACATTACAATGTTTGAATTTTAATTCTCGCGAACACATAGGACGTCGAGAATTACTGTAATACTGAAGACAAATCGTAGAAGATTATAAGACTTTTTTCAGATCTTCAAACCAGAAAAGTTTTAGTGCAATATAATTTTAACAGGCACCACATTTGCGTTTATTTTAGGCAGGGAATGTGAAAACGCTACTTACGAAAACCAGAATATGGTTCTTACCGACAGATTAATAAGCGTTAATTAAGATATTGAATAAAAACACGTCATAAAGTAAATTAAATATAATTTTAGAAACCAAATATATTAATACATGTGATTTAGATATCAGTTTATCTTGAAACACTGTTTGAATGTTACCAAAAAATACAGTTTTTTCAGGTGTTGTGAATGGACATATGTTGTAAAAAATCAAAAACCGTTTTAAAATCGATCGGACGAAAGTGTGCAGAGTGAAGCGAAATTTTGAATCTGAATAAACTACTCCAAATATTGCTAAAATATATAGTCATTGTTCGCCATTTAAATCCATTATATTAAATAAATAATTATAAAATAAAATTGTGATATAATTAGTTTTTGCCACCGGTTTTACTTTAAGACAGTTTCAGTTTGTAGTAGAACGTAGATCCATTCCTTCCATTCAAACCGACCAGCTTCGCTTCTTCCTCACCCGACTCAATTTCTGCGGCTGAGAACCAAATCCACTAAAATCCCCCTCCTCGTTCATTACAGAGTAATTGAAACAGCGGAACCTGTCTTTGCTCTTGCTTCAGTTCTTGCCTCTATATTGCAGCACCTGGCGTTGGCCGCCTGCCACCGCAGTGCTATTTTCTGCGGTTGTACTTTTCCGTGCTGCTCCAGAAAAGCGCAGGTGGTGTTCCTCCGAGAGCGAATATGCATCGACGAGTGAAAAACGTGTAAACAAAGGGCGGCGGTAGGAGGAAAAACGTTTGCCTATCGCCATTCCGAGTGCCGAGCAGAAATGCGAAACAACATTCTTCCGCGAGATTGGAAGTGTGATCCAACCCAGGGACTCGCAAGTAAGAAAGGAGTATGAGGAAGTGGGACTTGTACCGCGATCAACGAGAACGAACAGTCTTGAATATTTACGTTCCATTTTTTACCTCTAATGATTCAATCATTCACCTATTATACAATCAAAACAATCGTTATTTTATTAAAAATTGTAACGAAAAAATATTAAGATCTGGAGGAAAAATTTATATTCTCGTTTCACCTTCTTTAATATTTGTTCAGAAGACAAAAATCATTGATTATTTTTCGTGTCAAGTACTCGCGAGATTTTCAAAAAATTGGAACTAGGAATAGCTTTAAAGCAATGAATACATAAATCTTGTATGATATTCATTAAAAAAGTAATTTTCGTTAATTGGTAAATCATTTGGAGTATTCTAACAACACGGTAAAACAAACATAAACTACATTTTTATTTTCCATCACAATTTCTATATTGTAATCGGAATTATAAAATAAGTTTAGCAAAAGAATTTATCGCGCACTGATGGCGTATTGAAGATTGTTGGTGTGTATACGTCAAAAGTTTGGGGATGAAACTATCGGAACCCTTATTCGTGACATTAAAAACACGAACTCGGAAGATACAATCCTTTAGGGGTCCGGCAAAATAATTTTTAAACTGTCTGCAACGCGGTAGCGTTGTGTGTTTTAAGAAGTATAAAGCATGACATTTGGTTGTCAATATGTTGCGGAATGGTGATTATTTTGTGTTTGTGTTAAGAGACGTTTCAGAATGGTGATTCCGTGATAGTATCGCATCGGCAATGTAGCAATCAATTAAGTTTACGTCAACAACAACCACATTCCTTTGGATTCCTACATGTAGTTATAAAAAAACCATATATTTGTGGGTAAGTAATCGGTTCAGTGTTAAAACGAGAAACACTTTGCAGTCTTTGCAGCGATCGGACACCCAAGGATGTCGCAGAAGGTAAATATATGGACGATATCGCCTTTTAGTGAAGATTCCATGCGTTATGGTGATTGTAAATGGCAAACATTTTGCTCTATAACAGAAAAATATAAAATGTTGACAACGATCTGTGTCGCTCGTATTGTTGTTGTTTAAAAAACGGGTGTCTCATCCTGATGAATCCTGTTTATTTATTGCTATTAAATGTCGCGATCCTCCGAACACTAAGCTCTTCCACCGAACCTTCAGTTTTAGGTTAAGGAATTGCGAAGGAGATACGTCGCTACTCGGAAAACGTACCAGACCAAAATTTGCCTGGAGTAGGTGAGGCAAATTTCCAGAGAAAACCTCTCCCAGTCAAGCAGAAAGTGCGATTGAACCAGCGCTTACCGTCCCAAAAGCAAGGAGAGATCGAAGGTGTTACAACTACTCTAGCGAAATTGGGACGATCTCGTGACTAAATAATAAACTTTGTCAAAAAAGCAGTTGCTAACTGCGTATGACCACGTAGGGGGCAATAAACTAAGTTACTCTCCAGAAACAAGCAAAGGACCATCCAATCAATTTCAATCAAGGGCCCATGGACAGTGGCGGATTTAATATTTACAAAAGAAATTAGTTAATAAATACCTACAGTTATCCATTTATTATTCAAAATAAATTGTAGATATGAATGCAGTAAAAATTCGAGATTAATAAAACAAAAGTATTAATGACATTCCCGCCCAAGGAAAATCCGCCACTACCCGGAGGAAAACCGGAGGAAAACCGGAGGAAAACCGAAGGAAAACCGGAGGAAAACCGGAGGAAAACTCGGGCCAGGATGGGACTACAGAGATAATGTACACAACCGTGCAAAGGTTGCGTACAGTTAGAAATAAATTATTAATAAACAAAGGGAGAAAAATCAACATGCATGAAAAAGGAATTTAATAAATATCTAGAGTACAATAACAATGGCGTGATAAAGTATAGGAGATATTAACATCATTTACATCATCCAAAGTCATTTGGAAAACAATATTTATTAGGAAATTGAAACTCTCATTAACTCATTTATTAAAAACTGTAAATTCTTTCACATTATAGAAACAATAGCACATTAAAAAGCTTTTAACTGCGGATTTAAAGAGATTCAATTTATTTATATCTTTCAGATTTTTTGGGAAGGGAATTATACATGGATACTGTTTTATCAGTATTAACGATGAGACGATTTGAATAAAACCAAGAGGAGAAGTTACATAGTATTTTGCGCATTGACATGTTTACATAGTATATTTGTGTCATCAGCAAAGAGAACATTTCGCAATCGGGCGTGGGGGATGATATATCAGTTACGTACAATAAAAAGAGGATTGAGTCTAAAATTGAACCTTAAGGAATTCCGCAAGTAAGTGGCTTTGTTTCTGAGAGGTAATATTGACATACTTTATTTTCAACATGCTAAATTTCAACTTGCTGATGCCTATCTTCCAAGTTGGAAGTTAGCCATTGATGTGTCAATTCACGAATGCCGTATGAGTGCAGTTTTGAGAAAACACTTTCGTGAACGATTACATCAAATGCTTTTGAAAAATAGGAAGAGAATTGTTAACATCGTTTAGAAAAAAAATATGGTGCTGTTAGTTAAAAAGGATTTCCTGAAACCGTGCTAATCGTTTGAGAGAATATTATTATGCGATAAGAAGTTTAAAAGTCTCTTATAGAAGAGTTTTTCCAGGATTTTTGAGAAAGTTGGCAATAGTGATATGGGTCGATAGTTTCCAACATTACGTTTATTACCATTCTTATGTAATGGTTTCACTTTAGCTTTTTTTAAATACGTCACGAAAGACATCTTCTGACAAGGAGCTATTGAAAATATGAGTGAGTGGATTCAATAGAACATGAGAGGAAGATTTTACTACAAATTCAGGTATATCATCTATCCCTGCTGAATATTTATTTTTTAAAGAACAGATGACAGTCATAACTTCACTAGAGTTAGTCTCGGAAGTGAACATAGAATGCGGTACGTGTATTTTGTGGACATTGGTTTTGAGTTACTGATTTCGATATTTTACCTATTTTTGAGAAAGAAGAATGAAACAAATTTGCGATGTCTTTTGGATTTGATACAATTTTGCGATCGTCGAGTAGGGAAATGTTTTCTTGGTGATTTTCTGAAGGGGATGTGTAATTCTTTGTAATATTCCACATGGTTGTAGTCCGGTTGTTCGATTCTATTATATGACTATCATTTTCAATTACTTTAGCTGCATATACCACTTTTCTCAGAATGGATTTGTATTTACGGATATATCATGAAATTCGGGTGGTTGGTTATTGAGTTTTGAAATATAATATAAATGACGTTCGTTTTTGAAAGAAATTCTAATCGCTTGAGTTTTCCATCGATTGTGATTGTTTACTTTAAATAACTTGCGTTTTATAGGAAAGGACGAGTTGTAATACTTCAAAGATATTTTAAAAAAATACATTGAATTTATCATTGGTGCTTTCACATTTATACACGTCATCCCACGTTTCCTGATGTAAAAGGTTTTTTTTTAAATGTTGAATTTTTTTCGTTGAACTGTCTAGTAATCTTTTAGAGGATATTTCGTGGTTTTAATTTATCTTCAATAGTTAGTATTTGGGCAAAGTGGTAGCTATACCCCGGTTTAAATACTTGATAAGTATATATGAGCCTATTGTTGACAATTATCTCCAGTGATGTTTGGGATGTACCAGAGACGCGAGTGGGGTCGATGATCGTAGTAACAAGATTGAACTGATTAAATTATTGAACCGATTCTTCGGATTGTGCGCGGAATCCGATTCACTGAGGAAATCAATGTTGAAATCGCCACAGATAACAATAGATTTCGTATATTCCTGGCCCGGGTTTTTTTCCGTTTTTCCTTCGGGTAGAGGCGGATTTCTTAAACAGGTTCTCTAGGTTTTGTCTAGGGGCGTGTTTATTGTAACAATAAATCGTGAATTTAGTGTTTCTTTTCAACTCTTATGATTTTGAAACACTATACTCAGAATAATCTATAGTTCGATAATAACTTTTACATGTAAATTTACAAACATATTTGCGTTAAATTACAAACATATTGACATTATATATGTATTATAACTCGCAGCTAACTTTTTATCTTATCTAGGAACTTTTGCTGAAATTTTTGAATCCGCCTCTGCCTTAGGGCCCTTGATCGGAATTGATGGGATGGTCCCTTGCTTGCTTCCGGAGAGTAAATTAGTTTATTGTCCTCCACGTGGTTATACGCAGTCTGTACTGTTTTTTGACAATAAATTTATTATCAAATTTATTATTATTTCTGTTAGACGTTTCAATACGATTTCGAAATTCAGAAAAATATTTCAATATCTGATTGAGGTCTGTAAATACACGAACTACAATGCATTTACCGGTCAAATGAACTTCAGAGTGTTCGAAAATACCATCCAAGCAAAATTTCTTGTATCCTAACTGTGGGGAGGATAAAATGTCATTTCTAAGGTAGATACATGTACCGCCGTGAGGATGATTAGCTTTGAAATTTTGTCGACAGTAAAAAGTAATTAAAGAATAATTTGGAATAAAAGTACTTTTTATGACATTATCAGAAAGCTAATGCTCTGTTAGACATAAATCAAATGGATAGTCTAGTAAAATAATTTTCGATATATATATATATATATATATATATA
>NNCF01126982.1:1000756-1192813 GCA_002313205.1 Laupala kohalensis
TATATATATATATATATATATATATATATATATATATATATATATATATATATATATATATATATATAACAAGTGCAGAACTGAAATCAGAGATCCCGTAGAGCTGCTCATTGCATTACTTGAAACGGTTACATTCAAGTTTTGAAGAGACAGTTATGTGTTCGGTTAAATTAGCTATTATTTCCAGAAGGTCATTTAATCATAGTTCGTAGTAAAACAAGGTAGTGATGGTTATCTATCGACCGATTGCTACAGAAAAGGTTTAATTTGTAACAGACAGGTGGTCATGGTTGAACAAAGGCGTTTTCAGAGGAAGAAAATATAGTCCTGGTTTAAAAAAAGATATGGTTATTGATAAACATATTTAATGCACTGACTACATTCAAACATAATACGCTTATATACATGCTCGGTGAATTTTTATTCATGGTATTTTTCGTAAAAGCATCTTAATCTGTAATTTTAGGAATCACTGAAACTATCACTAGGTCATATGTCTTAATTTATTTAAAAAATTGCTTCGCCCATTCATGTTAAAAGCTATTTCTTTACTTGCCTTCAACCAGGGCATTGTTTGCACAGCCCACGGCTCTACTTAAGGGGCATTTTAAAGACGTACAGGCAAGAAACGTCGCCACACATTTGTACATAAATAATATTTTTTGTAAATAAAGCGCCCTACTGAAATTGAAAAAATACTTGCCTTCAAATTAAATATTTCGTCCATTATTGTCTTTATTCAGACAATATTTACCTTTTTTAAACCAATACAAACAATCATAAGAATTATAATAGTACGAATGCAAAGGTGAAGGTAACCACGACAATTTAAAATAACAGCAACGTTTTGTCTGTATGAATAGACGGTAGCTAGAATGAATACCCCCAACTTTTCCGTTTTTTAGCTAATTTTCCCAATAATATTTGAAATTAATATTACGTATTGTAAGCCGCATCCCTTGTTTCAGTACCAAACGTTTTAATGGTATATGCTTTATTAGGACTATTCCGGTATTGACTTTATGCTAAATTAAGAGGGATGTTAACACCGTGAATCAAGCGCCACCCAAGTGCCCTCTGAGTATTACAGACGTAGCAGTTAGGGTTGCGGTCAGTTTGAGTGAAGGGGAGGGGAAGGAGATGGTGGGGAATGAGGCGAGAAGAGACCACGGAGCACGTCCCGTCGCGGTCACCTTCCCCCTCTCTCCTCCTCAACGCTCAAACGCTGCGGTGCGATCGCATTGCGGTTGGCACCATGCTATCGCGAGACGGAAACATTGCCGAGAAGCGGACGCTCACCGAACTCTTAAACATAACAGTTTTATAATACGTGTCCGAGAGATGACCGGATTGATACGGGGAACGTGAAGAAATTAAATTATTGAATCTCCCGGATGCAAAGAGGCTGTTCTATGAATCCCGCAGAAATATAGTGAAAAACCTGTGTCGGGATGCAGTTTATTTTGAATTCTAGTATTTGTAAATGGAAAATGTAGCTTAATATCGAATCTTATCAACGTGCGGTGAAAGGAGATATGAGGTGGGGCTATTGTAAGTAGGAGGACCGTTTAGTAGGGTTTACGAACACCTTGGCCCACGTGAGGGTGTTAGTAGGAGTAGTTAGTAATAGTAAGAGTTATTGATACTAGTAGTAGGAAGAAGATAGAAGACGCAGGATTCGCTTTCGAATATGAACTGGGACACTGAAGTGAAGTGGTACAATTTTTTCTGGCGCCACCTCGAATTGCACCTGGAGATTTTAGCTGACGAGCAAACATGCTAGCCCCTGAGCGACCGGAGAGGCTGGGTGCAGTTCAAAATAAAATACACCAGTATTACGTTTTACTCAGCTAAATAATAAATAGAACTGAAAATAATTGAATAAAATTTCTTCAATTTCATATTTTTTAATTTATTTTGTCAAGTGGAAGAGCCTATCGTTCTGTTTTTAGAAATTATGTATAATATATGAAGTGTATTAATTTATTTATGTATTAACAGCACACTCACACTTACCGCAGCCTATGTTTCGTGAACCTAACTTGTAAACTGGATGTTGAGGGTAGGTGAAGGTTTATATTTAAATTTCATTTTATCTTGAAATACACATTCATTCAGTAATTGTATGAAGACAAAGAAACAATTTAACAAATAATTTGATACATCCTACTGAAACCTTCTGGTTGAATGGTATTTTATCAGCTAAATTCTTGGTTTGGAGTATCAAGTAAACGGAGCGAAATAGAAATTGAAAGATATCTTCAAGTAATAACACCCTACTATCTAAGATGATGTTAGCTATCATTTATGAGAATGGAATTCCTATAATGAAAGAATCCTTTTATTTCATAGTGCTTCAAACCCAAAGCAATATTCTTCATCCTAAAAGTATATTTACAGGAGCATCTAAAGTTATTCCTTTTGGATCGGGGATTTACCTCCGAAATACGTCACGGAGGTAAAAGAACGAACATTATATAAAAATTGGATGTGAAAATAACAAGAAATAGGTTTTTAAGAAATGCAATTTGTCGATATTCTTAACATATTAAATTACAAAGTCAATACCAGTTTCAGAATATAGAGTTAGCAAACATAATTTCATAAATTTGGCTCATTGAGTTCTGTTGGTACAAAAAAAATAGGAGTGTAGATATTTGAAAATATTACCTCATTTTGAAGAGTAAATCCAACCTCTTTCCTCCTCTACCTACTTTGTCTCTAATATAACTTCGTAAATTGGATTGTTAGGAACCTATTTTGAGTTTCGTGATAAAAATAGGCTTGTAGAAAGTGTTCAACTACCCATTTGAAATATAACATGCTCAAAATTTTATGTTTTTCAAAATAGTTTATTTCCCATAAATAGTCAAACAATCTTTTTTCATGAACAGTACGTATCCTTCAAAGTAAATATCAACTCATTTATGAATTTTTTAAACTGAATTGTAACGACCATCGTAAAGTAATTCGGTTTAGGTTTTAAAATAAACATTTTAAAATGTCGGAGGAAATCAAATTCTCACCCATTATTTTACGATCTAATGCATGGAATATAAAATACATATAAATCACGAATCGAACACCTAGAAATTTCCATACGAATTTATATTATCTGCTGGATCATCAGTGTTACCCTATTCTTCAATGAAAAAGTTATTTCTTACAAGAAACTTCAGGAAACATTTCATATTTTGTAACAGGAGTTATTCTGAAAAATCCACGCCGCGTTATATTCTCGTTCAATATTATTCAATTTTCAACTCCAATTATTTTTTGCAACTTCAACACATCGAATTTCATTTATGCATCCAACTCCCAATTATGTATCGTCCGTTGAAAGCGTTCACATGTGTTGCACGTCTCTGCCTTGGTAGGTACGCTCTCCGAACGACGCACGGTGATTCATATACGAACCAAAACGGCCAAAAATGCAATAATTCTCAACGACTGCAAAACATCTTGTTCATATAGATCCTCAAGTATCGCTTAAATAAAAAATCGCAAATACGACCAATTTTAAAAAAATTGAAGCATCGTCAACTAGTAACCGAAAAAGGAATATTTCAACGAAATAGTTGTTTTACATGGCAATCCTCTTTACTACCGGAGTTGCATTAACATGAAGACAAAGTACGAAGAGTGGAGGATGAATGAATCATTCTCTTCTTTCTGATACATTAACGAAATTTCCACGTTTTGCCATGGTAACAAATTTATTAAAAAATCATTAAATAAATTGGTTAACATGGCAAAACGTGGAAGTATCGTTAATTGTAACATCAACTCACCTCCTACATATTCTTCTTGGCTGACGAAATGAACATGGGCTGACGAAAACGGACTAGTTTTCTCGACAGAAAAGACCTCAAGAATTATGTTTCACAGACGAAAACCAAATAAAAACCGAAAACACAAACCCAGACGATTGATCTTGAACAATCACCTCATCAACTGGCAACCCGACACTCGCTACCTCGGCATAACTCTAGACGAAGGTCTGACCTGAAAAAAACAAAGACAATACAAGCTAAAGCCAGGCTCGAATAAGAACACAAAGGCCGTTGCTGACGACAAACTTCCAACAGCGACCAAAGTTAATTTATATAAGACATGCGTACGACCAATAGTCACTTACGCTCCCTCCGTATGGACAACAACCAGATCGAAGACACTACCAAGACCACTCAGACTACTTGAAAGCTATGCATTGAAACTAATAACCAGACCTCCGCTAATGACTAACCTAAACAGACTCCGACAGGACCTGACATTATAAGATATACGAGACTGTCTAAAAAGAATGGCAACAAAGGAACTTCAGCGAGCCTTCGTACATGACCAAAAACCCAAGACATTCAGACAATTCCGACGATATCTACATTCCACCATGGGAAGGCGAGTGCAACTACCATCTGACCGGCTGACGCTATATGAAGAATAAAGTAAAAAAAATCAGACTACATGCAAATAGTACCTGCTCACTATCATCAAATTATTACTGTTAATCTCAAATAGTTTTCATTATCATGTAAATAATCATTTCATCATATTCATCAGTATAATATAAACAATTAAAATTAGCTTAAATCTTGTCAAACCAAGTGTAGTGCATTAAGAAAACTGAGTGAGGAATGTGGTAGTAAAAAATAGTGACCGAACAGCAGAGGCATCCAGCCTGGGACTGTCAATACAGAAGTGACAAAGTCGCTATGTGAAGAAAAAAAATTCTTCTTTCTGATTCTTCCTATTATTATTTTTTTGAACTTTTAGGTTATGTATTTTATCAAATAGAAGTGTATTATTTCAGAGGTTAAGGGACAGAGTAATGGTGCCTCCAAATACACATATTATTATTAATATTATTATTATTTCATAATATAATTATTTACCACTTGGTATTACAGGAGCACTATTTTGAGGAATAGATCAAAAGAAAAAAAAGCACTACATAATTCACCAACGTTTCGGATATATTTTATCCATCCTCAGGACTTGTTACACTATTTCTAAAACATCAATATCAATCATCCACATCAAGATTCACATACGTGGAATAGGAACCAAAAACGGCCAAAAATATACAAATATTATATTAGAAACAAATAGGATAACCACTGTATGTAAATAATTAGCTTGTCTAGATCTGATAATCAAGATAAATTAAATTATAACAAGACAAAAATTGAAACTACAACAAATAAGTTTTGCAAACATAAATCACCAAACTATAGTTTGTGGTATTGTTTTGAACTTTGTTGATTTTGTTACCTTAAAAATATTATTTAAATCATTAAATACAGTTAAAATTATGATTTCGTCTTTAAAAAATTAAAATATATTTAATTGTTACACTTTTTCTTTATTGTAATTTTCAAATCATACTATTATTGTATTTGCTAATTAACAGAACCTACTTCTCATAAGTCTATCAATTAAAACGTAATTATTAAGAGACGATTTTTTATAGTTTCTGTATTAAAACAAAACAGCATTTAATTGATAACTTTTCCAATTATTTTGTCTACTAGAAAACATAATTAATATACATTATTGAAAAAATTATTGAAAAAAAATTATTGAAAAAAATTATTGAAATTAATTATTGAAAAAAAAATTCGTAAATATAAGACTATTCTCCGAAAAGTAGTCTATGCAGCTAAAGTTATGGAAAACGACAGGCACATACTAAAATCGAACAACCGGATGAAAGCCATGTGGAATATTGTTAACAATTACACGTCAACTTCTGAAAATCGCGAAGAAAATGTTTCTTTACTAAACAATGGCAAGGTCGTGTCAAATCCTCAGGACATCGCAAGTTTGTTTAATTCTCACTTCTCAGAAGTTGGTAAAATAACGAACTCAATATATCCAAATCAATGTCCTCCAATTATTACCACCCACATACCCAATTCTATGTTCACTTCCGAAACTAACGCCAGTGAAGTCATGGGAATCATCAGCTCCTTAAAAAACAAATTTTCACGAGGCATAGATGATATACCTGAGTTTATTGTTAAATCTTCGTCCCACGCTATATTAAATCCACTCGTAAATATTTTTAATAGTTCTTTATCGGAAGGGGTGTTTCCCAATATATTTAAGAGAGCTAAAGTGAAACCTTTACACAAGAAAGGAAACAAACTTAATATTGGAAATTACCGACCAATATCTCTACTACCCACTTTCTCAAAAATCCTAGAAAAATTGTTCTATAAGCGTCTTCTAGATTTTTTATCAAAATATAACATTCTCTCTGACGATCAACACGGTTTTAGGAAATCCTTTTCCACTACAAGCGCCATATTTTCCTTCTTAAACGATGTTACCACATCTCTAGACAGTGGAGAAAATCCTCAGGGTGTTTTTCTTGACTTATCCAAAGCATTCGATGTCATCGATCACGGAATTCTCCTTACCAAATTGCATTCTTTAGGCATTCGTGGACTTCCACATCAATGGCTAACTTCTTATTTAAAAGATAGATATCAACAAGTAGAAATATCCTATACTAAAAATAAAATACTTGAGCGTTGTCTTTCAGAAACAAAGCCACTTACTTGCGGAGTACCCCAAGGATCAATTCTCGGCCCTATACTCTTTTTATTGTATGTGAACGACATGTCATCATCCACATCAGATTGCAAAATGGTTCTTTTTGCTGATGACACTAATTTACTATGTAAACACGCCAATGCTCAAAAAGTTTTGTCTAACCTTTCGACTTGGTTCCATGCAAATCGTCTCATTGTAAACACTGACAAAACAGTGTCTATGTCATTTCACAATAGTATCACAAAATCTTTACCCCAGGTTTCTCTTTCTTTAAACGGAACACAATTAAAAACTGTTACAAATACAAAATTCTTAGGTCTCCATATTCAAGACAACCTCAAATGGAATTGTCACATTGACAATCTTAATTCCCAATTAAGCAAATTGTGTTACGCATTCCGAATCTTAGTTAACGCAGTTAGTCCACGTATTTCCCGTTGCGTATATTTTGCAAACGTTTACTCCCATTTACGTTACGGCATTACCTTCTGGGGTAATTCCGGTCAGAGTATTCAAACTTTCAGAATTCAGAAGAGGATAGTTCGGATAATTTGTAAATCTCACCCCCGAAACTCTTGTAAACCTTTATTCAAGGAATTAAATATATTAACACTTCCCTGCATTTATATTTATGAAACAGTCGTGTTTGTTAAGTCCGAATTACTGAAGTGCCACCCTTGCTTTATACGAAACAGTCTCGTTCACGAACACTATACACGCAATAGTAGTAATATTCATCGCCCTAGAGTGTCAACCACTCTTTGCCAAAAGGGACCATACCATTCGGGAATCGTTCTATATAATTCCCTGCCCAAGAATATAAAAGATATTATGAAATTGAATATCTTCAAATCCGCGGTTAAAAACTACCTCCTGCACCAGTGCTTCTACACTGTAAAAGAATTTATTGATTTTAACAAAAGTTAAATTCGTCTTGTGCTTTATCACGCCATTGCTGTAGTACTTTTTAAACAACTTATAACAATTTCAAAAACTATTTTCTTGCATGATTGTGTTGTCTTATGGCTCATATTAATTTAGTTTTATGTGTACTCAACATTGGCACGTTTGTGTACATAAATTCTGTAGCCCCATCCTGGCCCGGGTTTTTCTCCGGTTTTCCTTCGGGTAGAGGCGGATTTATCATACAGGTTCTCTAGGCTTTGTCTAGGGGCGGGTCTATTGTAACAATAAATCGTGAATTTAGTGTTATTTCAATTTTTAAGCACTATACTCAGAATAATCTATAGTTCGATAATAACTTACATGTAATTTTTTGCTTAAAATTACAAACATATTGACATTCTATTAGTATTATAACTCGCAGCTAACTTTTTATCTTATCTAGGAATTTTTGCTGAATTTTTTGAATCCGCCTCTGCCTTAGGGCCCTTGATCGGAATTGATGGGATGGTCCCTTGCTTGCTTCCGGAGAGTAAATTAGTTTTTTTTCCCTCCACGTGGTCATACGCAGTTTGTACTGTTTTTTGACAATAAATTTATTATTTATCATTGTAACTAAGTAATAATTATTCGTCAGAGTTGACAAAATACCGATTGAAAACAATCACAGATGATATTTTCTTTCGGGATCCATCATGAAAATAGAGTTCTGAATTTTGAAAAGTTTTATTTTATTTATTTTTCGATTCGAAAAATCTATATATCAGAGAATCACTCTAACTTTACTATTGCGTTCCATCGTGCAGTGTTTGTTTGGCAGTCTTCAGTGACAGACGCCATTTGCAAATTTCGCTACGCTCTAAAACAAACTTGCGCTGTGCTGCGACTGCTGCAAGCCGGCATGAAGGGTGGAGGATGGGGGGGGGGGGGCAGTTAGCCCAAATGAATCATGGGTGCTCCTGCGAACGTGGCCTTTTTTTAGGCGAAGTAACGCACTGTGTGGATGGTGGGAGGAGGGAGAAGAGGAGTACATTCCGCGTACGTCCGAGTTTGTTGACGCCAGCTATCGTCGAGAGATTGGTAAATATTGTACAAAGCTCAAAGTAAAACGCGCGCCAGTCCTGAACGATTGAAACGTGGTTTCCCTCTGAACAGTAAATTAATGTTGGTTGGCGAAATCCATGCATACGTGAATGTTAATGAATGTTGCTGTCCATCTTGTTAATGTAAGTGCCATCCGGAGAAGAAGAAAATTGGCGATTTTTTTCCTGAAGAACATTAAAATCGTGTCAGGTTCTCAATTTTAATGAGTTGTGCAAAAACTGGTTTTCCCTGTTGTCACTATTCCAAATCTCACTTAATTCGTATACAGGAGTAATATTAGAACGTAGGTCTAGATACTATGGTTAATAATGAGTGAATGTAATATTGTTCTACGAAAGATTAGAGTTTTTATAGTATTCTTCTCTTCTCTGTTGCTCTATATGATTTATTGCAACAGTATATCATATTCAGATAATATGATAAATATATTCAGATGGTATGATAAATATTCTGAAATCGCAGGATTATTATTACTACAATTAATATATGCCTGTTGAAATTCAAAATCGTGCCCATACATAATAGATGGAAAGACTCGCATTAAGGTTTGATTGCATTACGCGAGAACGATGGTTAATTTATCCCTTTGCGGGGAAAAGGAGAAAAATGAATTTGACACTTCTTTTCCCTTCGGATGTTCTTTATAAAAGAAGCTGCCCCGTTGCGATACAGAAGATAAATTGAAATTTATATTAAACTGCGAGGGAAGAAATTCAAAGCAGTTTAGTAACCAATGGAAAGTCATCCACCTTTATATTCTACAGGGTCAACAAGCCAATAATAATTACGTTATAGAATGTCGTATAAATATAAGTTTTATAACTGTAAGAAATAATTAATAGGAATTAAATTCTGGCAATAAAAAATAAATGTTCATATTTTTCCGAATATCCTAGTTTTTTCATATACATTTACTTCTCGGTCTTGTACAAATAGGAACCCTTTTCAAGATCTAGTAAGAAAGAATGTTCATTTAAAACTTTTGTCCTCCATAAAATCATCTTTGTCCACCACGACTATTTCCACAAAGATATGACTCAGTCTGGATGTTTACGAATCTTTTTGCTCCTAAATATCAATATTCATCCAATAGATGAAGTGAAAGAGGTTGACTTGAAGGTTTACATCGAAACCTCCAAGCAATACGAGAACTTGAACGAACCATGCTAATTCGGATCGGAATTAACTGAAGCAAAAATTAATAAACTACTGGTGGAAACATGTATTTACTCGTTTTAACTATGCACCATACAAAGATACACAACATTTATGATTCTGCTTCACATCATAAAGTATATACTAGGGAAAGCAACGTTGTGTATTTGTTATGGTACGTTCCGCTAAGTTCTGAGATATATTTTAATAAAAAGCAAATATCCGCTCTCCAAATATATGCACAAATGCTGAATACGAGCTGTTAGTACTCTGCTAAACGAATCCTCCTGCCCTTCGGAACATCCAGTCATCCAAAACGACGTCGGTCTCGCTCGATCCAAAACACATGAGGTTGAGTCGTACTTCCGCGCATTTCGACCGCTGCCACCATCCCACAATCCACGGGAGGGATTTACTCGTTCGCGTCGTTGGAGTGGTGGTTGTGTGCTGTAGTGGTGGGAGTGGTGACGGGGGAGGAAATGCAGGATGTTGACTGCGGTTGCAGCAGCAGCAGCCGCAGCAACCGCCTTGCATGGATGGCAGGTGGCGGCGCGGTGGCGGCCACGGCCGGGCCGGTCCCCCGTTCGGACCCCGGTGCAGTGTTGCGACCTTCGCGCGCCGCAGCGGTCGAGAACCGCCAACTTCTCCTCCTCTTCCCCTCCTCCTCCGTCACTCGCTCCGTCACCGCACTTGGACCTCTCGTCTCCGTTCCATTCCCCTAGCGCCTCGTGCTGCCATTCGCCCACACAGAGTAGAGACCTTAATCAAGAGAGAACAACCACGGCGGAAATACAATGCGGAATTTCTCATATATTCGGAGAACACTACGCGCAGTTTCTCATAGTGGTTTCGATCGGCCGTAGTTTATTACATTATTTTGTTGTGTCTCTCTACTCCACCAATAAGAGGCGAGAATCAAATGACAAAGAGGTTATGAGAATTTGTGCGTAGTTAAAATAACTATTAAGAGAAATTACGTGCTCTGAAGCTATGGACACAGCTGACGGTTCTCTTTCGATTAAGGTCTCCAACACAAAAGAGACTGTGGCAGGTGTCCACCACGGCGACACATGCGGAGGAAGAGGAGGAAGTTGTAAAGATAGAAGAGATGACTCAACTTATAGAGAACAAGAGTGGAAATAACAGCGATTATTTTATAACAAACTATTCACCGCCCTATAAACTACGACCTGACATCGTATACTCATTTGTAGCCAATTAACTACCCAGAAACAACAAAAAAGAACATCCTAAAACTTTCGCAGTTCAAGTCGATTTCTCTATGAAAACTCGATCCGTTTAGAAAAGTTCAGGTTAGATAAAATGGTGTTTTTACGCGTGCACTTTCAATTAGTGGACTTAGTTTTCCCAGTTTCGTGCAGACAAACTCAACGTTAGACTTTTTCGTTGAAGACCGCATGGTCTCAGTAACAAAAATTTCGAAGAGTAAATATTACGTGAAATTTTCATAGTTATGTCGCGAAGTACGAGTATAATATTTTCTAAAATGTAACATTATATATGATTTAGTACAAAAGTGGATCGTTTTATGAAAAAAAATACACACAATTTACAATTATCAAAAGAATAAAAATAATGAAAATAAAACATAATATTCTTATTAACATATTTATCATCACACAGAAAAATGGTAAAACAACGTATATACTGGGAAGAATTCTGAAATTTTGCTGCCTTAATATCTCAATTTAAATATAAAATATCAATCTAATTTTATAGTTACACGTTTTATTCATATTGAACCGTTCTTTTATACATTACGATTAATGAATGTATTCCACTATGCATTAAAATAAAAAAGCCGACAAAATTCCTTTAAATTAAAAAATTGTTGAAGAAAACTTAAAATTTTTACCAATCTTTTAATTAAATAAACGGCAGTGAACGTAGTCGTATGTTTCCAAGGTAACAACTATCGTTGTATTTCCTACGATTTGTACATTTAATTACTGAAACGCGGAAGATCCTAACAAATTCTATTCATGCACCGCCCCTCAACTGCACTGGAAAGGACATTCCTTCACCTCGTAAAACAGAAACCCGACACCTATTCAAATGGATCCCAAAATGGTTTAATTCGGTCAGGATCCATGAATTTGATCTTTATCTGAAAAGCAATACGTCAAATTTTAACTACAGAACTTTTAAACAAATTCATAATTTGTAAGTGAACCCACAGTGTATGTGTTCTCTTGAATCATAGAAGCACAGAGAACGTCTTCCAAAGTCGCCAATTAACTGCACTTATCTAAAACCAAAAGAAAAAAGAAACAAAATTCAAATTCTTCACAGAAGATGGAAAAAGCGTATTTGATATAACTATATTACATAAATAAAACATTTGGAACAGTACTAGAAAAGAAAAATATTGAATTTCAATAGTGAGCATCAACATGTATGATGTGTAAAAGAGGCACATTTATAACTCTTTTAAGAGCTATAGATCAATTTCGTAATATATTCATAGCTCAAGGGAAGAAAAAAAATCAGAGATGTACACAGGTGTCGCGAAATTCGATATCGTTTTGAAATTGACCGTATTTTTTCAGTTGATAATTTGCAACATCTTCCGAGAACGACTAATCCACATGTACCCAATACTCTTTTGCTACTCGAAAGCACACACAATAAGCACAATACCTTTTGCACGGGAAAATCCTGACGCTTTCCTCTTACTTTTAATCTATATCACGTCATAATATTTATTTTGGATCTGTTTGGACAGAAGAAAACATTTTTGGTTACATTCTGGATTGCTGATTCCTTCATTTTAGCCATCGTACCGCTCTTTGCAATCGATAAAACATTCCGAGAAATTTTTGTTTCATCACACCTAGTCATTCATTATTTATGTGAGAAAAGTTAAGGTGGGACGAGTGCTCCACATTAGTCAAATCACTGATATGTATAATTGTTTTCTCTATTTTTATTCTAATTGTTATAAAAAAACAATATGAATAATAATGATGAAAAAACATGATTTAGTTTGTGTCTATCACTTAATAATATAGTACAAACAATATTCAGGAACTCGCTTGACTCGTTTGAATTGCACGACATGTAATTATCTCATTCGAATGTCCGGTGAGGTATGTTTCTCTAGTTGAACTCACAATAAGTACGCGTCATTCTATTTATTTATGCTGATTTAAGATATTTTAGTGATTTAATTCTACCTACGCTAGTACCGCCTTCCATAATGAAAGGTTAATTAAGGGAAAATAATACGAAGGAAAGAGTGGGTACTGTAGTGGACATTTTGAGTAATACTTCAGTCACTTTCTTCCGTGAACGTTCTTTTCACGATTTATGAGCAAGTGTTGTATCACGACATGAGTGCATCCACACCGAGACGAGGCTCAAGACTTGTTCGCCGTTGCGAATCTCTAATTAAGTGAAGAAATATGCTTCTTCTATCGTTGCGTCACAGAATTAACGTTAAGTGCCCGACCAAGGACTCGTAACAAGTCTCTGGTTACAAGATTCACATGCGGAACAGGGTCTTAGAAACATACTTTCTCTGAAGAAAGGTTTCCAAGCTTCGAAAAGTAGTTTTTGTCTATTTTCTTTCACTCGTTTGTGACTCGAGAGATCATTAGATATTAGAGGATTTTGACGAAATAGGTTGATACACATAATTGAGAGAATCCGTAGTGGTCTCTTTAAGTGTTTCTTTTGCACCACAAAATGTGCTCAAATTACCCCTACTGGTAAGGAATTATTGACTCTTTATTTATTTTCAATCCAAAAAATACACTTAAAGAATATGAGAACTGAAGACGTTATACTAGAAGAGATGACGAACAGCATATGTTAGTCAGTCAACGGAGATATGAGAAATTTGTGGAATGTGTCGAAAAGATGTGAGAGAGAAACAGATTAAAATAGAAGAAAGTGATGAATGAAATGTATGAGAATAAGTACATAAAAGAGGGTCTATCGGTAGAGGCGTGAGATGCGAAAAAAATACAAAACTCTTATATAATTGTATGTATTTACAATATGTATCCCGCAGCACAGAAAAAATTTTCATACTCAGATGAATTTTTATTTACAATAATACAAGTTCTAACCTAAAAACCTGATGAGTGTATAAGCATCTTTAATACTCCAGGACAAAAAAGATAAAACGCAGAAGCTTAGAAGAGAACTACGTGATTGTTTTTGCCTCGGCAGCAAAAATGAGGTAATGTGAGTATCATCACTCTCCGGCCGCTGAAGGAAATATAACTATTTGGGAGTGGAAGCTTGAAAGAAAATCCAATGATTTAATCGGAATTTCCTCCCCGACCGTCCAGTCACAGATCATTATCCCACTACCCCGCTCAGCTGCGCTCAGTGGGGTAGATTAATTATCTGTCTGGTCCATTGCATATCGACTTTTTCAAAACATACCATTATTAATTGTATAGTCTACCATCCATTGACCCATATGATTCCACAAATGATACGCAGGACGGAAATACATGTCGAAAATCTCGTTGAAAAACGTAAGTCTCATACTTGCATACAGCGGTACTCCAGGGAGAGGTAGAGACTCAATATGGCAAACCCACTTGAAAATATTGACATTACTTTCGTATTACATTGTACCAGTTCCACTATGAGTGCTTGAAAGACCACTCCACGGTGGGTTGAATGAGAATACAACGATGTAGCAGTGAATGATGAATTACGAGTGAGAAGTAAAGGATAGAACAATAAAGTGCATGGGCAACGCGAGAACTCTGTTCTACGATCCCATTTCGGCTACTACAGATTCCTCCGGCATCAAGCGAGGTTCGAATGTCGACATCCAGAGGACGCAACCCTTTTGCATGAAATAGCGAAATAATCGTACAAAACGCAGTCCAACGAATGAATAACAAACCAGTTACATTACCGCGTAAAATATATAATGATCAAATCATGTATTTACGTAATACTTTTTTAACAACATGATTCAATTTCTGGAATCCTACTCTCGAATCGATAATTCCAAGCGAAACATCTCCACGTACTCCGTTCTCAGAAGTTTCGCAGCGTCATTATGGTACGACACGGACTGTAGATTTAAAGATTTAATTCCGCATGACTTATTAACACATTTATGAGTCCAATTTATTACAGAAAATAAATTAATGAAAACTATTTAATTAAAATATGTAAACATTTTCATGTTTTTGTGATAACTTTCGGTCAGGTGAAAACTCCACGTTTAGGGTACACGGAAGAAATATATGAATTTTCAAGTTTTTTTCATTTTACCTGAATTGAGAAGGAAAACTATCAGTACATCACACGATTAAATTTCCACTATGGATTCTGTCAGCATTGGGAAAGATGTTGGCGAGCTCTAAAGCCCCAAGGGAAAAAAAGCATTGGGAAATGAGTCAAAGCCAGGAAGCTTCTTGTAAGTGAGGAATGTTACATGTAAATTCTTCTTGGAACGCTGACAGTAGAGCCCTACGTGACCAGTTTCTAAGCAACTCGTTCAACGTGTCTTGGCAGAATTTATGTCTCTATAATTTTTATTGCTTATGTCCATCTTTTCTCAATCGTACATAAGGTCAGCGTTAATGATGTGTGATGAACTGAGACAAAGTTTTAAATTCAAATACTGAGTATTATTTATCTTAATTAAATAAATAGTTAAAAACTTACGTTTATAGTAGTTTTATCAATCTTGTATAGGTAAAATGTGTATATTAAGTACAACTGTATAACATGATCATAATTAGTGAATAAACTTTCGCGAGAAACTGTCCTCGTTTAAAAATACATTTTCTGCAGTGAAATACAGTTTAAATAAATATTAATTGTAGTTAAGTATTGTTAATATTAATGAATTACAATAGCAAAAAAAAACACACACACACACATTAAAATTGCCTTCTACTCGGCAGATGTGAATCTTCACTCGCACGACTGTTGACTATGAAGCTTATTAATGAGTCCTCTTGAGTTCAATTGCGTTACGTATAATCTAAGCGACCGAATCGTAGAAGCAAAATTATATAAAGATTTGAATAACTTTTTTTGAAGTACATGACCTAAAAGTGAAATGAAAACCAACGAATTCAGAGGTCATAACTATGCGCTTCGTTCATTAAACTTTCTGTGTAAAGTGTATTTCCTTCCGCCCGGATTTTAAAATAAATCGAAATTGCGTACATACTTACTAAAACTGTATTTTGGTAAGTTTTCTTCATGGTATTTAGTTTTTGGAATTACCAAAAGTGAAAGTTTAATATCACGAACGCAAAAAAAAAAAGTAATATATAATTTAGATTATTATATACGAATCCTGGGTAACTCCAGGAAAAATGAGATAAAAAACTCCAGACCAGTTGCCAGGTGTTTTAATACTGGAATGTCCAATTGTTTCAAGCTTCTTTACAAATCCCGGGCAACCCCGGGTAGTTCTCCTCGTTTATTAAAGAACGGTTTTATGTCAAAACTTAATTAACGTTGTCTCATGATATCATTATAAGACTAGATTTATGTCATCTGGAACTGAATTCTCTCATTTGTTTCAACGAAATATTTCATTAATAATTTTGATACAAGAATTGAAATAGACTACATGCCTTATCTTAATCTATTGAATATTTTTTCCATCGACAAAGTTAGAGGATATTTGATGATACTTTAAATGTAGCGTCCGGAGAAATGTGATCGGGAAAATCTTTAACTAGATTTTATTAGCATTCTGTTCTAAAACTTCGTAAACGACCTATTACATTATTATTGACTTTCCTTGATTAATTATTTTTGATCGGGAGTTCGGGTATCTCGAGTCCCTCAGTCTCTACTTCTTCCACATTACGGTAGGTGTATACTCAAAGACTTTTATTCATACATTCTGTTAGCAGTCGGTGCTTTCCAAGAAATAAATGGGGCAGTTCTCGGAACTGTCCTTCGTGATCGCAATCAGCGCATGAAAAATCAATCACTCGTCTAACGATAGCATCAAAGCATCGATCCTATCGACTGTACAACTGATCATCCGCAAAGCGGGGCGGCAGCGGCGTGTCACAGTGGCCGACCGAGCACCACCTGCAGCGTGGTGTCGTAGAAACACCGTCTGTATACGAGGGGCACCCCACGGGGCGTCGCCGCTGCCGCCGCCGCCGTGAGATCAGTGGGCGTGCGTTGGCGTACAGGGGGTGGAGGGGCGGTGAAGGCGCCGTGGGAAGCTCAAACAGCCGCCGCCGCCGCCTGCCCGTAGCGTTGCCTTTGCCAGCCGCACCGCAGAGCGAGCGAGCGAACGGGTGCCTCTCCACGATTACGCGGCCGCCACTTCGGATTCAGCGTGTAGGAGTCATTAGATACATCCTTCAATGAACCTTACTCTCCGAGATCTCAAAGCTCCGCTTCCTTGAACGCACACTCACAGCCAGTAGCGTACCTGCACTTAATGAGGCCCAGGAGTCCTTTTAAATAACATTTTAGAATAGATACAATTTGAAATCGACATTTGAACTGAATTTAATAATAATGGTCTCAGTTATAATGCATTTTCACACTAAACAATTATGAATATCTGCGTGTCTATGAGCTTATATTATTTTTGGAGACCTGTTTCGATGCCCCATATTCGATGAAAACCGGACCGGACTGTCACCCTTGTACGCTATTGCTTACAGCTTATTTTGATATTGGGTGTGGCAACAAATAATTTAGGGTGGATCATGAGACTAAAGTATTAAGATGTTTTTTTGGTTTTGCTCAATCACTTTATATAATATTAATTCAAAATTTCGAGATTATTTTTAATCCATAACGCTTCATTACGTCCTTGCCACACTCTCTCATTTTACTATCGGTCTTTTGGAAATCGGATTATGATCTCGTCTAACGTTTGTGATGATTGTAGTTCATACAGCGGTTGCTCCAAAAGGAATTTATAGAAATGGATAATCCAGCTTTCTGTCAAGTTTCCTCAGTATTATACCCGTCATCCCAGCCATTTACATTCTCTTCAGCATTTATCCCTTTGTCCATACCTACGTACACTATTGCTATGAAACACTCACTGCTGAAATGGCTGTGGAGCACTACCAATGTGCGGTCTGCTAACAATCAAACCGTAAGAAATACTAATACTATTTTAAAATAAAATTAATAATGAACCTGAAGAAAATTTTGTTTAGTTGCGTCTCTCCAAGTTCTTTTATTTCCAAACTTTCTACGGTAATTCAACGCAACTTCCATCACATTTTATGATCGCTCTCGTCAGATAAGAACACTTGAGTCCCAAAATTATGTTTAGGAAAAATAATACACACACTAAATATCCCTAGTGAAAATGAACTCCATCTGAATCGTAAATAAACTAAAATGATCGCCAACTCATAATACCAAAGACCTTTCATTTCAAGTGACCACCAATGGCCATTGAGTGGCCATCTGTTTACTCCAAACAGCCGTTCATTTCAAGTGGTCACCAATGGCCGTGCCATTGATTGCCATTCATTTCATATGGCCACCGATGGCCGTTTGGCGATAATAGATGGCCACACCAATGATCATTTTTACTAGAGATCTCATTTCAAGTTTTGGAAGAGTATTGTATTTGAAGAAAGAATAGGTGTTGTCAATGCAGGTTAACACACAAACATTATCTTCGAGACCCACAGTTCAGACGTCCACGAAGTTTACTGCACGAATCTGAATTTGAAGTTCGCATTGAGGGAAGTGCGAAAGATCGTCAGCGCGAAAACACTGTGCGCGACAAACGGTCAGGAGCGAGGCTTCAGCTTTGCTGGAATCCAAACACACGAGCTGAGTCGCAATAACAGAACAATCATCTCGCGTCGAGGCGTTCCATGAGAACCAGGTGCGCTTTGAGAGAAGTCGCTGTTCATTTGTAGTGTAGTGAAAAAAAACAAACAAACAAACATGGGAAAGACGCAATCCGTTTGCATCCTTTTTATTGAAAGATACAAATCCCTGGAAGCTACTGTTAAGCGAAGGTGAGGTATATAAGTAATTTTAAACGAAGGAAGAAAACACCGGAATTGGTTGTGCGACATATAGAAAAGTTTTAATGCCCAATATTTTCACAATAATTCCATTTCACCGACATGAAATAAAATACGTCAATATCTGTTTCTGGTATTTCGAAACTCCCATTACAATTTTTTTAAATTTGATAATGAAATATGAAACTGCATTCTAGAAATCTTTGAAAATCGTTATGGACAACGCACGATTAGATTTCTTACTTTAGAACAAAGAAATCTTAGATAAATCTTCATAATCGGAAAGTCTGAGAGATCGACTCCACTTTTACATTACTTTTGTTTCCCATCGCTGTTGACTTCTTACGTTAGCAAAATTGTTGTTCCCTCACACCCCGAAAATACACACTGATTGCTTCCTTTCCCTTCCGCATCCCTAAACAATTGCGTTACTTCCCACATATAAGGCTGAGAACAGGCTTCATTTCCTTTCCTAAATGCATACTGATAACCGATTATTTCTTTACGACACAGTAATTATATAAAAATTCCATGTCCAAATTTCCTTATGTGTCAAACATTATTTTCCATGCATTGTCAACGGTCAGATGAAAATTGCGACGTACCGGGCCGTTGACGATTAGGAATAGTCCTCTACGAGTTGGAACTCGGAAGTTGTGAGTTAAAAATGGCATCAGACACGTAGGTACGTGGAAATCGATTTAAGCGCTCCCAGCATGGGAACAGTCTGTGGTCACTTATCCCCTGAGGATGAGGATGTGACCCAGGTTCACCGGAACTGGCCAGGTGGATGTTATGTACGGTATTGAGGAGTCGAGGCGAGTGGTGCAGTGAAGATCACACCTGCGGCCAGAGCAGAAGGTCCCGGGTTCGAGTCCCGGTCCACCGCAATTTTGAGTTGGCCGTTGGCGATGCAAACACTACCGTGAAGGTACTCAGAAGTCGTGCGTTAAAATTATTTTCCATATCTCGACCTTTTACCCTCATCGGAGAACATACTAAGACAGGTTAGTTTATACCATCTCAGTGTTTGTCTAAAGGAAGCCGGATAAGAATCTTCGAGTTGCGAATATAAGCCTGCAGCCAATGGATAAAATCCAGTCGTAATCCAGATAAAGGCTGTTTGGGTACCCTAAGAATTTTCCAGTGCCCATAATGGGGAAGGAGGGCTGTGGAAAGCGTTATGTTTCCGCGTTTGCGAGCATCCACACAAACGACAAATCAAATTAAGTGCCCTTCATGACCATAACGATAAAACTCTTTGTTCAATGACATAGCGGCCAAATGATCAAGAAATTAGGGTTTTGATGTATTTATTATACAACTTTTTTACGCGAAGGGATTGAGTGCGAGTCAATGAGTGAAGAAGTAAATTCTATTTGGAACCTTTCCTTCCACGCTTTCATATTACAATTGTATACTGCAGAAAAATAAAAGAATGATGAATAATAAAAGTAATATTCCTGTGAATGTGAGAAAATTTTTTTCATTCATCGCGAACATTTAATGTAATTTTTAATTGAACCAGCAAGCAGTAATGTTTGTGAAAGGACTCTTTGATGAGCGATTTTTTTCTTTCACAAAAGCGTGAATTAGTTGATTCCAGGGGAACGATTCAATCTGTTCTGAACTTAGATAAAAACTGAAATTATTTTTTATTTGCATATTTTATATTAGGATTTCACATTCGTGGCTCCATTTCATTTTATAGAAATATATTTTTGTAGTAAATCATATATACGACCGCAGAGCTTTTATATGTTTACGGTCATATTTTTACCACAGTTTATCGAAAGCTTTGATTTTTTGCTTCAATTCTTCTTCTAATTTTGAAACTCAAAACTTCATCCTATTCTTTATTACATTTTTTAACATGACATTGCATATTTCAGATATAATAAAGAACTCTTTTGCAGCACAGAATCCAATTCCCATGCAGTAAAATATGAACGCTCGTATAATTGGAACCATCCATGGCGACTTCATGTGGATAATAAGAGTCCTCTCGCAACTAATTTTATCCTTCATAAAATCTCCCCGCACGCACGTCTTCTCGGATTCTCTTTTCCCCCGACGCGGAAATCCGCTCGCTGCATCAACATACGGAATCGCCAACGTTATTTCTCGCCGCAGCGCTTGACGAGATCCGAAGCGACTGAAGAGGCTGTCCCTTGATAAAACGCCGCTCTTTTCCGCCCTTTTCCCGCCGCCTTTCCTCCGCCCTTCCCGAAGCGAAGGCGACCGACCCACCGCAGGGACTGTTTGCGTAGCGTAGCCCTTTCCTGAGTGCCCTCTCACTCGGATGTGTGTTGGAGCGAGAGGAAGGAGAGGGATTTAGGTGGCTGCAGAAAGGGAATCCTTTTTTTTTTGGTGGTAGAGGTGCTTGTGTACCACCCGAAGCCCTTATCTAGTGCCACGCCGCCACTGACGCAGAGACGAAAACATCGTGGAGTTACTGCGCCCTCTTTACTCCCGATGGGAGACATCCTCGTTCGCTCTTCAAATCGGTGACTTTTACAACAAAAATCACTTCCTTTATGACATAAAACAGGGGTTTTTACAATAGTAAACATTACGAGATTTCTGTTGCTTAAGAAATCCTTTACTCTTCTTCCTACTCCAAATCCAGTGTATTTATATTATGTTGTATTTCATCGGAGCAATTTTGACGCATTTTTATGGTCGTTACGTACTATTTTTTCTATGGCATCTGTGTTTTCCTAATGAAAATTTGTAGGGTTACCGTCGTATAGCATCCTCAACCTTAAAATAATTTAGAATTTTCGAAGAGTGAACAACATTGTGAAATACAATATACCCACAATATATTGAAATATTTTGTTAAATTATTCCTTTTTCATTATATCCCAGGCATGAATAGAATCTTTGTTAGAGAGATATTGAGATGGGAAAACTAATATAATCATGTTTGCTCGAGTGAGAGACGAACGAAGTAACTGTTTTGTGACATGAAGATTTTCCCCATATCGCAGTTTTATGACCTTGATCTCACATACCTCTCCATTCGCGTCCTCCAGTTCCTCGCACTTGCCTGAGAGCACTGTGGAACTCCATGAACATACGAAGACAATGCGACACTCAGACACAGAGCTCTAGGCGCACACACCAGACTAGTTCTTTTGAAGTGTATTAATTTCTGCACTTTGAATGCGTGCCGGCTCCATGGCACAAAGGGCTGTCTCTCACCGCGTGTGTCAAGCTACTCCCGTGTGCCACTGCGGGAAGTGCAGCATTGTGTTTTCGTAGTGAACGGAGGGGAAGGTGCGCACGGTGGAGGGGGTGGTAACCTGACAATGGGGACCAGGGGTGTACAAGTCCAACAACAATGACTTTAAGGGTGGTGGTAACATGTGAATGAGATGAATGCCAAAGACTTAAATGTTTTTCAAAATTTAAACAAATCAACTAATTATGAAAGTTTGTTATTGCAAAACAATTGAGTAACTTTCATTGTAATAGGAAATAATATCATTCTAGCCTAGGCTTCTACTCACTGCTCAATAATCGTATACTAAGCATTGTTATCAGTAGTGATAGATACCTGGACTTCACGCAGCAGTGAATAAGTCTTTGCTCATAAAATTTGGATTGGTTATCTATAGTTAAACACGTCTTTCAACCAGTGCTAGCCACCCTATCGCTAGATAAACCTATACTGACAATGAAATTTATAAAGCAGATTTTTCTGGAATATGAATATGATTATTATTAATAAGGGAATGATGGAGCCATGTTTTAGAATGGAATGGTGACGTGAAGAAGGGGATTGAGATTCAGGGAGAGAGACGAATATGCAGAGGATTTCGTAAGGGATGGATCTTATATTGACAGAGATGGATGAGGCGGCAAGGGGTGGTATGAAAAAGTATAGCACTATAGGACTGACATAGATGCAATAGTGAACGGCGGACACCAATTCATCAATTTCTTCATGATTTTTAAAAACAGATTATTCTCCATACATTTTGACTTTCCTATACGAAGTCGCTGTTATGTCGCATAGAATGGTTTCGTAGAGCCAGAGAATTACTGCGGTACCAAATACCCTTCCTGTCACAGATCTGCGACGCCAATAATAATTAATACATACACGTTATGTTAATAAATATGACATATACAAAAAAATGTAATGTAAGTGCTTAAACAAGTTGCAGTACCCCCCATGCACCCCATATCTCAATGAATGAAGTATTTTCCTTTTCATTGCTAGTTCTCCAGAATTCCTCTATTTTCCCGGTTCCAACAAAGTATTTTCATTAATTATATCCACGCTACGATAACTTTGAGTTTTATCGAGTTTTAAAATGACGTATAAGTATATATTTTTGTTTGGAATATTACTTCTTACATCGACTCCAATTCAAGGAATTATTCCTGAAAGAAAATAATTCAATAATTTAACAAGATAATTTTACTAAATCAATGTTGTTATATCAATATTTAAAACAGAATACTTTAATATAAGAATTATCTTTTATTTTGCGAAGCAGTACTGACGGGGAAAAATTTGTATTATGACGTAATAAACCAATTTATCTAATGCCGCATACGTATAATGCTAGCGTATACGTAAATTTGGTTTGAAAGTAAGGTAAGTTAATACTCCGATAAAACAGCAAAAAAACTAGTATGTATGATTTTATATATTCCAGAATCAATAGATTTTACACAGATGCTATTGGAATGGAGTGCACAAGGTGTATATAATTCCCGATAGATGTGTAATGAAAATAGTAACACGAGTGTTATTCGTAAAGGGTAATTGCAGATCGAGGTGATGAGATTAGATAATCCTCTTTGGGAGGACTGGATATACAACGATCACCAACCCCCAGAGGCATTGATTTGGAGGGTTCTAGGACGGCACTTGAGATGAATGGGGATGGTGTTTGGTGGCACAACATTGCTCTTGCCGAGGTGAAGGACTAGCGTTTCGTGTTCAGTGGGGGCGCAAGGGTTGTTGCGGTGACGCTGTGGCTTAGGTCCTATGCAGGGAGTTAAGGGATGATTTACTATTTACGATCTTTATTTTTAATGTAGTATCATAATTATTTTTACATTTTTCATCTATAAGAATCATTGCTTTGTTATTAACCATGATTATTTCCTTGTCTAAAATGCGTTCACACAAAAATCAACTTGTCATACAGAATAGACTAGAACCTACATCCCTATATTTGGTGAGCTCAATCCTGTCTTCTCTTCAATTAATTTATTGTAGAAAAATATCCAGTATCCTGGAAACCGGAACTATAAATTTGGTTTCATTAAATTAGGGCGTCATACATGTGCGAAATTGTTTATACCTCGTGGTCACTAAATTGTAATACACTCAAAAGAGTGATAATGTAGAACGAATATATTTTGGCAATTAAATTTTCAGATCATATAAATTTTGTTTATTTTTCCTTCTTTTTTTCTGTTGGTTTGCTTTTAAATGAATGAACAAGTGGTGACAGCATATTTCTCTAATTACAATCAACATTTTGCTGGTCACAAAATTTTAAAAAGTTCACGATTTGCAGCGTCTGTTATCAATACGTATTTATAATAATTTTTAACGTATCAACAGTGCAGGGGAGTGATCACTCTTCCACAAATATTTGCGAGGTACGCTGTCGTACAGTGTATGATTTTGAATGTAGTGATAAATACAAACTGATAATAAGTTTGTAACATATAATTCATTTGTACATTATTATTGTACTTTCAGAGCATTCGTGATGAAAATCGCAAAGCTAATCGTCAGATAACATTAATTAAAAATTCCGTACGAGTCGAATCGCTTGACTTTTTATTTGTACAGTCGTACAAAAAGCATAATTGACTGGGTAAAATTATTTTAAAATACGGTTATAACGTTTCATTTTTAAATGCAAAGGTCAAGTTGATTCTCGTGTTTCATTCTACTCCCTTCAAAATTATCGAATTCCACTCTTTGCAGATGCTCGGGTAGCAGCATAGCTGACTCCGATGGGAAAAGCATTCGCCAAGGAAAATGTTAGGAATGCCACTGAAGAACAAGCCATGCAAGCCGTACTTCGGCGATAGAATTCGATATGGAGCGGAGAAAGATTACATTCAGGAAGTACGAGTGGAGGTAGATGCTGCAAGCAGTGGCGGAAGAATGGGAGGAGCTTTGTGGCACTCCACCCTGCAATGATTATTCTCAGGGAAGGTTGATAAAACTGTTCTTCGATACTGGCTTAAATCCACAAATTGCAGATCAAAAACTGCATTACAGAAAATTCAAGCTCACTTCATGACATCCATCATAAAATTACTGTTCGCTCTAGACAGCAGTGAAAATATGAGTTATAATAACGACACTTAAAAGTTTTTTAAACGCAAAATTACATGTGTATTAACTCTGGACTTCTGTCTCGTGAAAACTTTCGTCCCTACAGGCAAGACTAGAAAAAAATGCAAGATTCGCAATTAGTGATAATATAGAAATGTAAAATTTATATAGTGTATCCTGTGTAGGTCGAGTAATAAACATGCCTGTAGAGGTCGAGTGTAAGATTGTTTTTTTAGTTACCTATAGTAGGCGCGTACTCTAGCTCAACATACCAAATTCATACAAATTCATTCCCTCCTCTCTGAAAACTCTCCTGTCATTAAATGCAAAACATTCCTGTAACTTAACTTCGAACAACATAATGAAAATTAATAGAAAATTAAGATGAATGTGTTCGGAACTCACTAATAACTAGTAGTGCAAAACCATTGCACATACTTTCTCACATACGTTTCTCCATCTGCTGCATTGAGAGAGAGAGAGAAATCTATAGTGAATGGGTCATTTCTGGCGTGGTCCTCTATATTTTGGGCGTCTTCCAGTGCTCTATTCATGCTCAAAGTCGCTAGATGAACTTATTACTGTCTTTAATTTTAAATTTGAAAGTAAAATAAATATTCATAATATTATTTCAAAACATATAGCGACATATCAGGCTTACAAATGTCGTAAATGTAATCTCGTTGATGTATTTTCGTATCCGCAGTGCGTTTGCTGTTCTCCTATGTATTGTACGTCAGGTCGGTCCATTTACTGTGCTACATATTATTCAAGCTTCTTGAAACAGTAACCCAATGTGTAAGTGTAGCAGACAGAAATTATTTCACTGCGTCTATACGAAACCTTTAAGCGAAATACTACTAATATACGAAACTAAAAATATTTGATCTAACAGTTGATGAAAACAATTAGAATGAGTAAACACTAAGTATAAACAGTTCGTTATATCTAAATTTACTATCCCATCATCATTTCACTTTTTCTTCAAATAATTCATCGGAATTCAATAATTATCAACAAAACATTTTATTCATTGTCTGATTATTTCATTACGGCACATCGGCACTAGTTTGATAAAAATATTAATTCATGTGAAAGTAAATATTTTGAATAGAACCTGTAGCTTCTTATAATTGTTCAAGGTAGTACTGGCGTAGGTGGAATAAAATCACTAAAATATCTTAAATCGGCTTAAATAGAGTAACTTGTACTCATCGTGATTTCAACTTGAAAAACATACCTCGCCATCCATTTAAATGAAATAATTGCAATTGTATTGATGGTATAATTCATTGCATCTATGGAGGAAACACTTATTTTAAAAAAAGAGGCCAACTTTTAATTCACGAAAGTTATGGGAGTTTACTTTGATTTGTAGTAAATTTTCCGTAGTATTTTTCACGTCCCATTTATCAATATGTCATCGGACATTGCAAAAAAAGTTTTTTACGTTTTCCGAGGTGTGACGCATAAATCAGGAAACCGCTCCGCACGGTCTTCATATTTGTTCATGATCTTGTGCATTTTAAACTTGTCCGTCGAGTTCCTGAATATTGTTTATACTGTACTATAAACTGACAGAAATTAAATAATATTTTTTCATCATTATAATTCATAATGTTGTGTTATTGAACAGTTACAATAAAAGTAAAGAAAACAATTATACTTCTCGGTAATTTGACTCACGTGCAGTGCTAGTCCCATCGATTTGCTTTTAATGTAACACCGTATAAATAAATACGATATAATGAATTGTATATAGTTACACATTAAAATATATCTCTTTGTTTGAATCATAAAGTATCCCTTTAATAAATTGATTTATTATGAAAAATTGTACTATCTGCATTACCGTTATTAACTTCACGACGATATGAGCGTGGAGCGAAATTTAAATAATTATCTCACGTTTCGGTTGTAGGCAGCTATCACCATGATTCATTACCTAAAATGGAAACAGTGGTTTGCCAACTTGTGAAAGAGCACACCAATCGGGAGGTCGAAACCATGCGATGATTAATATTTTTAATTACTAATTGAAATGAAACACCTCTGCTCATTTGTTAATGTATTATATTATTTATTTTTGGAACAAAAATTCCATTTACGGGGCGAGAGTTACATTGTCACGTTAACGTGATACATTTGATATCTTCATTTTAATTAAAATTATTTAACTTAATAGTAACAGATATTTCCCATTGTTAAAATGCAGGGAGAAAAAAAATGTACTTTTCTGGATTTTTGTATGAATTATTTATTGGTTCCAGAATTAGTTTCTACGATATCAAATTACTAGCTTTAAGTTGCCATTCGGTCTCACTGTCTATCACACTCCTCCCACAGGATTTGAACTGCTTAAAGACTCTTTTCACACCATAATGTTTTATCCACACGAAACCTCGGAAAAGTTACGAAAGAGCTCAAACTTTATATTGTAATAAATAACGCATTTTTATCAATCTTTTCGAAATTTCGTAGTAATTTGAGAGACATAATTATTCACGGGACAACGTCGCCTGGAAATATTGTACATCAGAGAAGGGCCATTGTTCAGTGATGGATGTTGCGACGAGTCTAAAAGAGAATTCGGGATTCTGCTTAACTTCAACAAAGGAGGGATGAGGGCGACGAACCTGCGTCTAGCGACTGTTTACGAATATTGTGTCTCCTTTGAGAAGGATTTGTGTATACTTCTCGCCAATGAATACGTCGAACCTATTTCCCTATTTCAATTGAAACTCAATGACAGCTATGCATCAGTTATTGCTCCGCCGGTGGGACAGGTAACTGTCATTTGCTGACCGGGATGTTTGACGACGTAGGTTGGTAATGGTAGGGTGAGCATTCGATATTTTTATCCAAATTATGGTATCTCTGATCCAGCCATTTAATATCCAAATGTAATGATGTTATAATTTAGTTCTACCATGTGTTGCAATTTTGGATAATTAAATTAAATTATATTACAATTGGCGCTCCAATAATGAGGCCTCAGTTCTCTTTTTATTTTTCCCTCATTTTAATTATATTACAGTACACATCTTTATACTATCATTTCAAATGAAATGTCAAAAGTTCCCATCGATCCATCCTGTGAATATTGTCAGTCCTATGTGAATTTTTCCCAGGATCAATATCTGTTTCGACTGGACTATGACTCTTTCCGTAAAGATAAAATAAGATTGTTTAACGGAGACCTAATGATTAATATAAATTTAAAAAAAGAAACCAAAACAATTCGTATTCCTATTCGAGCACCTCACGAATAAAATAGTAATTTCTTTTGTTTTTGAAGAACATATAAACATCTAAATTTACTGGTAAAATATAGTACCAACTACGCATGACCAAGTGGAGAACAATAAGCTAATTTATTATCCGGAAGCAAGCAAGGGACCATCCTATCAATTCCGATCAAGGGTTCTAAGGCAGAGGTGGATTTAACATTTCAGCACACTCTAAGATAAGAATAAAAATAGCTCGGTACTTATTACAATATTAATAGAATACCAATAAATTTGTATTTAATAAAACACACATACAAAAATAAAAGATATTTCAGAAGTACGCGTTATCATCAAACTATAGATTATTCAGACAATGCCGTCTATAAAACTTAAATATTAAAATAATACTTAATTTAAGATTTATTTTATTTTTTGGACAGACGCCGCCCTTAGACAGGAGCCTGTATAAAAATCTGCGTCTATACCCAAAGAAAAACGGAAGAAATCCTGGGGCCAAGATGGGATATTTTTTGAAATGCGTATCTTCTTCCTAGCCTTTTTCCCACTTAATGTGGGGTCGGCTCAGATGGGGGTGGATATGATGCTTCTTAAGATTTTTTGCTGGGGAATACTCATGGTGCCGAATGAAGCGGTGATTTATGAAATGAAATGGGTGTGAATGATTATGAGTGAATGTTGTGGTGGAATGATAGGCAGGGGAAACGGGAGAACCCCGAGAAAACCTGCCGCGAGCACCGCTCCGTCCACCACCTCGGATTCTACTTGGATCGGACCGGGTTTGAACCGGCGTCCCCAGAGGTAGAAGGCGAGCGCGTTACACACTGCGCCACGGGTCGCCATTTTTTGAAATGCGTATACTTATATTTTATTGTACGTATAGTTTTCGAATTCCCTGAGGAGAGACACACGAGAAACAAACGAAATTAGCTGAACTCCTTTTATCTGCGATCAATCGCTCAGGGCCTGATTGGTAGAAGCTTCGACGCTCGCTTGACAAGAGCCACCGCCGCGCTCCGCCTCCGCAACCTCTTGACGCGTGAGCACTCGCCAACAAACGAGCAGCGAGGGAAAGGTGGAAGGGATGGGAGAGGGAGGGAGCGGGAGGAGGGGAGCATTCGACGCGATGACTCGAGTACATCGACGATGGAGAAGAGAGCAACTCGACTCCACAGAAGCAAATGCCTGCGCTCGGACTCAACGGGTCAATCAGTCGGACTCCAACGCGAATCGCAGTGGAAACAGATCAATGAGATAACAGCTCTTTCCCTTCTGTGCAAATAATACAACTGATGTACTCCGGTTCAGAGGCTGCCTCTATATTCTTCATAAACAAAACTTACTCGTATTGTATTTTTCGTTATAAAATTTTTTTTAAATAAAATAAACTACGATTTGTGGTCATGAGAAGTAAAATCAGTGATTAAATACTACCGGAAATAAATTTTAATTTTTGACCAGAAATTTAGATCAAAATTGAGTCGAAAGATTTATTGTCAAAAAAGCAGTTGCAAACTGCGTTTGACCACATGGGGGATAATAAACTTTCTTTCCGGTTACAAGCAAGGAAGCATCCCATCAATTCCGATCAAGGGCCGAAGAGCAGCGGCGGATTTAATATTTACAAAAGAAATTATTCAATAAATACGTAGTTATAAATTTATTATTCCAAAATAAATTGTAGACATTATGTGCAGTAAAAATTCGAGAATTCGAGATAAAAGTATCATGACATCGAATCCATGAGCGTAGTGCCATATTGGTCAGTGTGTGAGCTCTCATGTCAGAGCAGCTAGTATGAAACCATTCCAACCATCTAATCAGTAGTGGCGGTCCGGCAGTCTTCCTATTATTTTTAATGCTAAGTTGTGGTTGCTAGGATTGTATGAGCTCTAATTTACGTTGATTGGATCATTTGAATTTTAATAAAATTAATACCAAAGCTTTGGGAGTGTTGCTCCCACTCCACTCTGAATCAAACTGAAATTGAGGTAACACCTACATATTCGGTATTACAATTTTTTTTATATTTTTCACGCACATTTATACATTTCATATAAATAAATTCATTTTATTTTCGTACTCTTCATGGATAATTTTCATTTTACTATTTTTCTTACAGTCTCTCCTTAATGAGACTAGTTATTGTGTCATTTTATGAGATTTAATTTGAAGGGAAAGCTGAAGCATAAATTACATTGATAATTACAGAAAATGATATTTACATTACATAATATTAAACGAGTTTGCACAATCAATAGTAAGAATAAATTCTGAAAGTACAAATTATGAGTAACATTGATTATCATTCCATCAGAATAGATACGCGAAGATAGAAAGCAGGAGGGATATACATGCCCAGGGATTCAGAGTATATCTTTGAAAGTATTTTCTGTACTTAAGATTAGCAAAATTAGCCAAGAAAATGTATTCTTCGTCCATATTACCTCGTAATCGCATCCAGTCTTGAACTACAAACAGATACTCGGTAGGATTAGATCCAATTCATGAACTTCACTTAAGATTAAGGATTTTGTTACCCCATCCTGGTCCGGATTTTCTCCGGTTTTTCAGGTAGTAGCGGATTTTTCTTGGGGAGGAATGTCATTGATACTTTTGTTAACATTTATCTCGAAATTTTACTGGACATAATATCTACAATTCATTTTGGAATAATAAATGGATAACAGTATTAAATATTTGTTATAAATATTAAATCCGCCACTGTCCTTGGACCCTTGATAGGAATTGATGGGATGCTTCCTTGCTTGTTTCTGGAGAGAAAACTAGTTTATTATCCCCAACGTGGTTATAGGCAGTTTGCAACTGCATTTTTATTTATTTGTCTCCAATTTCATCTGATCACTGTGGAATAAGGAAAAAAAGTGTACGATAAAGTATGATGATCGGAAATAAATATATACCCCATGCTCTCCAGCCGTAGGACAGGTGCAAGCAATGGTCCATGAGCAAAGTAGAAGTGACGAAAACGTGTGGAGAGTAAGAAAAAGACGTGGTGACGTGGCGAGTGGCAGTCATTGAAGTACAGAAGCCGATCGCTTTTGAAGTAAATGGCTCTCGTGGGCGAATGGCCTCAGTGCTGCCGAAGGAGGCTGCTGCAAACCGCAGGCGAGCGAGCGAAGTGCCACCGACAGAGGACGGGCGAGACAGCTGTGACGACATTAGCTGCAGAGGAGGGAGACGGGGCGAGCGACGTCGTCTCGCGTCACGCCGCCGCTCGCGGGAAAGGTCGTTTGCATAATTGCGCAAATCAATTTCCAGCTTTCTCTTGGTCGACGAGGCGGAGGACGGGGATGATGCCGGGGAGAAAAGAGCAGACTTCAAATGAAAAATGTAGAAGGAAAGGATTTAGCAATGCGAACGTGGGATGGAAGTAGAAGCAGAAAAGTTTCAGGTGTAAGTTACAACCAACTTATAGAAAACCACTAAAATGAAACGACAAAATAATATGATATTCATTTTGATGGACTGATTTTATGAAATATAATAAAATTTAACCGAAGAAGAAATCAGAGTATACATACTTTAAGCACAACAATATATATAATAGGAAAATGAGGTACAGTAGAAATCCAGATATCCGGATCGATTGGACCCGGAATCCGTCCGGATTGTCATATATCCGGATAATTGAATTTCTTCCCAAAATATTATTTTTAAGGTCAAGTGACTTAGAAATATTGTGTGGAGTAAAGAACAAATCTCTTACAATATACTGTAAAAACTATTTAACGATATAAACAAAAAATTAATTTCCTTTAAATCTCCTTTTTTTTCTCGCATCGATCCGGATAATTGCCGATCTGGTTTATTGGAGTTCGGATAATTGGAGTTCTACTGTATTCAAACGGGGAATAATACAATGAGAAACAAAACAAAAGCTTTAATGGGAATGACTGAAACCAAAATTTTCATAAACATTGTTTAACGCAAGAAAGTGATAGACACTGAAGAGAAAGAAGAAAAGGAACTAGGGAAACTTCCGGAAGTTTGTAACATGGCCTCCGTGATCGACAAAAGACGATCGGCATTTGAGAAGTGACGAGAGAAACGGAGAAGTCAATCGTGTCACCAAAGGCTGCGGTTTTCGACCCTGAGATTTGCGACTTAAACCTTCATTCTCGAACGGGGAATGTTTGTAAGCGTCAAAGGAAGACTCGTCGAAGTGTGTGGGGAAGGAGCAGTCACTTTGTCCCGGGCGAACGAGAAATGCCAGCACAGAAAGGAGGGCAAAACCACAGAGGCGGAAGCCAAGATATTTCAGGAGCTGCCTACTCTGGGTCTCTGTTCCTCTCTTTACTCCCAGAGCGTGACAGAGATACTTTGACCGAATTTGATCGAGCAGGATAAAGTTTTATTGCGTGATCTTCTTCCTCAGTGTTAAGGAACATTTACAAGTATAACTTTTTTATGAATAAAGTGAGAAAAGGAGACCGCGTTCGTCCAGGGATTTACCAATTTGCGACATCTATGCCCAACGAGTAGAACTAATTCATCTAAAGATAGCTCCTCCTTTGTATTGTCAAGATTATTATATTATTATTTAAATAATATCTTACAGAAAATCATCAATTTTAGTTGCAGAAACCGAATGTGTCACTTTATAATAATAATAAATTTATTGTCAAAAAACAGTACAAACTGCGTATGACCACGTGGAGGACAATAAGCTAATTTACTCTCCGGAATCAAGCAAGGGACCATCCCATCAATTCCGATCAAGGGCCCCAAGGCAGAGGCGTTAATTACGTATTCTGATCAGGTTAGAAAATATACATGCTATGATACCCATCCGTCCCGATTTCACTTTTAACTAACCGAGATCTCACCATCTTGACTTAATGAGAACGAAGTTCAACATTTTAATTTACTTTGTTAAATCTAAGATTAATTAGAACATTTATATATAATACATTCGCTTGACAAGAGGATGAAGTAAAAAAGGCAAAGTGATAAAGAACATTAAAAATGCATTTCTAAGAATTCCAATTCTACCTACCATGAAAGAAACAACAAAAAAGCAATACAATCAGCATATAGGAACTTAACTTCAAATATCAATTACACCCAAATGATATTTTATGTAGTCGATATGTTTTTCGTGTGAAAGAATTGATTGTGACATAATTCAACACTTTCATACTTTTAGCGAATTTTCAAAACCTATGACACGCAACCAACAGGATCTTATCACGGTGACCCACTATTACTAAAATTTGAAAAAAAAATTTATCTAGTAAGCGATCTTAAGATATTAATTTGAATAATAAATTATAAAGTTATCAACAACTTACGCTTGATTGTAATGTCAGTTGACATGATCAATAACCACATCCGCTTGAATTACACAGGTCACAGTTACGAGAGAGTATTCATTCCCAAGAACTGGAATTTTAGTCTATGTCACTCAAAGATAATTGACGTCATAAATATTATACTCAGTACAATAAATTATAAAATATTAAATTGAAAACGACCTCAGAAAGTATACTTTATTCAACTTAGCAAAAATAATTATTGAATTTCGGTTGAATTCAGTGGTGTCATGGCGAATTTAGCAGTGCCTGAACACTGAACTTCCCATACTCCCCAATAAAAGGGTGTCCTGAACCCTTTCCCCGGATAATTTTTTAAATTGGTGTCCTAATATGTACATTTTTACGCCTTCTGTAGTCAATGTTCGGCATAGAACTTCACCATTTCTGCAACCTAGAAAAGATAAATTTATATTTGGGACTTTATTTTTTCGAACCAAATATTTTTTATCATTCTGAATATTCATTACATGTTATATTTGATATCTCTCTCTCGACTCTCGAAATAAACTTATAACGATTGTCTATGTTTGAATAATATTGGAATCCTTAAAATTGACCCATTTTCGTGTTGGTGGTCGTAAGAAAACGTAGTGCACAATTTTCACTATTTTGCGCAGCACATGCCAAAATCAAATGGTATTGAAATAAGATACCTCACTCCTCTCGCGCGTGGCCCATGTCTCTTGATGCATCCAACCGGAAATTCGTTTCTCAAATTCATTTTTTTTTCAACGTTGCATAAAATAAACTCTTATGTATAAATAGAAAAAGAAACATTTTCCAAAAAACAATGTCGGAACGGTGTTCCGGCACCATGACACCACTGGTTGAAATTGTACAATACCAAAAATTCCTCTCTAAAAAGTATAGTTCTCTAGAGTAATATTGAATTAGAATACTTCATTATTACACGTTCAAAACACTCAAATGATTCATCTCAATCCTGGAGAGTCAGTGCAACCTGCTAATATGCGGTGCCGCGTCACGCAATAGAGCCAATGCACAAGTGGTTGCATGCCGAGGTTCATACTAGTCGCGTTCCGCAGCCAATTGGCGCGACATATTGAATGGAGCACGAAATGTTGAACCATTTATTCCCAGAATTACGGCCACACGTTACCGCGAGATATTTCGAACTCCATACATAAATATAATGGTCAGTTGAAAGTTCTCGAGGGCGCAGCATAAATCTAGACGAACATTAACGTTTCGGTAAGATAAGCGAACTAGGGAAGGCTTATGCTGTCAAACCACGCTGTTGTTTGCGTTACGTTGCTTCTCTATATGTGTTGAAATTTCCCTTTTTCAAGCAAATTATTGCCTTTCTGTGTGGTAGTCACACGAAACATAGACACGTGTATTGACGTAGCCTCCATTTTTTAAATTAAAAAGCGCAATGAAACATATATAGGGGGATTTTTAATAGTTTTAGACTTACATGAATCAACAAAACGCATTTCAATACATATTTTCTATTCCCTGTGTGGATAGATACGGAAAATTCAAAACCAATATGTATCGTGATTTGCAAGAGTACCTATGTTATCTGGTATGATTAAGTCGATGTCATGCAAGTTGAAAATTATATTTAACGCCTTTATTTAAAAAAGGTTCAAGGTAATGTGGCGTTTTATTTTTGACGGTACCCCTCACCGGTTCCGTCCTACGAACCACAATGATGTATTCCATGAATTAATCTGTCACTGCGACAAAAGTTTCAGCACTGATTTCGGTCGTACCCATGAGAATGTTTCATGAAGTTCTGTATTTGTGCGTGAAGTTTGAAATACATCCCTTTAACATGTTCGTAATAGTGAAAGCAAATGGTCCTCATTTCAATGGATGCGTGGGTGACAGTTCGGGTGAGCACTACATATTGGAAACATGCAGGAACAAATTGTGTAACAAGATTACCCGTACTTTGTCAATTAGTTTCATTTTCGCACAACAAGGGTTTTGTTTAAAATAATTTGGTAGACGTGCAATGAAATCCAGGTATGATACATGATTGATATCTCACAGTCGTCTTCGAAAGCGATTGACTTAACACGCAATATTATTGCAATTCTCCCCTTCCTTGCACGTGTTTTCAAATAATAAAACGCTAATTTCTAATTTTGAGTAAGTTTATACTACAGTGTTAATTAATTTATGTACCACAGAGAAACGTAATATTGCGGTGATGAAAGTAGCGTAATGATAACAAACAACGTTGCGAAATATTCGAGTATTGGTGACGTAGCCACATTGTTCCCAGAGAGGTGGGGAAGGGAGAAGAACCGTCGTTGGATGAAGCTTCGCCCTTTCAACGCTAATACATCAGGCGTGGCAAGAGATTTGCCGCACGGTGGCGGCAGCCCGACCCACGCACCATGACAATCGCCAAATGATGTTATAATTCTGTTGGCTCAGCACCGCTTCATGTTCTCGAGACTCTCCCTAACGATGGACGAATTGCATCGTGGGAGCTCCCGGTCGCCGTCGTCTGAATGTCATTTAGCAATGGAGATGACGACGATGTTTGGTGGCGTTACTTTCTCATATATACAGAAGATATTATGCATCCTTGCGATGAAAAATATGTAGGTTATACAGGCGTATCGGAAGTCGCCAATTTTCTTCACAATTCAACCCAATTTAAATAAATTTTAAAATTATACGTGTAAGGGAAGTAATTCCTGCACTGGAAGTATGATGATCCTGTTTTCAATATTTTGAACAAAATTTATGTTTATTTTACGTTTGAACATTCTCTTGGTTCCAGCAAAGAGAGTAAAACTATTTTGGAACTAATACCTGTGGAATTATCATTTTCAGATAAGAAACAAAATTTAAAATATTTACAGATGTTATGCAATCCACTCAATATTGAGTTGATACCCATACTTTCCGCACTAAGAAATACCGGTCGACACAAATTTGCATCATGTATACATGCCTACTATACATACTATAAAACTTGTGGTTTGCAATCACGATTTTTTTTTGTAATTTTTGTTCTACAATTTTTATATATTTGATCTGTATCGTTATAAAAGAGATGGAATTGTGGTATTTGGTTTTTCATGTCAAAATCTTCCTGGTAGATTTCTCATGCTCCAATCACCATAAAAATGAAATGTTTGAAAAACAACTCATGATAACAAATAAACGAAATTGAAAATGTGAATTGAGGAAACGATTCACCATGAATGATCGCTTCGGCATTTGGTGAAATTTAAACTGAACTTATACTTCCGGTATGACAGCGAACACAGATTGTAACCTCAAAAACCTCCGGAAAATGCACTCGTATGTCAATACGTATTAAAAACAACAATTTATGAGAAATATGGCATTAATATTGTGATATAACCGAACTTAAACTGGGTATGGTAATTTTAGAATATTAAAAAAAATAGTTTCTCTTATAATTCCCCGAGATAGATTAATTCTCAAAACTTCATTCTCTTTTTTAAACATGAAATGATGTAATATATAGAATTGAGCTAAAAAGAAATAAGTTTAGATTCAGTTCCCAAAAGAAAACCATTTATTTCTCACTAACGTCAAAGAAAAATCCATAAATTCTTCCACAGTAACAGTTTAAAAAAGAGACATTTTATTATAAACTTCCAAGAAAGTTATCAAAATATATGTATAATATCATAACGAGAATCGAAGACGAGGTCAAGATGAAGTGAGGACGTTCTTGTATTTCATTTCAGTCGACGTACGCCTTGTAGGACCATTTTCACAAAAATTCTTTGAAATGTCTTATGTAACCACAGCAGAAGCCGTTCTCCATTAAGCCACCAAGGCAAACCATAGATCCACATCAATAGTCATTCGCATTTCTCACAAAGTTCCTGCTTTCCTTTATCAAATATTCCTTGGCCTCCAATCTCTGCTCGTCGAGTACGAGCTATATTTCGCAGTCCACAGTAAATGGGCGGAGTGTTGATGCGGTGCAGGAGGAAATCCTGAAATACACCTTCAGCCACGCTATTGCTTTTAAGTACCTCCACCACTGCTTCATCGCCACACAGTATCACCACTTCGTGGTCCCTTTGGCCATTTGTATTTATTTCCTCTTATTCCTTCTTTACCATCTTCATCTCGTCCCTGCATTGCCCTCTATTCTCCACACGCGATTTAGCACAGCGTCTGCTTCGATTCACGCAACCTGCACTGCAGCATCGAATCTTTCGGAGGACATTCTCCCCGCGCTGGAATTTTGTCACCATTTTCTACTTTGTTGGTCCACGTCTGAAACACTCTTTCCAAGGGAGTGGCCAGATTTCTGAACAGAGGACGGCAAGGTTTAACATTAGGACGAAATTAATACTTCTCACTTCCGTAATGAGAGCTTGACGCAAACCCAAACAGATATTCTAGAACTCGACAGACATTTGTCAATGACAATCGACTACATCTGTTTAAATAATACACAAAGTAAAAAAATCTTTGGTTTGTACGTCACGTCTCCATCCATGACTTTTCCCTATGTTTTAATTTTCTTCTTTATTTTCTCATCTCTCCCGTTTCACAGCATCTACTATCGAGGATTCCTGTAATCCTTGCTGTATTCCCAAAATTCCTTTTACATAGCTTTGCAAACATCTAAATTTTCTTCGTTGTCCATCAACTTGTTCTTTTCTTGAATATTTGATGCAGCTTCCTTCCTCATTCTCTTCTAATATTAACCCAAAATAATTCATAGAATTCATGTATCTTTAATATGATTCTTTTTTTATTCCAGTTCGTTTATTTTTCTGATATTCGCGGGACATGGGGGTGCCCCTCCATGCTTTCTCTTGTCCACGCCCTGGTCATTTCACCTTCTCCCATGACCTTTATTAGAGTTCACACTTCTTAATGAACGTAACAGGAGCTTTCTCTAGAATTGTTGCTCCCAAAAAAACAGACAGGACTGAACAGCAAAAGGAGAGAGCACCTGAGCTACAAAGTAACAAATCGAAATCACAACTGCAGTAGAAGATTTTTTTCATGCAAAATGTTACGAAATCGACTCATTTTAAAGTTCCATTAACATAGTCTTGTGGGAAACGTGAAGTCTTACGCCCTCTTTAATATTGCTTTAATTAAAATTAATCTATATCCTGTATAGTTATAGATGTATTGTGAACTAATGAATAAATAAAATATTACAATGACCGTAATCACTCAGTGGAGACGTCACTTCTAAAGTAAACCTCAATTGCTACCGATATTTCCACTTTCTTTAGATATCTGTGCTTCTAGCAAAGGAATATTCTCCCCGCGGGCGTAACTAAACGCTTTTCGATCCCAGTTTCAAACGTCCCTCGACGTGAGCTAGGTCCACACCCAACGACCGTTCGAATCGGTTACCGATATCTCCGATTTTATAGGGTGACGTCCCAGAACTTCGCTGGATGTGTGAAAATATTTAAAGAAAACACATCGAGGCAAAAATGTCACCGTCCCCAATATTACACAATTTTCTTATATATTAAAGAGGACAAGCCATAAAGCAAATGCGGCTCATTAAGTCATAGTTTGAGAAGAGAAAAAGAAGTGAAGATTTGAATATTGTTATCCTGTTCAGCATTACTTTAATTCAGATTTACTAATTACGAATATAAACAACCTGTAAATGTGGACTACTGTCGGTTGAAAAATACATTGGCCAAGTGTATTTACAAAGCAGAAACATATCCTATATTATGGACCGCAACAGATAATGCTAACACTAAAAACAATGCATCATGCGCTTGAGTTTGTATCTAATATTCCCTCCTAACTCAAAATATTTACTCTATAAACTGATGGTACAAATGAAAAACTCTTTCTCGTCAGAAATATAAACAGTATGCTGAAGGTATGTATGTGTATATATATTTCCTTCCACAACTCTACACCATTCCCACACAGTGTGGGAATGGTGTAGAGTTGTGGAAGGCGAACCGGTGGTATAGTGGTTAACACCCCTGCGATCAACGTAAGAGTCCCGGGTTCAATTCCAGGCTCTTCGCAATTTTCACCTGACCGAAAGTTATCGCTTATCTTCCCCATGTGAAGATTCACGGAAGAAATATATGCATAAACCATTTGTTGTTTGTTGTTCTTTTTTGTGAATTCATTCCCATAACATATTGGTCTCTTCAAAATTTCGTCAGAGATATTTTAATGACGAGATGGTAGAAAAGCAAAGCAAAGCAAGGAGGGGGGTAATTTGAACTGAACAGAGAATGTAACAGTAAAGAAAATGTGTTTTCTGCGTGTTTTCTTCCTTCTTCAATTATAGTTTTCCTTCATCCGTCCACTTAACACGTAGCTCCTATTTACACATTCTCTCTCTTCCCCTCTTTCAACCTTCTCTCATATGTTAGTTTCCAGTAAACTCAACGGATTCTAGCAATTCTCTTTGTGGTTTTGAAAGCTTAATCCCTTTGTGAGGGTTCCAAATCAATTTCATTACCATAACCCAACAAATCCTACTAATGGGCAAAGCCTGTAATATAGAAATGAACACGATTCGGTTACGAGACACAGTGTTCAGATAATTCTTCAGCATATCACAAAACGAAGATGAGCATCAGAACAAAAAATTACTCATCATGTTTTTAAACAATTTAAGTACTATTAAAACTTTTCAACTCGAAATTACTCCGAGTCTCATTATCCACAATGAAGAACATTTCATTATTTATTCACTAATTCCAACGTGCATAAAAACTCAGATTTATTCACCCAACTGATAAATGTTGCCGCTTATTTTATCCACACTAAATCTCAAGAGAGTAAATATCATAAATAGTAAATACATTCTGTAAAAATGTTCCAAGAAAGTTACACTTTAAAACTGAAATATGATGCAACTATCTCCCCCACCCTACAAACATCCAATTCTTGCTTACCACATCACCACAAGTTTTTAGTTATGTATATTATTTCTCCTCATTTCACAATGACGCCCACGTACAGTATGAGAGAGAAATAAATTGAATATATTTAGTAAATTCTAGGAATATACTTTCATTAAATTATTTTTACAACTCTTATCCGAATAATGTGTCAGGACGAGTAATATTTTAATAATATTTCTATTAACACGCGCGTGCAACGTTGAATAATTTAGAGAAATTTTATCTGAAAAATAAGGTAACAATGTTTTCCAAATCTAAATTCAACGATAAATGTAATAGAAACTATATAAATCCATCCACCTTTATAAAATCACAGACAGTACAAATACAATTATTTATAGCATTAAACACGATAATCAAACCTAACGAAACTCATTATTATTGCTATTTCATAAAAGTAAAATTGTGATGGCATTTGTCATAATGCTTTCAACTTTTCAAAACGTATTTTGTAACTTAAAGTCATGTAGAAACAAAATTATACGTGCCGACCATAATGCAACGTCGTGGAAAAACAAATAATAATTCATTTTATTTACATCCTGCAAAAACAATAAGAAAAGTCCAGTAAAAAATGTAAAGTGAAAAAAGTCATAATAAATCGTTTGTAGATGAAATCGTGCAAAGAATGAGAGTGTTTTTCGTTGCAGAACAACTCATATAGAGCCAACCACGGCAGAGATGCAATATCATGGAACTCTTGAGCATTCTATATCACAGTGAAAAGGGAGTGCGGAACAGAACAGGTGTTGCAATGTGCGTAGTTGCAGCTCGGAACACAATGACAAAGGTTGCAAAACTATCTCTTTTATCAAGTTGTTATGTGTTTACTGGGAGAGATGTATTGTTTTTTTCAATGCTCGGTTGTTTGTAAATAATTTTGGAACATCATTATCATACGGAATAAACCGCAAGTGATTTTTATGATATTGCTTTATTGTTTCTTTCCCTGGAACTCTTATTAACCGGATTTTATATCCCCATTATTTCGTAGCAACGAGGTAGTACCGCAATAAAAATCCTACGAGATCCGCAGAAGTTTAAGATCTCGACTTCATGTTTCCTTTCGTTCTATTTACCCTATCATCCCATCATACATCATCACCATTGACTTCAGCAAGGACAAGCAAGAGAGAAAAATTGCACAAGAGATATATCATCAGTCATCCCGACAACTACTCTACATGGTTTAAAGAAAAGAAAACGGGAAGGGAGAACATAATGCATCACACAGAGAATGCAGCGCGAAATGATAAGTCATGTATACTAGGATTCAGGTAAAAGTGGATGCCATACACCATCCTAGCAAACACAAACCTGGAGAAAGCACGGAGTTCTTTTTACAACTTGCTGGATATATAGTGGTACTCATGAATTATTCAAGAGGAAACAGTATTAGTACCATAACTATTGGAAATGTTTGTGATGCACCAATCACGCCGCCACGATATTCGCTAATTTACATTATGTTTCCAGCAATTTCGAAGAAATTTATTCTTGAACTTGTAGCCAACTTTCGTTTGTGACTTGCTCCTCACAACGTTCGGTGGTATCTTAGTGTGCATATAGCTGTTCCAACTTAATTAATTTTACTTCTGACTCGATTGTTGCACGATTCTAACCTCACGAAACATCAGCCGATCACAAAACCTCAGAGCTGTTCACGATATGACCGTTTACACATGTGTTTGAGATTGGCATAATGCTTTTTACTTGCCCGGATAATTGAATTTTGAATTAATGAGTTTTTTTCCTCCATTTTTATATACATATCACTATAGCACGTCATTTTTTTCTATGTTTAAGTTCTGCATCTTGGGTGATCAAGGAAATTATATTTAAAAGGGTTGAACCAGTCAGTTCACACTACTATACGAGAAAACTAGAATCTATTATGTTCTCATACGGACCACGTCAGTAACATTAACCAAATGCATTCTGGTATTGATCGACTTGATGATTCCTGAGGAGGATAGATGTGAGGTGGTAAAGTGAGCGTTAACATTTATTAAATGTAAAACCGTCCTAAAAAGTGTCGAGTAGACAGGAAGTTGCCGTGTAAAAAGCTGCGAAACAAAATATTAATTAGGTTGAATGGAATAAAAGATTCAAAACAAATACATGAATTAATGTTATTTGTTCAGTCACTCAGAAGGTAAACGACTTAAGTAGACACATTTTACGAATATTTATCATTGGGGTCCTTATGAGAATGGTTACAACATCTATGTTGTTGTTAGAACAACAGTAGCGCAGTGGTGTTGCCTTCGCTCCAACAGCATTGCATAGCGAGAGGTCGAGGTTTTCAGCTTAGGTTTTTCTTACAAACTTCAGACTCATGCCGGTACGTCCGTGACTATTCAACATCTCTCAATTCCTTCACCAAAAACATGAGTGGAAGAGCATGCTTAATACATCCGAGCCAATTTATTATTTTTATTTCCTGTCTTTTTTACGTTACGACGGGTTTCAGGTCATCAAGTCTCTGACACCGAACCATAGAATTTGGGCGAAGAAGATGGGTAGGAATCTCAGGTAAACGACATTGATCTGGAATAGGTGAATGAAATTTCCCATTTTTCTTTATAAAACACAACCTGTGAGATAAATTCATACATTATCCGCCCCTGCGTACTTTTATACCCACTAATTTGCCAGGCGTCTACTAGTTTTTCCGTTGCCCTTCTCTTCCATCCATGGTGATTGCTGTCGTGAACTAGTAAGGACAGTTAAGTGAGTGGAAGCCCAGAGTTCCTTCTCCACTACTCACCCTCCTTCGCATGGCGCCAGCGAGGGTCCTGGGGAGCAGCGTGGCGCAGCGCTGGGCGCCCGCCAGCCGGCGACGGTACAGCCCTTCACTCTTCACCCACCCCCCTCTTCACCCACCCCATCACTCGCTCCGTCATGGTCGAAGCGTACTGCTTTCCCTCTCCACCCTCTTATTTACGACAAGGCGACACATCTGATATCTCCGCTATGATTTGCGGTCGGGCGGATTCACTCAAGGGTTGTGGACGATCCCTCGGGACAGAGTAGCATTTATCTTCAAGAAAGTGTTGAGACTTATGGGAGTAATAATGCTCCGGAAAAGTGAGAATTTGGAGAGTGTTCTCTAACCCAATTATGAATTTTATTAGAAATAACCAAGAGAGATAGGAGTCACGGCAGATGGAAAGAAAGCGGCAAAATGGCTTTTTACATGACTTATTCGTTTCTCACCTATTTATATCTGATGTAGTGAAATTGTTTAACTTTTTTTTAACATTTACTACTTATTTTACTTTTTATACAGTATTTACAAGATCCAACTGGAAATCGAAACGTTATACAAAGTATTAAATTGTAAATGTCTAAAAAAAAGCCTTGTTGAATATGTTAGTTTCTTCCGCACACATATTCTTTTCTTCACAATTTTAAAGAATGCAATTGAAATAATTTTTAATGTAGTATTAATAGTTACTTAATGTTAACCAAATTATCAACCTTAATGGTTTATTGTACGAATAGATCTAATTTAACGAACCATCAGTTTTTGAATAATTGAAGGAAAAAGTATATTTTTCCAATGAATCAGTATAGATTTTTTTTATTTTTGATTGTAATTGTCATCTGAACCTTCGTTAACTTTATGATATTCGGAATAATTGTGCAATGCTTCGCACTACATTTTGCCGTTCCACACACTGGGTCATTATTTATCGTTATTGTGCAAACTTTTGGTAACTTTTGACCGGCTACTTTCTCAAACATAATATCATTTTATTCTTCTTTTTAATTTGCTGTACTTTTCATTTTAACTTTTTTATAGTGAATTGTACTAGAATATTAAAATATATTAGACAACAAACTTTTCTCCTCATAAGCCCATACTAATTCAGAGCTCATTTATTCTTTTACTAACACTATTGACAAGTCATTGAATAAGCTACATTTAATATAATGGTTTCATATTTAGACGAAATTTTAGGAATAAGATCAAATATTCAGATTTTATAATCCATTAAAATAATGAAGTACTTGAAGTTTAAAAAACTTACCTCAAGAGTTAATTATCAAAATAAACTAAAAAATGAATAGCGTAAAATATTATAAGGAACATCAGAGTGATAAGGTAATTTATATTGTATTAATATTCTGCCCTAAAAAGCACTCGAATTATTTATTTTTAACATACAGTATGAATATTCATGATATTTATTTAGTTACTAAACTAAAATGCATTCGAAACTCTTCCCAATCTACGTATTAAATAATTCCAAATCGAAAATTCAAGAGAGGGACACACAAGATTGTGAATTCAATGAGACTCGAAGATGTCACCACATTTCACGAATCCCATCTCAGAATAAAATTCATAACAGTTTCCACCCCCTCTTGCACGAGTACACCCCTGCTGTGGCCCTGTATCTCCGGTCGCCGTGACTCCGGCAATAATTCACGGCTCAGAGCAGTCCTCTTCCAAGAGTGCTCTCGTCGCCTAAAAAACGGCCCTTCGCTTGCTGTGCCTTCACAGTCACTAACACGCGCCCAAGCACTCTTCATTCAAATGGAAACCTACATGAGCACTTAAGAGAGGCGAAATATTTTGACACGTATTCCCACACAATAAAAATTTTCTCCTCGCCTTCCCTTACATGGAATTTTCTTGCCGAGAGCAAACATTTAACTGTATAAGTAAATAATGCGCATAATGTAAATTCTGAAAAAAAATCGCGAGTAAATACGTAAATGTGCTATAAAACACATAACAAAGCTAAAATTATGTCAAAATTACTTTAAAATCTGGACATCAAGAAACGATGATTATACACTTGTAACGCAATGAATTTAGTCGTTAAGTTTATAGAAAAGCCAAAACGAATGAAGATTACAGATTAAGTCAATCCAACTATTGATTTCATGAAGGAAGTCACTACACCGGTAGTTCCCATTAAGTGTTGATGATTTGCAATAAGGTTAAGAATTTGACCAGGAGAGAGTAATTTCTTTTGTGAGTTTGAGATCGGAACCTTAGCCACATTCATGAAATATACTTTCTGAAATATTTTGTGAGTAAAATAAAAAAGTTAAAAATATCTCGATGGATGGATTATTTTATTGTGAGTAGAAAGAGATGAGAAACTTCAATGTTAAGTAGCTTAGTCTAAAAAATCATTAAATTATGAGAATACGGAAGAAATTAGACTCATTCCACACAAAAATTAACAAAAGTTCACTAGTACCGATCGAGTTCTCGACACAGGCGGCCCAGTCCACGTTATTAATTTCGTCTAGGAAAGGCATTCCATCTCGAAGGATTTCTTCGTCAATCAATACATTCCTGTTCTATCTATTCATCTTCAACTATGGTGTTGAAGACTTCTGAGTTCCCATAACTATTCCTGCGACGCACTTGGCGCATTTCTCTTCAAACACGACCGAGCGCCCGTCGATTTCCCAACTCCTCTGCATTCCGTGTGCACTCGCTGAAGGTGATACGGCACAGCGCGTGTCGGAGGTTCCATGCACGCCTAGCATGTGCCATGACTCCCCTACTGATGCAGAATGTGCATCGCATACTGTGCAACATCAGTGAATACATTTGCTAAACACGTCTATGAATGTTGACTCTATACATCTGTTAACAGTTTCTTCATCTCTCGTATACGGGCATGCTTATTAAAATCGTGAAAATTTTCCATGACTAGACTTTAACGAAACTATAATTTTTGGGGAGTACGTTGCAACTTTAACTCATTTCTTAAGGGAGTCAATAATATTTATTTAAATATGAAGAAACACTTCGGCCGAGTTTCACTGAATGGAAAATAATCACGATTTTCTTAAACGTGATTCGGCAAATTTAATCATGATTAAATTGTATACGTTTCACCAAGCAAAACTAATCGTCTATTAGGTTAATCGCTGTTTCTAAAGAACTCTCTAAGTTGGTAGTTTTGCAATGCTTTTTCGGTAACATGAAGACAAATGACGGGCGAAAACGGCATCTTGTTGCTCTCCAGCGCCACCAACAGGCACTACAGACAGCAGCGTGCCACTGAACATAACCTATAAATCGAGCCACGAGCGAAATGGGTGCCATAGTACTGAGAAAATCGCGATTAGCCCTGGTAAACGAAAGGACCACAAGCGCTTGAACATAAATCGCGACTTTCTTGTACATTGTGATTAAAGAAGTTGGTGAAACGTCCATTTCGATAATCGTGATTTACACAGAAAATCTCGTTTAAAACATTAAACGAACTTGGTGAATCTGGGACTAAGAGTGTGTTATGGATTGATGTTTTCAAGTTCTTTTTACGTCAAAATGTTTTAATGCGCTCGCATATTACATATTACATCTTTAAAGAAAAATGAAATGTTAAATGTACTAACATTGTATAAACCGGTTCACCGCCATACAAACTGTGAGATTTGAGACCTACATAATGTAATATTTAATGTAGGAATAAGAGGAAATGTATTCCTCTTATTCCTATCTAATGTAGGAATAAGAGGAATACATTTGAACAGTAGTAATCTGGCTTTAGAACGATTATTTATCTGACTTATTTTTCCTTCGTTTTCCTATCTAGATGTTATTAATTCCATTTCATACGTATAAAGTAATTTTATAAGTTCCTTAATCGACCAGTCTCTGTCCATATCTCATACATATTGCATCCACGACTCAGTAATCTTTGGAAAGATTGTTTTTTCATGTTCATACAAATTATAATCCCATAAAATGTCTAGATGCTTCAACTGCTTCTCCACAAATTCTACTTTAAATTCACATACTTTATGAATTAACTACTACTATGAATGCACGGTAATTCGGAATAATATTGAGCATAGCTGAAGAATAGCGAGGCTACCTTTGCTGACTTTCCAGTCAGAAGTTATTCCAGTCAGTCCCAGAATAAATCCTTCTCCTTTCACTTGCTCACGCAAAGCTGAGCTTCGAGGCACCTCTAAAGCCCATCAAGAGGTAAAATGCTCTCCGAACTCACAGGAGGATTATCAAAATCAGGAATGCTGTGTCTGGATAAGACGCGACTTAACAGAAGATTCTCCAGAGGAAAGGATGGAAAAATCTCGCTATTACGACTACAGATTGTAATTAATGTCACACGGAGCAAAAAATTGTAGCAGCTTTGAAATTTTGCTTAGAACGGAAAACATTTCCTTTTCATAAAATAAGAAAACATTTTTCAAATTTCATAAAAACTAAAAACCGATAAGTGTTCAACCGCTAAAACATTTTAATTTTTTAAAGATTAATTTGTTTAATTTAATTAAAAACTAATGGTAATTTTCTAAAAATCTAATACAGCCGTATAGTTTAGCAATAATATAGCTTGGAGAAGGAACAACAAACAGAAATCTTGTATTCTCAGGCGTAGGCGTTCACTTTCATCATCAATGGAACCTTTCTCTGATAATTCCAGTATTTTTCTCCTTAGAGATATTTTAAATAATTGTTTGTGCGGTTGAATAACGGGCACAGGTAGACCACGCGAAGCCGCCGTCAGATATTGTCGACACGACGACATTTCTCGCTACCGAAGCGCGCAGCACTACCGAAGCACGACGTAACGCCGACCTATTGGAAGGAAGTTTGCTCTCTTCTCCCCGTCAAGACACCGGACGCTGTTGGACACGAGAAAGAAAGTATAACTCTCACTTCTAAGAGACCATTCCACCCGAGTAGACGGCTTTACTTTAGGGAACAATCCTGTATAATTTGTAGACATCATGACAACAGTACGTTTTTTCTGCCTGAGAAGCTAGCGAAAGAGTACTCATATATACTACGATACAATAGTGATAGGCGTTGCATCATCAGGACATACTCCGCCACTGCAAATTCTGCTCGTATTTAATTTATTTAATTTTGTATATAACTTTTGTATCATGATTTAATTGATTCATTCATATCATGGCCGTCGTTAATAATTTTATTGTCACAATCAGTCACTCGTTGAGAAAATTAAAACTTTCGTGAGAAAGAAACGTCAATAATGAAGACTTATTCAGTTTCGTAGGAACTGGTAATCTTAGACTGGGAAATTTAGAAACTTCTACAAGTATGAACTTGTCTGTCCGGGACAAACCGCGTCTTAGTAGATACAACTACCAACGTTTCGGCCATCATGCTGTGACCTTCTTTAGGGCCACTCCGGCCCCGGAAATGCATGACCGAGCGGAGTATGCACACGAGTTGATCATGAATATTATTGTTGTATGTAAATAATAAATATTTTTATTTTATATATTTACTACATATTACAATATATTATTTACATTCTATTTTCCCCTCCCATTTACTCATTATCCCTTAGTCTTCACTGCCTTGTGTGTAACCATGTCATTATAAATTTCGCTCTCCTCTTTATTCTTCAAGCCCTCTTCGCTCTTCTGCAAGAAAGTGAGCGCACATCTACCACACAGCCAAGTTAGCCTTCTTTGATCATATCCCTCATCATCCCAATTTTGAAAACATACTGTCGAAAAATTTCAAACATCCTTTTCGTCTCAATTCATTTCCTCTTTAAGTTTCCACACTCGTTCACACTTCTTACAAACCGTCCTCACTCATTCCTATGTAATTAACATTACCACGAAACCTGACGTACTTTCTCCCTTGGTGCAGACACACTCTGCTGTTTCCACTCTCTGTATCCGTTTCAAATTCTCCTCAAAATTTTCATGTCGTCAAAAATTCAATCAACTATCCATTTCGCTGGAACAATTTCCTCCCTTACCTCTATGTTACATCAGACATATTCATATGTCATCCGTCCCGCATTTCCTTTGTCCCATCATATTTGGAAATTGTAAATAGTTATTTTTGGGTTTTAAAATTAATAGACATCGCCATGTTATTGTTCATGTTGTGTATTTTGAACATACCAGTCTGTCTTCGCTAGCCCCATGTAATATTTCCTACCCCCGATTACTTCCTCAAATTCCAGGATGTCAGGGTTTTGATGTCCTGAATTCATTAATTTTTCAAATGTTGTCTCAAGGGGAAAAGTATTTTAAGAGCAATGTTCAAGTACATTTCTTTATTTACTTTCTTTCTTTCTTTCTTCTTCAATATACTACTTGAACCAACTAGTGCTTCGAGCGTTGTAGTATTCCCTGATGATGTTGATTAGCGTATACTTCCATCTCAGGATATCACCAAGAGGAAAATACGTATTCGGTACCTAAAATCAAAGTCCTCCAAAAGAGAAATTGCAAGCGGTAAATAATAATAATAATAAATTTATTGTACTATTTTTCCAAAACAGTACAAACTGCGTATGACTACGTCGAGGACAATAAACTAATTATAGCATCATTTAAGCTATAAAAGACAAAACTGTATTTCTGCCATAATTCACAGAAGAGCTGAGACATATTCTTCAGGATTTGGAATATATAAACGCCAAGAAACATTAGTAATGAAATTTTGCTGGGAACCATCTAGGAGTCAAAGCGCTGTTACATTCACTCTCTACAGGACGGTCCAAAATCAAATACTTCATTTTTGCTAAGAATATAGAAGGAAATCAACGAAGGGTTTTAGAATGTGAATTTCAAATTTAAATTTATCATATGCATGAAAACATTTTAAAAATTGTAAACTCCGTGAAAATGAAAGGTAAGAAACTATTAGGAACCGTTGAAGACGCCATGTAATTATAAATATCAGAGAGAAACAAAATGATGAAAAGTTTATGAATACATTCTAATGTGCATTTATAAATGACTCGTTCATTTATAAATCGCGTAGTGGTATCAGTATTTCTTTCGCAAATTGGATTTTTATTTGACATTAACGACATTTCACTTTACTGCGAATCATCCCGGCAACGAAAAACACCGAATGAAAAACGGTAAAATAGAATTGTGTGCTTTTTCGTCATAAAATACGGAACAGGAGTAGGAGCAGGAAAAGTGTTTATGGATATATCCCCCAAAATTCTTACACTGTATGAAGAACGATATTCGTTATTACAGAAGAGTTATTGCCATATATTTTTCCAAAATATTTCAATAAGGATGACTAAAAGATTTTCCTTTTATAACTTGATATATGCCTGTACTTTGTCATATTCTATGACAATCTTCCCAGTATATATTTTTTTCAGTGGGATGTTAGGATAATATTAATAAGAAACAATAGTTTAATCACTGAAGAAATTTAACTAAATTTAATTTAATGCAATGTATTTGCTCATTGACAGTATTGCTAGTTCTTACAGGTCAGAAATTTACTTATACCAATTAATATTTACGTTCAAAACTAATTACGCGTTAAAAATTTTAAGAAATTTCTTGTAAACCAATAAATCTAGGGAGTAGCCAGTCAATGCATTTAAAGAGAAGCAGCACAAATTTTCCGTTGATTTATTTCTAATTGTTTATTTGAAACTGGAAATATAAGAACACTGCACTGAATACAATGTTACTCTTCTTCATACATGTTGAGATGCCTCAACGGTTTTTGTATGTCGCGACAATATGCAAATCTAAACTCTAACCAACATTAAAAATAACACTGTGATGTGATTAGTTATATATGAAGCGTATAAAGGAGGTAAACGTCATATTCATAAATTATTTGAAAAAATTAACTGGACAATTTGACAATACTGTTTAAAAACAAATAATATGTTACAGTTATTGATAACCGTAAAATGTTTTAAGTAGAACTACTTTTGTCTATCACTATTTTTTTTAGTTTAAATTTTTTCGATGTTTTATACACAATGACTATTAACAACATAACATTTCAGCCAAAATGAAGACCAAAATTGTTGTTAGTTGTCTATAAACGTTTGTTAAATTTAATACTTCGTAGGATTTTTTATTTAAGTACTTACTACTTGCAAAACTTACACATGTATATTTCGTTAAGTCGTTAAATTCTTACCTTAATCTAGAATAAACCTTTGTAAATATTTGTATGTATTTTCAATTTAAAATGTTGATATTTTGTCTTTCACGAACAAACTCTCAAATGAAACCTCCCATATTAATTAACTCCATTCACCCCAATATTGGTTTAAAGTATACTAAAAAGAGGTATAATTTCAACGTCGAAAGGGAAAAATTAAAATTAACTGATGCTTTCTCGAAGTTCTAAAATAAGGAATTCGTAATTCAGGAACGTGAAAACATCCGGAATGGTTAGGCAAATAATGTATAATATCAATATTTTTATAAATAAAATATTATGTCAATCAATAGTTTTATTGAACTTTTTGCCTTCATGTAAAGTCTTTCAGATACACTGATATTTTAGGTCAACTCCTTTGTTTTCAACATATATGGGAAATTTTTTAAAACATTAAAAAAAAATTCTTCTAACGAATTAATTAGAATATTAATGATCTACTACACATATGACAATATTTTTAAAAAAACATCCGATAAATAACCATTTTCTAATGAAAATGCTTCAATTTCGTTTACTTCCAATTTCAATTGACAGATTTCTTGGAGAGATAGTTTCCAAATTTACGACAATTTAGAAGAGTTCACTTCTTTCTTTTAGAGAAGAGAATTTCTCAGACGTAAAACCATGACATAAAACTTAAGTGAGTTATTGAAAAAAGGTTTTTCTCTACTCATTTCTTATTGTTTCTTTAGATGTAGATAAGTCTGAAATAACATATATCATTTTTTCCATCAGAACGCCCTAAAATGAAATAATACAAATATAAAAACACGTTGATATTAAAATTAAAAATAAGATTTTGACCAATGGTTGATTCTTGACAAATTAAAACTAGACAAAGTTAAAATATTTTGAACATTACTACATTGTATTATATTGAGCATAAGATGCAAAAATGAAACATTTAAGATCACCTGCAACAACAAGGAAATCGGAACACACAATACAGTTAAATTCTGTTGCATATTTAGAGAACGCTTCGTATTCTCAAAGCACGTGCAGGGAAGGTGTGCAAAATATATTGGTTTTCTTCTTCTGTAAGTCTACATGTTATGAACAGTAAGTATAATGAGTCTTGAGTTTTCAGCATTCCGCATTTCGTTTTATAGTTGTTGTTTTTTTACAGCACAGTAAAATATTGATCATGTGTACAGTCATGCGAAAAATTTTGAACAGAACAGTGGAAACAGCCATCAATTTTTATTGTTGACGCCTGACAATGCAACGTCCGAGACTGCCAAAGCTTTTCGATGATTATAAATGAATTTTTATATCGTTGGCTGTGATAACAAAAAATATTTTCTTCGACTAGTGACTGCGATTTATTTGTTAGTCTCGACTGACATGTGTTTGCGTATATCTGTGTTAGTTTCAAACACGAAAACTTTCTCCTTAACAATATTAGTGAAATGAGACGGTACCGTCCATCCAAAACTAATGGATAACATTTTGAAGTAAACCGAAAATTTAAGAGATAATATTAGAGGAATAATCAAAAATTCAAGCAAACTAAGCTAATCATATTACACAAACATCGTAACAATCCTGGGTTTATAAACAACACATCAATGCTACAAAGGAACAATGCAACCTGCTAAGCACTAGTGTTTCACTGGTTGCGTCTCCGGATTTGAACGAGCCTTTATATCGACCGCTGCCGAAGGATGTGCGAAACTTCACTAATACAAAGGAAATGCGTTCATTATTCACTTCACACAAACGTCCCGTGTCCATGGGTGTCATATGTGTTCAGAAGTGTTCCGCGCAACATTATTGTACCCTTTGAACATGAAGGAAGCGAAGCGGAAATTATTCGACGATACGGTATCAAACGTTCCTCTGTAAATGTTTTTCATTGCATCGGGGAATGCAACATGATTTCAACACTAACCTGATTTCAACGTAAAACTCTTAACCGACGTGAAAATTCAAACCTAAACGAATAAATTACGGGGTAAATATTTCTCTCATTTTATGGTTTAACGGTAAACTTCGAAAACTGTTTTCACTCTCTCTTTTCCCGCTATGTTTTCACAATTCTTTTTGTTTGGGATTGGTTACGAACAGTTTTCAAAATATTTATTTTTTCAATAATTAAGAATAGTATATTCAGGATTGGGAATAAGCTGTATCAAAAATAAATGTAAATATAAAATCAACTACCCTTTAATGAAATAGTCTGAGGGAAATAGTTATTATGGTTTTCTTTCTAATTTCAGTGTGGTGGTGTCTTGCGGAGAGAGATCTAACCAAAGACACGATTAAAAGCTTTACACTCCCATTTCAATGACATTATTCTAATGCTGTCTCGATACATCACAAAAACGCGAAGTCTTTCACTACGATACACATAATTGTAACGAAGAAAAACGATTAAGATATTCCAGTTCATAAACTTATTTCTGATCCATAACACCTCGTCTGATATTTGTAAAACCAATTGACACGAAATTCGTTGAAAGTACAATGCCATCCATTCTTTTTCTCTCAAACTAAACTTTGTAGCTTTATATAGGCATTTTCCTTTCTTGCAAAAGAGTTTTATTGTTCTTTGTAGAACATATTTTCGCAAAAACCCTTGACAAAATCTAAGTACCAAAGTAACGTGTGTCATATCTAGATGAGCGCACGTTGACAACATACCCTTTCTCTAAATATTTCAAGACAACATGTTGCGGAAACCATTTCGTCTCTCCACGTCTTCCCGCATGGAAGGAAGCCCTAGAGTACCACCTTCGGAATATCGCTCCTCCTCTCGAATCATGTCTCATCCCACATTTCCCGTCGTCCTCCATCCACCTCTCCTCTCTGCTTCCTTCGCTCCTTCGAAAACGCTTGCCAATCGATTATGCGCAAGGCGATTCGTTCGCACGAGGCAGAAACGGTGTGACGTAGTGCGTACGACGAGGGAGAAGGGGGAGGGGGAAGGGGCGAGGAAGGGATTGACGCCGCGTCGCCTGGGTAAGCGCGTCGCTGAGGAACGGCTCGCCCTCCGGCTCCTTTGACCCTTCTGACCGACTGACGAAATGGAGTCTCCACATTCTCTGTTCAGCAGCTATTTGAAACAGACAAATCATCAAGACAGATTACACTAACAATGTGTTCGGTTTATTTGTTGTTGCTATAGTATGAAACATAACAACGTCTCACTAATTTCGTCACATTTTTTGACACGCTTAAAGAAATGATAAATCAAAAAATTCTTGGTTATTTTCCTCGTTTTCCTTATTTTTTGGAGTTATTGACATAAGGTCAAAAGATATTATTATAGACTATTCACTATTAGACTATTTATAGAGCCAACGTTTCGAAAAATTTATTTCTTCCGCATCAAATACCTGAAAGTTGTTTATTTTATATATTTTGTTGACTTTTTGTGTTGTTGTTGTTGTTGTTTTTGTCTTGGAGATTACATGCAGAACCTTGTCATTCTAGTACTGATGCAGAAAAAATTAATATTTCGAAACGTTCACTGTATAAATAGCTTAATAATACATTTTGACCTTATCTCATTAACTCCAAAATATCATAATACAATAATACAGGGTAAAAGACAAATGCTATTTTGAAATTCATCTTTTGAGCTGTATTTCCACTGTATGGAATTGGGTTTTCAAATGTAGAACTAAGATAAAAATATAATTTTAACTTATCAATTTTCCAACTTCTTTTAATTGTGGCTTTTTTGAGGAATGTTAAACGAACAGAAAATTATAAACATAAAAATTGTCAAATCTTTAACATAAATTACATTGTTAATTTTGTAAACATTGCTTCACAACATATAGGATTTTTAAAATATTATTTTATAATTGTGTCTAAATGTCTAATAAATGTCTAATAACCCTGAATAATTTCAAAATAAAAAATGGGCAAAACGTGAACAAATTATATGTGGATAATTCTCTTACACCTATGGTCGAAAAAAATTCCATTCAAAACAGCTATCAATTCACGGGATATAATCTACTGCAGAAGATAATTTTATTCAGCACTTCCCGGTAATGAAAGAGAAATTAATGATAATACAAGTAGTACGATATAAATTTATTCTGTTGTTTTTCTCTCCCATTATTCAGATGTAATTAATATTCCTTTATTAAGTTATTCATAATTAATCAATCTTACGATCAATAAAGTAGACTCAACGTTTCGACCAGTGTTTATGTCATCTTCTGGTGTTAATAATTATTAAACAAAGTACTTATAGAGGACAATATGGTAACTACAGAGCAAATTTGCATTTAAAAATCGCTATGTTGATTAATTGCATTCATTTATGTTTGCAGTGTGTAATGTTCATTAAAACAAAAACAGATTCGGAATATTGGATTTTTAATCCTTGACAGGAAGCGTAAAGGTTTTAGTGACCTAGAACGGACCAGAGCAATTATTCAAAATATACCGAGTAAACCGAGAATAAAATTGTTAAGAATATATATTTTCTATGCAAATTTTAATAACCGAGGGTTTTTTGTTTAAAATTAAATATACGCTCATTCACACAAATCAACACAAACTCGTAGCTCCACTTTCGCAGGAAATCTGCAATTTTGCTCAGAAATAGCACTGTACAATGGAAATAAAGGAAAACTATTCTCTTCATTGTAATAACGTAACACATAACTAATTAATACAAAATTATTTTCTGCTCAATTCCCATTTTGACACTTTCATTCGGCAGATGCTTCCAACTATCGTCGTGACGAGCACTCTCATCCAACACAGGATTTCAAATGCAAGTTCCGCTTTGAAGTTGCTCCGTTGTTTTTTAAATATTTATGTTCTTCTCTCGGTGAAGCTTTATTCCAAAACAGAAAGAAGTTTCTGAGAATGTTCGTCTTACTTTCGACAGGTGTATATTTCTGTTCCTCGGAGTATACGTGAACGGGTAGGATTGTATATTCGAGCTCTGGAGATATAGAGCAAACACACTGAAGGAAACGAATCAATGCTGAAAGGTCAAAACCTCCGAACGAGACCATTACAGTCAGATCAAACAAATAAAACACTCAATGCAGGTTGAATGCAATATTATCAGCAAATCAATCAAAAACCGAAAGTGAGTGGATGAAAAAGTTACTTAACATCTTATGAAACAGTAATATAACGTTGATCGACACTTAAGCTTTAAAAGAAAGTTGTAAGAATTCATAGACAGATCCTGATGAGAACATCGAATACAATGAAAGGTTTGTAATAATATAGATTTTCTTCCAATTTCATAAGTAGACGTCTGTGTTATACGCAATTATATATTAAAGTAAATTAAACACTTCTTGAACATTACAATGATATTTCTGTTCTGTATGTGTAAATATATATACACATACAGTGTATATTCTGTATGTGTAATTATATATATATATATANAACAATTATTAATTTAAAAATTATTAAATTATTTCTTATACTTTAAAGAGGTTACAAATCATAGCTCAATTGAGTGAATCTTCTTCCTCTACACTATGATGAGAACACGAATCCTTTACAATACATGTGTGTGAGTTAGTATTAATTTAATATGATGGATACTGTAACTGAACACCCTCAGACTCCGATATATATAAACAAATGTGCTTTGGACGAGTAGAGAAAGAAGAACGAAGGAGAAATTATGAAGACGTGTTTCATAACATGTAAATCGATGGAATAACCGATAGATTTGAAATCAGTAGTCATTCGGGGAAAGTAAATAGCTAAGCGAATATGTTCCCGTCCGATGTTAGATCCCTTACAATGTTTCTTCCAAATGCTTTTCCAGGTTTTACAAAATTCCTCAAATACACGGACAAAACTTTGCAGACGTTTTTCTCTTGTATCTTGTCTAAAAAATTCTAGGATAAAGAAGTATCTTTATTATTTACCGAATACAGCAAAAAACTATAAAATCCTACTTGGTATTGCAACTACAATAGCTTCCCTGGAAAAATACTTCACTACCACAAATAGATTTCTCGATACGGCACGAAAAATGATTCTTCCAGAAACTTTTGCTCAATTGATGCAGAGTATTGAGGGGCATAGTCCTCCCCAACTGAGGAATTCCAGGAAAACTGCGGATGTCGGAAACAATTCGTCGATACTATTTGTTTCGAAAGATATTTTCGCCAGTTGAAATAACTATTATTACATTCCTCCATTAAATACATTTTCAATCAAGTTATTTTTATGTTGACCTCCATATTGCGAAAAAGAGAACTGTTTCATTTCGCTCTCTTTTCTCCCATAACCCAAAATTTCCGGAAACCTTCTCTCCGCAAATTTCTGAACTTCCCTCAAAAGATTACCGGATCCCCCACCACCACCAAGAAAATTTTCTGAAAGATAAAGAACTAGTCTCTCGGAAACTAGCGAGGGCCGTATGAGGCGCGACGGTTTGGACACCCTTGCGACACCCGATGGAAGGAACAACCCTGGAAGAGTGTCGCAACTGGAAACGAGGATTTAAGTGCCTGTTTGACTGAGCGTGATAAAAGGCGTGACGGCCAACGCCAGTGGAATTTACTCCACAGTCTCTCACGAGGATTCAAGACCTACGGGAGCGAAGGAGACGGAGTACGCGAGCAATGAAAATGTCGGGGAAGAAGATGTGGAATAAATCAACAAAATTAGGAATCCAAGTCCGATTACATATTTCCTATAAATCTTGTTACTACTAATGAACAAAATTTTTTTGCAGCAGTTGCCTTTCTTGTCAATCGATGTCGCTATTTGTAGGATTATATGTGAGATAACCACTACAGCAACATACGAGACTTTGTCTACCCAAGTTAAAAAGGATTTCTCCCGTAATAATAGTCAGAAATGCACATCTAACATTAGTTTCATTCTTCATTAAAAGTTAGAGTATCTTTTCAAAATGAAATACTTCATCGATCGACAAATTAACAAATATGACATAGAAATAATTCTTTGAATTTGGTCTTTTTTCTAGAACACGGCACATAATACCATAAGTAGATATATTTACCATTTACAATTTCTAAAAAGACATCTCATTGTTCAGTAAGTTCTAACAAAAAGTTGTGAGTAAATACATAAATAAAAAACTCATTTATCACAAGAGTAGTTATTTTCTCTATATTCATTAATTGCCTCCGATCTATACTACAACAGTAGTACGTGAATTCTGTTTTTTTTAAACAAGAAGATTTTCGAACTTCAATAAAAAAGAAAACAATCTTAATGCAATTCCAGTTTGAAATCACAACACGAAGTGGTTTAAAATACGAAATGCAGAGGGCGAAAACGAAATTCCTCAGAATTATACAAAAGAATAACATTTAAGAGCGGGGCAAATCCCTAAAAGGACGGGCCTCAACAACCAATCCCCGCGAACACGTACCAAGAAACGCGCTTGTTAAAATCCTCAGCTCGCGTTAAAGCCATCGCCCGCCCACACGGGGGCTTTCAGTAATTCCTCGTTAGGGGGCAGCACGCGCGCCAAAACAAAAGAGCGCGAGACCTTTTTCCTTTGTGGGCTTTCGGACGATGCCTCGAGCGGAGACCAAACACGGGAGCACTCTTCCATATTCTCCGGTGCAAGAAGGTGTGCTTCCCACACCGGCAAAGCTTCCTCAAAGGTTGAAAGGGATGGACATAATTATGTATTATATTTGTTCAAACTATTAGTCAACGAAAAAACAAGAGCAAGTATATACCTGTGGAAGGAACCTGGAATTCTTACGAATTTATAATTAATTAATTTTCGAACAGATATCTCGTGGAACAATTTAAAAATTCATTTAGTTCCTCATTGCAACATTTATTTTAAGAGGGATGATCCAATCGACTCAACTTCGTCCCTGTCCAATGGTGAAGAAGTTGAATGAAAAATTTGTAAAAAGAACTAGTTGAAATCATCGATGGGTGTGTTCCAGAAATAAATGATTACCTTGTAATTCTTTCCAAAAGTAGGACCCAACTTCATGATACAAATATTTTATCACGAAGAGTTCTTCCTCTTCTTGTATTCTCGTCCGTGCTTAAGCCATTATGAAAACCTATCACACTTAAGCGACTCACATTAGGTGAGGTCTTCAATACTCGGTCTTACGGAAATAGTCGAAGAATAAACCGTAGTGCCTTAACCCTTTCTGTGAAACAACAGTAGAATTCAAAATGTAAGGTTCAATAAAACAGTATGTACATTGAGAAAATGCAAATACCTTTCTGCACATTGTAACGTAAGGCATTATTCATTAATATCTTGTCGGATCTTTTATTGGCTAACTATAGGTTTCCCTGAATTTAACAACAGTCTATACATTTTACAGTGTTAAAACAAAAAAATCCGAGAAACATGGTAAAATTTTCCAGTTGAAAATATTCATAATTTCCCGAAAACAGTACAAACAATTCATCTACTTGAAGTGGCGCATGGAAATCGATTTTGACGTTCATTTACCACCTGCGACTATAGCAAATCTCAAATGTCCGTCCATTTATAATAACAGTTCTTCTTTATATCTCGCGTTAGCACATTGTACACAAACATAAACGCTTATTTATACAGAGCGAATATTCAACTACACTCAAGTGGTGAAAATTTCATCTCATTCAAAACATATCATTGAACCTTGCTCCAGAAAATATTGTACATGAATAGCTGTGAAATGACCAATTTTGGAATAATTATCGTTAAATTGTGACACAGGAAATAATAATGTATTTTTTATGAAAAACTGTTTTTTTAATTACTAAACTATTTTACTGAATTCGGGACATATTCGGGTTCCTGTTCTATATTTGGTGAAACATTATATCAGATTATTTTAATTTTAAAATGCTTCATTTCATTCACTACTTAACATTTCAGCATATCAAAAACATACAAAGTACATAATTAAGAATTATATTCTAATCGTCTGTGATCTAAGCCGGATTCAATTTTACGACTCTGGGGTCGCGAAGTGTAGGCGAAGTCGCTATTTAATGGCTAGATTAGATTACTTTGTACTCATATGAAAAGTACTCGTAAGAGAGATTCATAATTGTTTCATCTAAATAAAAATGTTTTTAATTATGTAAATATGTAAAAATATGTAAATTGAGTTTTGGGACTTATTTAACTTCTTACGATAATATAGATGAAGATGATTCACATGATTTCTTCTACAAAAATGTAAAAGCGTTCTTCTTCCTACACACTATTTCATGTGCTGCTTATCTCCACCAATTTTGTAATTAATGAGTTGAATTTAATGAGTTCATGGCTCGGTAAAATACTACCCTGAATAGATCTCCGACTCCAGTCAACCAACCGGAAAGGTTTTCATCGTCAAGACGCCTCTGAAAACATCAGCAGGGAAGTTTACTTCATCATTCTGCGTTCTGTTACTCTTTTGTCTCCCGTAGTCTGTTTCCTTCTTTTTCTCGTCGTGCGTCGGTTGTTCGTGAAATGTCTCATCCCACTGATGCCTCACAATCCTCGCGAAACACTCACCCCACGGCAGCCTATTGTTGCAACTGGCGTACTTGATTGTCTGCTGTTTACGTTCGCCTGAGCAATTATTTCCTTATGTGCGTCGCGACGCGAGAGAGAAAAAATTTCGCGACTTTTGCGTCAAACAGAAAGTTAAATGCGATATTTGTGTTAGCCATTTCATGACACGGGATGAATGTATTCAAATGTCCACGCAGTCGCATTGGAGCTGTCGAGAAAATTCGCTGGTGATGATCGAGATTTTTTGCGGCGAATAAATCGCTTTGTGGATTTTAATAAAATAGTATCACCACAAATAACGTAAATTCAAACGTTATGAACGTAACAAGTAAACGTAACAATAATGTCGGATTGGTTCTTCTTCTACGGGAAAAAAACTAGTATTGATTAATCCATTGTTCATCGCTTTTATACAACTTATGTGTCGTACATTTCCATTTAATCACTGATATTGGGTCTAAAAAACGTGTTAAGCTTAGAGAATAAATTAAAAAATATCTTAAAATATCTACATGCTATCCAAGAATTATTTTTGGAAAAACTAAAGCGTACTTAGTAGATGTAATGTAAAATTGATAAAAATACGGCTTTTATGCTGTAGGTTATTGGATTGTAGGATAAAAATACGGTTTTTATTGATATTGAAAATCATTTTGTGTACTTCTGTAAAAAAACAAAAAGCTACACTTCTATTATCGTACAAAAATTAACACAATGGAGAATACTATAAAAATAAACAGATAAACCACACTGTGTTTATTCTCCTAACAAGAGCTCTTGGCAAGCTCTTTTAATTCATTTAGTGAATAAAATACTTGAAGGATCTCAGTTCTGGGAAATACTAAAGTATGTGTGTGTTTGTTTTACAACATCCCTTATAAGCTGCAGTTCTTCGTATTTTCAGAGCAGCCAACTGTCAGCGCGCGAACCGAAGCACGTTTCCAATCGGGGCAGCTGGAAGGGCTAAGTGCTGGCGTCGCGATGACGGATCTATTTACGGTCCCCAAGCTGCTACTCGCGTTAACCGTTAGTGAAGATAATTGTGGAGGAATTAGATTCCCTTTCACACTCACACATTCCCTACCCTCAGACATAGTCCTCGCTCACAACACACCTCATCCACGGGTTCTCCTGTGTCTTCTGACCCCTCAGCTCGTCTCCAGTTCGAGATCTGGAATCATTTACTCGAACATGAGAGGGACATGCTCTAGGAACTCGAGTATAAGTCACCAAAAGAAGTCAACACTCGAGGAGTATGATTGGGTACTATTACAAAATATTATTTTCTGATCTGGGACCGAATCTTAATGTCATATTTTAACTACGTACAATGTGTTTAAGGATTGAAGTTGAATTTGAAATTAATAGTAACTAATATCTGTGAACACTGAAAGAGCGTTGGCTTACGTAAAGAAATGCCGTAACTCCACTTTTTACTGTTAAATACCGTTACAATGGTTATGCGTAGATACAGCACTTAGCAAGTATATATTATTCAGTTTTAAAATGGACAAAAAATAGCAATTCGTATGAATGAGACACCACAACTATCCATGGAAAGTAGAAATAAAAAGAAGCTCGGTAACATATGCCCATGCCTATGAGAAAGTTCATGTGAGAATGAATTTAGGCTTGGTAGACACCATCGGCGTCAAATTGCAACTTCTGAAATTCAACATATGTATATTTAATATCACCGTTGCTTGTATTTTACAGAGATGTGCGTGCGGATTTCCATTCAATAGATGTCAAGTATTGTATTGGACATCTAAAATTAATTAGAATTGAACACAAAGATTACTTGTAGTTTGATACATCTTAGCAATATTAATGTTTTGTTCTTTAAGTGTATGCTCCAATTACTCACTCAGGTTCACTTAGTAAATATATAATATTTAATTTGCACAGCTAGATTTACAAAGTGACAGTGGAGAAATGACGTTTTAATGGACCAAGGTACGTAGTGAGGGAACAACTGCCCCCATCTCATTGGATAGCGACAAGGATTGCAAGTGTCTTGAAGCGACAGTTTTGCTATCTGTCCGCGTTTCATTTCGCTTAGCTATCTTGGCGATCAGGTGTTTTGCTATCTCTCCAATCAGCAGTTCGGTGTAAAATAAATAGAACTGTCGCAAAACATTGCTATAAAGGTTTTAGTTACTGCTCACATCTGCTCTTACTACTGTTATTGCACTCATTCTCTCCTGCGTGATATTCCTCGCGGATTGTCTGCGAATTTCTCTACACCGACGAATATTGCCTTCACTTCATCGCCACTTCAAGGCGCGACACATTGTAGACTGCCTTCATAAAACCAACCAAACTCGCAGAGTGGCCCACGAACAATGTAGTCACTGAATCTCTCGGAAAATATTCGTCGTCCTATTTATTAGCCAATATACATCACTAGTGAACGAAATTGCGTTGTCTAACGGAAAGTCAGAGTCGGGTCTTGGAATCATCTTTGCGTGGCAGAGAGACAAAGCTAACCGCTAGAAAAATTCTCAAATTTAACAAACTTTATATTTATTCATATGGATTTACAAATCACTCTGGTTGTATAGGGACGTGAGCCAGATCTACATGGGCAATTTGATTTACAATTCACAAAACTATAATTTCAATGAAGTAAATTTCATTCAGTATATTTAATTGACTCTCTGTCGACTTCTCGAAGCATAAAAGAGTTTCTAGTTCTTGAGATGCTTTGACAAAGAAAATGCGCCACGTCAAAGAGGCAGAGATGGAAATAGAGGAAAGAGAGTGAATTTCCGGATGCGCGCAGGAGCGCCTTTCAGCTTCCGGAAGCTCCGTCAGGGCGCGCTGAGTGCGCGCTAAGGTGGCAGATGGTAGCAGAGGTGAACAGTGAACTGAGTTCACATTCTCCAGAGTAAACTGACGACATTTGCAAAGTTGTAAGAACTGGGTATGCATATGGTTGATTACAAACGAGCTAATAACTTCTTTTAGCAATTGGAAAAGAATTCCAATTTAAAAAATTTATTCAATTTCGACCTCCGTCATTTAACATTCAAACGTTGAATATTTTTAAATGAACTGATTTCCTCAATGAATATTAATAATCGTCGGTGTTACTACGATACCTACATCAAATTTTAATATTTCACTTCCCATGAAAAATTTCATAACACCAAGTAAAAAGAACAGCACGGTTTAATTTCAACATTTCAGTACAACTCTTTGTTGATCTTAGTAGTAAAAATTATTTGCCTTGCAGTGGCTTAGAAATACATCAACAATGCCTTAAACTAAAATTAAAAATGCGAGGGTGATGAATTAGTTTTAAACAGGTCTTTCTTGCTTTCACAAGAATTTCTTAATATGTAATTGAAGGAAAAACTGCTCAATAATACATCAGAGTACGGATTTAATACATGCACTTCATTTCCACTTTTATACTAAGCTTGAGCACGAATTTTTTTTGACGTAAAAAGGGAAAATTTCAAGAAAAACCTTCTAATTGATAAATTTGATAAATTTATAGATTTCCGTAATCTCTTATTAACGAATTACTATTTTAATAATTTCTTGGTTTTTAAGAACCTATTCCGACACCACACTTGACAAACAAACAAACAAATAGAAGTAGAGAAAGAAAATCACGAAAAGAATTGTAATTATTGAAACAGAGATTGTAAAGCAATTTCATTACAACGCTGGAATCGAAAAACGTGAAATAATTCATTTCAATAAGTAAACAAGAACAGTAATGGATTTCCAATATAAAAAAACTACAAAATGGAATAAATCGATTTCTATATTCCATTGCAGAAAGTGTTTGTTCACCAAATTCGCGTGGACTGAGCACTGTGCGATGGTACAAGATACTACGTTGTGGTGCGGTGTGGCGGAAAGCAGGAGGAGTTAGTGGGGAGTGACAGGGTAGGAAGTGAAGAGTATGGGAAGGAGAGGAGAGGATTGGCGGACCCGAGAGCGCCAAGTGCTAATGGTAGCAGTGATGTTCACAGCCGGGGAGGCGTTATTTGAGAACGAGATGAAACCTTGAACAAGAGAGAAGGTAATGACGGATAGAAAAGAAAATGAGCGAGAGTGAAGCGAGAGCGATGAACGAAAATTACGTGGAGACAATACATTACTGAGTAGAGAAAGAATTTCAAAATACCAAGAATTATTGAGAAAAATATGTGAATACATTAGGAATGAATCGATAGCCTAAAATACGTTTTACCTTGAGGTGAAACAATTGAACCACTAACTTCCTTTAACCTCTTACACATGAATGGTTAATTCATCACTTTAATTTTTATTGGATTGACTTACCGACACCCCACTCTCCAATGATATACAAGAACGCCACTTACCTAGAAAGAAGAAACAAATGTTAATTATATACACAAATACAAGATTAAAATATTTATTTCTTAAATTCAGTATACAGTTGTATTGAAAGACATGAAGGTACCAATACAGATTTTAAACTTTAGTGTTCAATACATATCTTTCTCGTAACATCAATTCATCTTAAGATACTGAGAATAATAAGATACTGAGAAATACAATTTTTTAATAAGATACTGAGATTTCAAGATTTTTTATAAATTGTAAACATATTTTATGACAAAGAATATGAAAATACCAGTAAAAACTAATATTTATAATCAAACATATATTTTTCTAAGAAAATAAGTGATACCCACGGTAAGTAGGTACACGAAGTAAAATGTAAGTACCACAATATTTCGTAAATTAAATGGGAACTTCTCTCGGCGATAAAATTTATTTCCTGTTCAGAAAATTCTTAACTCTGAATGATATGAGAAGTCAAACACGAATTTTAGTTCGCAAAGTGCTTCGCCACTCCAACTTTCTTCGAACGCTGCAACCCGTTCCCACTACACCCATAGACACACATTTAATATTCCGTTGATGAATATCAGAGAAGGCGAGAAACGAATCCCGAAGTTCCACAGTTCCTAGAGCGGACTACATTCACGTCAGTTTGCATATATCAGTTCAAAACTTGCCTCTTCATTGCGGCAACATCGGAAGTGTCAAAGTGTACACTGAAACAAGTCAGGGTTTGTATGCGACGAAACCAGTCGCGATGATAGAACTAGTCGTTTTGGAGTCCTAGGTTTACCGGATATTTAGTTTGTCTCTCATATCTAATGACGAGAAAACGAAACAAGGTATGCGCGTGACAGCTTGATATGTTTCTACCCTTTCCAGAGCATACTTCGATGTTTTTCAATAGGTGTGAAACACATTTTCGGGGTGGAGTATCACATCGTACGACTGTATTAAACCTAAAATTCACAATTTACTACAACGTTGATTATCCAATATGATTAGTGAGTTTGAAGGTTTTAAGGTATACGGAATCCTTATATACACAATGGATTTTAAACTACTTTATGATGGGAAAGACAGTTTTCCTCCTACTCTTATATGTCTTCAATTTGAGTGACTTTAACTCATTGAAAACTTGTTTATAAATTACCAAATAGGAAAAATCAGAACAACATTTTAGAAAAAATAAATAGACTATATTTTTATATTGTTGTAGTAAATTGTGATTTTTTTAATACACAACCTTTTGACTATATTAAAGTCTGTTTATTTTTTCTTAAATGCATATTATGTAATATTTGTTTAATGCGTACCGCACAAGAAAGGTAGTAAGATATATTTATTTTTTCTAGACCATAGTGGAATGAATACAACAATTTTTTTGTTACATATTCTATTATTATTTTTAATTTTACAAACAGAACTGCAAACACAACTTCCACAAACACAATTACAAACATAAGTTCTTGAGTAGTTACCCTTCAAGTATAGTAATTCAGTAAACCCTTTTGCAATAAAATTTTGAGCGCTATTATTCAGAAAAATTAATGTGTTAATGTGTTACAAAATTGGCACGTACTACCTAGTTTGTTCCCAGAATGAAAAGCAAAGGTGAGATTTACGATGAAAAACACTGTTGCCCAATTTTTGTATAGATAGAATCAATATAAAAGATTTGATACTGCACAATATTCACTAATATTATACAACATAACACTATTTTATAGAAAATATGTAACATAATGTGACATTCAAAATAAAAACTATGTTCTTGAGAAAATTGTAAAACAATTGACTGTTTTTTTATTTATACTGAATTCTTTTTACAAAGTTTCATTAGTCATATGCTCGACGTAAATGTCAAATGTACTTTAGTTAATAAAAGATTTAACGTTCCTAAAAAAATCCGTCGTTTATAAGTTGCTCTTAAAAATCGAACGCTCAAATGTTACTTCTGCATAGGGTGTGCTGCTCTACAGTGCATAACATAGCGTTAATTCACATAGTACATTTAACATATCACTGAGGTCTAAAAAATGTTATTAAAAAACGTTTTTGGAACTTACAGATTAAATACAACTTTTAGATTTATTACAAATGTAATGTGTTCCCTCGAAACAGAATTTAATGTACATTAATTGCATTAAATAAAATTTCCCGAAAAGTGTCGCATGTTAATTAACTGCGAATACACGAGAAAGACCCGAAAATTTTGAGGTTTTGAGACGCACGAAGTAGAACAAGAGCAGAAATTCGGTTCAAACATCAAAATATCAAATTCGTTTAATTTTATGGATTAAAACAGATTCTAGTTTTTCTCTAACTAACTACAAGAACTACACTATTTTTCATGATATTTAAGAATCATTTGCAACAATTGGCGAGAATGCAAACAACAGAAGAAAGATGACAAAGGAAACCTCAATTTCTGTAGAACAAAGAACAGTATTCCATTAAATTCTTTCTTTTGTGTAAAAAAATAGAACAAAGAAAGTATACGGAAGTCACGATTAACAATTGAAGTTTTAGTAATCATTGATGAAGTGTTAGAGCTTATGAATATGATAAAAAATAAAGAGTGCTAATTGAGTGACATCTCTCGATTGTCGGGCTTCCATGAATAATTTCTTCAAATCTCATAGGTCCATTCAAAATTTACGCCTTTTGATTTTTTAAAACAAGTGGATGAAATTGTAGGACAAAGTATGACTGGCTTAATTAATTGCAGACTCGTTTTTTAATTATACTGGAATGCACGAGGATGCGCTTCCCCGTCAGAACAATATATAATAACTTGACATTACGTAATATTCACGCCATCCAGCCAGATGACTCGATACACGGTCAACCTGTGACGTTTCGACGTCACGCGATCAATCAATCGATCGATCGATCGATCGACCGACTGACCGACTGACTGACTGACCGACCGACCAATCGCGCGAGCAGCGCGAGTCTCCAAAAAGGCGAGCCACGACATGTGGGCATTCACTCTGCAAAACTCGTCCGAGGAGTCAACATCAAATATGTTTCAGTACTCTCATCACTCGGCAAGCAAGTCGACACTTCCCATTCAGTTTGTACCAGACGACAGCTGGGGGAATTATTTGAACCCGAAGGTTATCTCGAGAGGGCATTACGTTGAATCGCCACGTGATAAGCAGTCAGCAATTCAACCTCAAATGCACACCAACTCAAAATCAATTCGACATCGACCCCACGCCATCTAAGCTAAATCTTTGAAGGAACAGTGTATCACCTGAACTTCAGTTTTGCATTCTTTCATGTTTCATGTCATTAAATTGTAGTTGGCAGTCCAGGGTTTAAACACAACTCGTCTACCTTCCTCGTGTTCTGTAATTTGCCAGTAAATTCATGGTCCTTTGAACCCGAACCTCATCCTACATGAACAAGGAATTTCTCCTAAAATTTCTGTACAGAAGTATATCGTGCTTTACATTTACTTTCCTAATGCGAATATGAAAAGAAAACTACGGAATCACAGATTTGAAGTAAATGGGACTGAACAGTACTTCATTCATTATATTTAGCGTAGAGGTGGTATAATCGTAAATTACACCGAGCATCGTTTTGGAAGAGTATGAATGCCCCATGGGTACAGGTTTGAAGATGATTCGTAAAGAAGACTCTAGAGGGCTTAAGCAGAAAAGTGCTCCTCACTCTGGGCAGAGTGTGATATTTCTAATAAATGAGGTTTAACAGTTAAAGACTTGCTGGAGGCGTAGGATTATATTGCTTCCATGAATAACCACCACCAACCCACCTTGTTCGCCGTGGGGGACGTTCGAATTACGAGCGAGAAGACTGCCTCCGCTGACGACGACGGAATTATTATCATTATACCAATTAACATCTAAATTACTCCTAACATCCACGTACACTCGCACTTAGGCTAAGAGGATGAAAATATTCAGAGGAACGAGAGAGATCTGATTCTCAATATAATTGAAATTTTGCAAATGCAAAGTAAAACACCTCTGACACGGCACTAAATAACGAAACTGAGTAAGAAACTAGTGAAATACTCGTAATACAAAGTAATACAAACATCATAAAGAAGAATAGCGAAAAAAGAAAAAGATAAGCGATGATATTACCACTATGTGAAGAATGGAGAAGAAGTTAGTAAAGAGATTTTAGAAGAAAAGAATGAAGAGAACCTGAGAAATTTATTATAGGTGTCAAAAAACGGAGAAATACACAGAAAATAATAGAAGACATCATATTTAATCATCCAAAAATATAAAATATTATGAGTGTTATATGATCCTTTGCTCGAAAATGTAATTCAGATTTCTGCGTTATTCCGATCAAACCTACAAAATTATAAATTTAAAATTATATCGTGGTGCGTTATGGAATATCATAAATAAATACATTACATTTTAAAACAAAGTATTCCGAAGTTTTGATGAAACAACCCAACGCAAGGCAATAAATTAATGCAAAGATGTCTACAGCACATGCTTGTTGCAAATTTCATGCTTATTCTTTAATATTTTTAAAAATTTATTTTGGCCTCTGTCACCCACACCACCTTGTCTACAACTATGTCATTACAAGGAACTCTCTTTTAATCATTCCTTGTTGTATTTCTTTTCTTTTCTGCGCCTCTTTACCTTTGGGATGTTCCCACGTTCCCGTCAGTGGCACGTGGAGGTGGACGCACATCTTCTATCCATCTAACTCCGCTTTCAATATGTCTCGTACTTGGCACAACTTCGTTACAAATTCTCGGAAAGCTGCAAATTTAGGTTCCGTATCTATTCTTAGCACCTTGTCTGCTACCGCATAAACCCCTTTCTCTATAATGAAGTTAAAGTACTTTTCTTGCTCTGCACCATAACAGGGGCAATCCCATAACTGACGTTCACTTGTTTTCTCTTCTTCCCCGCAGATGCATGTCTTCGCATTTCGTAACTTTCTGTCTACTCAAAATTTGTTGAAATTTCCATGTCCTGATAGATGTTCAATGAGAAATTGATTTAGTTTAAACCATTTTCTATTCTTGTACGTAAATGTTACGTCTTTAATATAGTTGTGGGTCACCCTTCCCTTCTCCGACTTTGTCCACCTTATCTGCCACGCATCCATGTTCACTTTCACTACTTCCACCCTTTTGATCCTCGTACTATCTCGTCTCCGTGTAACACAATTTTCCGATCTTGTTCTAATTTTCGACGATATTGTAATTTTACCATATATAGATCTAAAGGCATTCTTCTTTAACCCAGCTTTTTCCCACTTCGGCGTATATATAACAAACGTCAGTAACAGGACTATTGGCCTGTATGACTTACAGGACTCTTCCTGGCTTTAAAAATAATTTCAGTTCTGCAATTTTCCATGCTTGTTGAAAATATCCATGAGTTATACAGCTATTTAGCAATACCAAAAGTCGTAATTTTATTTCATTATATACTGTTTTCACCATCTCATGTCTGATGTTATCATACCCTGGACTCATACTTGGCTATTGATCATAGTTCACTATCAGTATTATATTATATTTCCTCCCCTACAATATCTATTTCTTAGAACTCAATCGTGGATCTAACTGGAAATAACTGTTCTAACAAACTGGTTCCCACTCGATGATAACGAAATTCCATGTTTTTTTTATCATATGTATATAATATTTTACGTACGTTTGTAAATGATAAAGTTAAAATGACAAATTTTTCATACTGAACAATTTTCTCCATTTTGCACAGCAAAAATTAATTTTATCTCCTAGCGTTGTATCAAATTTTGAATTGCGAACGACAATATTTTGATGTTACTCATCAATTTGACAAATCTCTTTATACCTAATAAATAGGATTTCAAATGCATGATTTATATTATGATAATTTTTAAATAATTTGATAATGGTACTATTCATTTCCTCAGTATTTTTACTCGCATACCCGCATTTTTATTTAAACGCTGTAAATTATGACTTTTAAAATATTAAGTGATTCCATCACTATAAATAACTTTCTAACACTTTCAAATATTTCTTGATTATTTTAAACGAATAATAGATTGAAATTGAGGCATTACAAATCACACCAACACAGCTAAAGACCTGAGAAAGGTCGTCTCCTCTGAAACGCGATCCATGATGAGGAAAAAAAGAACATAAGTAAAAGAAGAAATCAATATAATAAAACTGCAAGCTACTAACTTCGTATAGTAAACAGTAATAATAAATAAAAATCTATCAATATAAAAACTAATATAAATAAATTACAAGTATTTTGGAGTATAGTAAAAATGAAGGTATATATAGTTATATACAGTAAAAAAAAATGGTTGCCGAGAGACCGCTGTGAAACGAATGTAGCAAGAGAGAAAGAAGAAATGTAAGCACACTGACGAAAAGTGAACTGTTTAAATTTCCCAGTGAAAGAAAACAAAGAAGGAAGTTACGTCCGTTCTTCCGAGTTTTCATATTCAAATAGATTCTTCTAATTTTAATTCTTTTCTGTCTCCCATATGGGTTTTTTAGGACCGAAAAAAAGAAGAAGAAAACATACCAGCAGCTGCGCACCCCGCAGTTGATTACATTTTGCTTACAGGAGAAATTACGGAGCGACGAAATTCGATATCTCTGATTCGTGAGACTACGAGATTGGGTTTCGACTGCACTATCCAGATAACTCCGACTGAAGGTTTATGTGGCTTGTAGGACCGACACATCCAGGACTAATTCCACTGTGGCGTTCTAACTCAATGGTCAGTGAATAACAAACCATTTCACCGTGTCATTTACTACCATTGTGACACCCAACAATACGAAAATATTCACAAATACCATTGAGATATTTTTGCTTCATCGTATTTGTACACTAACATTGACTTATTGGTAGATAAATGTTAGGTGACATACTCTCAGCAAACTGAGCTAAAATGTTAAAAAATATTCTTATATTATCTAGTAACAATTTTTCCCCACACAGTAAGGAATGATAAAGAACCATTGTAGGTAAAACGTTATGTTACGATACATTTGAGGAATGTGGCGTAAAAGAAACAGAAAAGCATGATACTAAGATAAAATGATTCAAAGTTCACACTTTCTTTCCTTATCCTAACACCAAGAGTCATTTGAGTAAGACTTTAGACGACGTGTCTGCCATATGCAACATAAGTGCTCTCTCTAGGATCCTTCGCACACACCAGTTTTTAGAAAAATAATATAATGAAGGTAAATAAGCAGTTAAAGTTAGAGATAAATATATATGCGATGTATGTTGGGTTGTGATTGCGATATACCTTGAAATTACATTGAAATGTCTCAGGAAAATCAGTAGACAATAAATACTTCTATAATACAGTAAATTGCTACAAAAATCCAATCGGGAAGTCAACAGTTGGGAACCCCTGCTTAAATCTCCACGGAAATCCCTAGAAAGTCCACGAGTTATGGAATGAACCGATGATCAATATGATGAATGGATGAATGGATTGGTTACACTTTCTCCAGCAGTAAAAAATGCTGTTTTGTTTTGACTAGAGAACGAGGTGCCAAGGAAGATAGTCGACGAAGAAAATATTATTAATTTATATATTGGGGAAGGCATATCTAATGTCCTTCGCACACACCAGTAAGAACATCTTAGTATGATTGGGTGTTTTCGTCAGCATGTATCATATTCTTTAAGCCAGACCTAGATTTCATGACAGAAATGTCAAACCCTTTTTTTTCAGAGCTGCTAAAAGATATTCGTGAAATGACAAAAGATTCTTGACACTCAATCCACAGATAACACAGCCCCTTAAAATAGTTTCCGTATTAGAGATCCGGGTATGTGGATTCGGCTTATTTTTTGATGCTGAGAACGATGCCGATGTCCCCAGAAAGATCCATCGTGTCAATTTTTAGTTATCACCTAAATTACCTTAGCAGGTTTTAATGAAAAAATGGCAATTTTACATGTAACGTATCCTAGAGGGAAAAGTGAAAAAGAACAAAAAAAAATTCCAAGCAAATAACCCATGAATATTCAGATCCTATTGGAGTGAGAAAGCAAAACATGATGGAAACTAAATTCTGTCCCGCGTTTATTGACACAATACATATCTTTGAATAAGCAAAATTTATGCTGAATTTATCAAAAAATGAGCGTTCAGGCCCTTCCGTCTCTGTAAGACACTTTACTTGTCGTCTTGTTATAACATCTGGCAATGTTACAGGATGATCCGAGTTATTACACTTTGTGCTGAGTTTCCATCAAACATTAAACTTCAACAATTGTGAACCCCGGATAATTGAAGAAACATTTTGTTCCAAGAATGTTCATATCATGTCATCGAATTGTATCGATTCACGCACATTTTTAAATTGGTTCGTATTTTGAGAGTGTGTCGTTATTTTTATGCATTTGAATTAATTCATATTCAAAAGGCAAATGGATATAACATTGAAAATTCTACAAACAAGATAAACCTGATATCAATTTTATTTCATTCTCCATTCTCAAAATGCGCATATTTTGCTTCTTTTTGGTCATTTTACAGAAATATCAGATACCTTCTTTTCCTTTCACAGGTCTAACGGATCCACAGAGTGGTCTCTGCACCGAAGTGCATATGTTGCTCCAATACAAGAAACCAATGTGGCAATGAATTCAGGTTCTTGCTTCGTCAGAAGCTGTCACTTTGACGCCGTTGGGAAACATCTTTCAGTAATTCCATGAGAACCAACCTGGTACTTTTATGTAGTTAAATTTTTCTTATTGCTCTAAGTGAATTTGTGCATCTTCCACATACAAATCTAAAATAATCGTGTATAGTGTACAATCTGAGGAAGATTAATGTTATATTTTTAATTTAATTCCTTAATGTCGCACGTAAATGAATCTTAGTTGTTTTAAATATTCTTAACATATTTGAAGAAAAACTTGTTTTTTTGGTAAATATTAGAAGTTTTAAGAGTGACAAATACAAACAAAGACGCGAACCAGAGGCTAAGAAATTTTAGATTAACAATACATTGAGAAAGAATAGAACAAATTGAAATTGGCACATTTTCAGTATGTGCATATACACCAAATTCTTTTTACATATCTAAAATTACATTAATTCTTTTATGGTGTCATTTTCAGTGGAACCGAATTGTATAATGTGTGCCGCAGAAGCACATCAACATGTGCAAGATTCGTGTGTCCATTTGACGAACTCTCACGGCAAAATTAGGCACACACTATTTTTATTATTTTCCCGTACGTTCTGACAATACATTAACGAGCTACACGTAATCAGTTTTTTATTTGTAAAATTCAAGTTAGTAATATGTTAATAAAACCCAGATTTTCAGGTATAACTTCATTGTTACGAAAAAAAATACAAAGTCAATATAAGACTTTCAGAATTTCCATGCATAAAAAATTGCTTTCAGTAAGTACAATGAGAAATAATTAGTTGTTAATGAGAAATAGGGTGAGTTACTAAACGCATTAAACAACTGATAAAAATTTTGGTAGGTATGAAAGTATCAAAGGTGGTGGGTTTAAGGATTATCTGACTTAGTAAATAGTGACTTAACGTATCCACAGACTAATAAATCAGCATACCGATAAACTAGCAGTGACGTATTTACCTATGGACTAGACTAATTAACTAGTAAGTAAGCCATTTAGACAATCAATCGTCTGTTCAAGAATGATAGAGAATTTTCATCACACGATTTCCTGGAAACCTGACATATCTCGGTGCTTTGCATCTACATTCGAGGTCAAGTGCGCACACAGTGCATGAACCCTAGACTACAAAATGGAAACATTGTTAAGCAAATACCACGGGGTAATATTATTACACGCTACAAATAATGTTGCAAATAATAACAAAAGTGGGAGTCTCACGTGGCACTTTGCCAGAGGGCTAATGGAAAGTCACGAAAACAATATCAAATCGCAGAGATGGAATACACGTCTGGGCGCAATATGAAACTAGGATCTGGGGATACAATATAATACGTACCAAAATTTCTCATATAGCATGATTATCATGAATACATGTCTCAAATAATTTGTTAAAAAATGCACCAAGATCTCGAAAATAAATTACGAAAATTGGAAAATAAACACATTTACGAATAAACGTGTTAAATCATTTAAATAATTTATCAGTTTAAATCAAATAAAAACAAATACAATAGCAAGAACTACTTCAAACTACATTCTTACTCGAAATGATTACCCTTTTTAATTTCTTCGTACGATGTGCAATCATTAGATCTATTTATCTACTAAATTTATAATTGAATTGACATTTATAACAAGCACTTTGCTGTTTACTGCTCATTCATATTTCTGATTAACTTTAATATGATGTTCAAATAGTACAAAGATAACATTATAGAAAATTGAAGCAGATAATAAATTTACAATACAGCCAATTATTCTCATATCGGTTTTGCATGTTGAACGCATTCGTCAACCCCACCACAAACGAAAATCACAATACAACTTAAATGACACTGAGGGCTTAAGTAATGATTCCATTCTCACAATTGTAAACTATAGACTACACTCATTCCTCTAAAACACCATCATTTCCATGATTGGAAAATGTCAAAATTTGTTTCAACCAGAAACCCGTTGTAAATAATAAATTACAGAAATGCTTTTTTAAATCGACATTGATTGAGGTTCTCTAGGCTTTGTCTAGGGGCGTGTTTATTGTAACAATAAATCGTGAATTTAGTGTTTTTTCAACTCTTATGATTTTTAAACACTATACNNATTACAAACATATCATTTTCCAACCTAATACTTCCATGCAAAACCGCTGTAGATGTTAAATAATATTTATGAAGTTCTACTTCGAAAAATTACTTTAATGAAATTCCTAGAATGCAGAATCATACTTGACGTCCAAAACACGGGGAAAACGTTCTATTTTTCAAAACCTGAGTACTAATGTAGACGACAGAATAAATATTTTTCAAATAATTGTTTTAAAGTAAATGTATTTTTAATTGAATATATTAACGAAATTGTTGTGTTCTATGGATATGTATGTACAATATTTCTACTGTAGCAATACTACCAGTAACAAACATCTGTCAATTAAAGATCAATTGCCATAAATCAATCCTGTATAATAAATTATTTAAGCAATTCAAGTGCATCTGGCATAATAAATATACCTGCACACGCTAAAAACAATGACACGTTCATTCCACTGTTGGTCTGATTCGTTCTCGACTCGATCGTGTTCCACGAAGAAGATCAGCGCAGAATCCATAACGTCCCCGCGCATTTAATAACATGCGGCAAACTTTTCACATATCTCTCAGGTCGTCGATACTCCCACGCGAACAGGGGTTTGCCGGTTATTACAAAGGCAGCAGGGACAACGCAGTCCTGTCTCAGTGTCTATCGCGTTGCAGGCGGCGCCACTAGCAACAGGTCTGCAGCAACGTGCGACACAAGACACTACAGTATGGTTGAGGAGTTTCTACAGGAGATGAAGCACAACTCGAAATATAAAGCAAAAAAATATATACTCGTGCTCAAATAAAATTTATAAAATATCTCGATTCCAAAAATATTTCACCATGTTGTAACTTTCGGTCAGGCGACGAGCCGGAAATCGATCCCGGGACTCTGCTTTGATCGCAGGGGTGTTTACCACTACACCACCCGTTCGCCTTCCACAACTATACGCCATTTCCACCCAGACCTATATTTTATATAATATAAGGTTTTCAATGTAAATTTACAGTTTCATATTATTATGATACATATCTGAGAATAATGATAATAAAAGGAACAATAGAAACTCTCTCAAGCGAAGCAATATACCTTGCATCCGTCAATTGATCGGTTTATTTTGGTTAACAGATTCCATTGTAATAAATATTTAATTCTCCGTTTTAACTTCACTTAATTATATTTAATCACGTTGTAAAGTTTTGTTTGTCATATCACGTATCTTCTCCACGCGTAGGGTACACGGAAGAAATATATGCATTTCACCATGTTATTTCACAAAAAATCGAAAGTGAGATCATTTTTCACACTTGTCATAAGAAAAAAATGGAAGAGAAAAAAATGTATTTTTAGATGAGCTTTTATAATATTAAAATATTAAATGAGACTCAAAAAATTTCTGCGTACTTTCTAATTTGAAAAAACATGCTTCAATAAGTTTTACGAATATTCCATGTGAACTTTTGTCACTGAGATATGAAATTGTGTACGTCACAATTTACCCTAAGTTTTAGAAAAGGCTTCTCAAAAATAATTCTTTAAAATGCACAATTTCTCAGTTTCGTAGAATGATATAAGTATGGAAGTAATAAACTTAAAAAGTTTTGTTAATTATTATATTTTAAAATAAAACGTTTATCATAGTAATAAATAGCAGAAAAAATTAATTTCGAAAGATATTCCTGATTTTCCGATCAAATATTTAATAACAAATATTCGACACTCAGTGTTGGTTGGATATATATTTAATACCTCCCACATACATGGAAAATATTAACGGTGTGCGAATACACAGTGTGTGTTTTTTTTGTTTTTAATACCATCTACACACTCGCAACACTGTTGCCCATCTGAACAACGGTTAAAAAATCCCCATCGTAAGGTGTCAGTTGTCAAGTAGCCGAACAATAAAAATATTTCCAAATAATTATAAAAAATGAAAGAGTTAACATCAAGAAAGAAATTGTGTTCCATATGATATTCCTTTTAAACTTGTTTCTGATTACTTTAGTTAACAATATATTGGGTAAAGTTTTTGACGTAAAACAAGAGGTACAAGAAAACCTCCTCCTGAAATTGCGTATTTTAGTGGTAGTGTTCCTTCTTTATCCTTCGAAACTCGCACAACGCGGAAACGAGTTTTAATATTTCTCATTTAACGTGTGATTATCAAAGCATGGATGTTGAAAGGAATATTACTTTTTTATTTCAACATCAGCAATCACGTGAAAGTTTTTCCACAGACGTACATGCAATTTAAAAACTTCGTCGTAAGCAAATGTGAATTGAAGGTAAAAAAATGTTATGTGATTTTGGAGGTGAAAGGTGAAAGAACTGAAGATGAAAATATTACATCTGCTTTTGACACAAGTTAAGGGCACAGTAGGGACAATCATATTACCTGAAAAATATTGACAATGACTTTTGTAAATACTGAGTTATACACGAGTACAAAAACTTAAGTACTAAATGAGTTATTTAGTGACCATTTCTGGTACAGCGTCATGCAAAACGAAAAACACCGAAATAAAGAAAATGCACAGAAACTATTGCATTCTACTGATATCCCACGAAGTCATATTTCATTGAAATTCGTATATCACATTATATTCACCAAATATTTAATAGTATTTGGCATACACGATATTATTTACGCGATCTTTTCTGTATTTCGCAACTCTATCGTTTTCTGCTCGTTTTTTGGTAGTTGCATTCGTATCATTGTTAGCCGCGTCACGTATTTCTCATGTCATTGACAATCATATCATTAACACTCCAGTTCTTTCAACAGGAGGTTTTTTGGGTACGGTTATATAGTTGGGTGATGTGAAAGAATGTTCACGTCTCGTTCACGTCAGTTTGTAGTGAGAAGCTTTGTACTTATCGTAAATAGATTTTAGTGAGTGCAATTGATTTTATTTGGAATGCATTTTTTACATTAGTTTGTTTATGTAATGTTCCTGTCTCTCAACGTTCCACAATATCAGTTTTAGATTATTTTCTATTTATATGTTTCTCTCTGTTCTTATCTTCTATGTCTCATTCTGTTCATCCCTTTTCCATCCCTGTTCTTTTCTGTCATTAGAAACGGGTATTCTCTACCCCCCTTACACGCACGTCCCTCACTACAATGCGTTGTACGTTGCTTCTACTCAAGCATAGTTCTTAAGTCCTTCCCTTTCTTATTCCTTTAATGCATTCCTTGAAAATTATATTTTTTTGTTCTCTGTACTTTTCATTTCTGCTCTGATCTCTTTTAGAAATACTCAGTAGTAATCAATAGTGACTAATCATATGAAATAAATAATTAAATTAAAAATTTTCGACCTTTTATGGACTTTGAATATATATANGAGAGAGAGAGAGAGTCTTTATTTAATTAGATTATATAATGGACGTTAATTGTAGTAGAATTTGAATCATCATATCTCACCCCAGTCAGCTTGAGCCAGACCATTTCTCTCCGGGCGCCAGCCCCTATGGACTCGACCCGATGCAACAACATCCTGTCTCCACTCTTGTCACCAGTCTACCTGCCGCCTTGGTTTCCGCTCCCAACTAACTCCATCACATCCCCTCTCCTCCAGTACTTCTATTCCCTTGTCGCCTCCGCTCTGCTTCCGGTTCACTCCTTGATCCTACTCATGTACTCTCTCCTCAGGAGAAATGCCAAGGGCGGAGTCACGGCTTCCTTCCTCTCTGGAAAAAACAGCCCGAATTATGAACAAAGTGTAAAACTCCGCTAACCGAAGAAAAGAATTAAAAATTTAAATAAAGTTTCTCATTCGATGTACCTGCAATGTTCATACGTATTTCGACCAGAATCTGGCCTCGTCTCGGGCATTTTCAGTCGCTCCAATCAACTTGTACACACTGCACGCCACTGAAGCAAGTCGGCACACAAGAATGTGGGCAGTGCATTGCTATTCGCCACATTCACACGCTGAAGTTGCGCACGGGAAGTCCCATTTTTTCCTATTCATTTTCTACCTGGCGACTCCCGTTCGAAGACTGTTTATGGATTTCCAGGTCGGCCAGTCCTCTTCATGCGCGGGTGGAAGGTCCTCAGAAGATATCCGGTCTCGAAGATGGTTATTACATGATCGACAGTTTTTTTTGCCTGGTCTGATGAACTGATTCTGTTACGTCTTCTGTCACGTGGAGGAAACTCTTCTTAGATTTCAGGTGGTGTGGAGCTGGTTCCTGTCCGTATAGGGGATGGGTTTTAGATATTGTTGCCGATGTTTTTCACGCATGGTAGACACCTCTCGACGGATATCAGGTAGCGTTATGCTGGCCAAGCAGTACAAATTTTTCAGTGTTGTTCAAATAATACATTTATTCGAAAGTTCCTCAACACGCGAGTTGAATATTCCGATATTTCTGCAAGTAAACGCAAGAGTGTTCAAACAAAGAGAATAGATAAACATTATATATTCCTTTATAATCTACAAAAGACTTTTCCTCGTTGGTTAGCGTCCCGAAAAAAACCCATCGAGACCCTAATGAATTTAAACATCACGGGTAATTGTAATTAACAGTTTTGTAAACGATTGAATAAATGTCTTTAACATTTACAACAGACGCTGGGGAAGATCATCCAATGTCGAAAAAATGATTCAATACTCAAATATTGATAGATTTAATATATTTACCTCGATGATTACGGTACTTCTCTTCACCGTTACAAAAACTATCGCAAAATATTAGGATATACAAGTATGGCAAAACCTATTTAGTAGTAATAACCTTTAAACTTGGATTTCTTTTTCTTAATTTTACGTAAATATTGATAAATTTATGAAGAATTTATACGTCATTGTCGCAAATTGCGTTTACAGGATGGCTTCCAGTAAAACCTAAACTAAGCTCTAATCATAAAAAAAGTATTCACCCGGTACCTCTTCTAGTGAATATTCGATCTCAGATGTAAGAGATTACTAATAACCACTTGAACCACCTGTCAGTATAATTACATTTACCGCGCATAAAATCTCACCCATGGCACCGAATAACCCATCATTATTTTTGCACTATACATACACTGGAATTTTTTAGAGTAATTCACCAATAATATATTATCTAATGGACAGTAGGTTTCTCTTTTTGCAGTAATATGGCATAGTTCAGTACAATATAAGCAAAGAAACATAAAATTCTCAAGATCGTAACTGGTCTGCAGCAAATTCAAGGAAGTAAACTTTTTCTTGACATCAAATAATTCAGTACGTCTCGATATTTGCGTATTCTAGACAATACAAATTCCTGTAATCCAAAAAACAAGTACTCACATTTTGGCAAAGGTTATTCGACTGGGTCTCAAAGACTGAATAGGTGTCTGACGACTTATACGGGGGAAAGCAATACCCCCAAAATGTCGGGAAATGTAACGCATATCTTAGGCTGGATGATACGAAGACTATATAAACTTTTAGTTTCATGTTGGTCCCTCAACGAATTCATAGGATATTTCATCTGAGAACTATGTCTAATTATTCTGGAAAGCCCGAGACACAAAAAGATGCTCGTCAAATCAATTTTCTTGCTTGGTGTAAACTTACATCATATGTTGCAATTTATTACCCAGGACCTAATAGAACCTTGAGTGAGAACTTGCATCTCGAGATAAGAGTACTTCTCTTCCGTTTTATCTCTATTCCAACATTCATATCACAGTAACCATTGCATCATAAGTCAAACAATCTTTTAAGACTGCATATGACTGCTTCAAAGTCTCACGTAAAATTTTGATGCAGCAATCTTTTTACGTAAAATGACATCAGTACAATAAAAAAACAATTAAAAAACTATTCAATTACTGGATGAAATAATAAAGGCACTTAATTTTAAACCAATCATGACTATCACGAAATCATTTAACATAACTAAGCATTCAAAAGAATTCTTTCATTACTTAACTTACTATTTTGTAGTTAAGTGAACACGTAGTAAAATGTTTGAAACGTACTATTTTAATTATAACAAATCATGACTGATGTTAAATAGATTCAAAACCTTTATTAATTGTTGAGACCAACTCGAGATTGCATCTTATGTATTTTTACTCATATTTTATTTGGGTACATTAATTACTTTTTAATTCAATATAGTGACTTTCATATTTTCCAGAGGCTTACCTTCACTCACTTATTACATAAATTGGAAACTGAACATTTCCTCCCATAGGTAAATTAGTTTATTGTCCTCCACGAGATTATAAGTAGTTTTTAACAGTTCATTTTCCAATAAATTGAAATTGAAATAACTTTGTTCAAAACATCCCAACATACAAGTGTTTTGCTTTCCCACTTCACCAAAATATTTGAAGAATTTGGAAGCAAAGATGTATTGTTCTCAACTCAGAAAGTACTTTAATATTTATGGATTCCCTCGTAATTTAAACACCATGACAAATGCTTCATGTTCTTCCCTCTTCACTTGAAAAATGTACGTGGTAGGATTAAGTTCTAAACTTTTAAGTAAAAGGCAACATGGCTCTCTGGCCGTTGCCAAGAATACAAAGACATCAACGCTCTAAAACCGACTTTTGTTTCCTCAATTTGCCCAGTTCGACAACATCACACCTCAAGCGAAAAAAGACCCGAAGTATAGAAAAGCAATAAAACGCAAAGAAATAGTCAGATTTACGGTAATTCCAAATCCTGGGGAATTTGCGACGCCTATCTGTTCCCTCCACTTTCGTCTCTGGCGCAGGCGCTGCCCGTGGCCACAGTGAGACTAAACTACATTCTGCGAATCAACAACCTGCACCACGTGGAAATTCCATATCTTTCACGGAGTTGCGTGTTTCCAATCCAGTCTCTAACTTCAACTCAATACTAACTTAACACACACAGCGCCGTCCTGGAGTGCGAATTGATCTCTGCCCAGCCGCTTCACACAATTCCACGTAGTTTGATATGTGTAAAGCTCCTTGGTCCCCTACCTTTCCTAGTGGCGCCTACGCTTAAAGAACTGTCATTACCTGCTTACAACTCTCACGAAACACATGTAAATATCCATTTGCGAGAACCAACAGTCACGAAAAACTAAACACATCGGTTTGGCTCCATTAGAACAGTAGTTTATACATATACCAGCATCGACAAATTTTTCGGAAAATGAGACAGAGCATCCTCGAATTTCAAGTAACCAAAGGAAAAATATTAATTAAGTTATTTAAGCTTGTCAATCACATCCTGATTATCAGAATTCGGTTTTGTGCATGAGTACGTAAAGAAAAATTCAGCATTAACAGACGAACTTTTCACCAGTTTTCATTTTGACCTTTGTCAGGGTTGATATGTAAACATATTTAAATAGTGGATTATGTGTGAATGTACATTATGTATCCAAAATATTTGTATTTGTCAGTGTTGTGCATGGCAAAATAAAAACGTCCCGAACATTGGAGACTCTTTTTCCTTACGACACATAGCTCAAAACCGTATCTCGTTAATTTGGATCAGAGGCCCAAAACAAACCAGCAAAAGTATGAAAACCCTCTGGTTTCGCCCCACAGTGCATCGCCAGCGATGGCACAGTGCCGCTTTTAATGCGAGCAACGGAAGCGAAGTGGCGTGGCGGAGCTGGGAGGTGGGAAGGAGGGACAGGGAGTGAAATATGGCGGGGCATGGGGTGGAGATGAATGTCGCCGCCCTCGGGACTTGGCAGGGCCCCGCCCCGTCGCACTCTCACACCCACCGCACCCGCTGCGCGAATGCGTCGCTTGCTCCAGAGACCACCGCCGTCGCTATCTCCCCGCCAATCCTCTTCCAGCATTTTATTATTCTCTCTTCCACCTTCCCTTCCTCCCACACTCTCCGGGGTGAGATATCGTCTCGAGACCAGACATATTCACGGCCTAGGATGTGAACTCTACAACTTTACTACTGACTCCTACGTTTTCATCGCCATTCTCTATTGAGGTCTTTTTCCACGGTATTTGTTTTCTCATGGTAAACCATCATCATGGTATGACATTATGGTATCGGATGTCGGATCACAGAATTCAAGCACAACTTTCAAAAGGAATGTGAATTAGTGCCACAAAGGAGAGAGTTAGCTTCACATTCTAAGAGATACACCACATCCTTGCGCTTCCAACTCCCACGTCGTTAAAGATACTTACACTCGTGATATGACACAGAAATCTATTATGTAATAGCTCATTTGGAGAAAGAATATCACAATCTTTAATTGTCAGTTCATTTGTTATGGAACATAATTTCATCATTCATTGAACCAGGGGCGGATCCAATATTTGGTTATGAGAGGGGCCCATCACGAGAAATGCCAGGGTGTGCTACTCTCCCCACAAGAAATTTTAAAAAAATTAACTTCTTAAAACTGCAATTTAAGATATCCTACATATAAATAACGCATTCATTTAATTGTCAGTTTCATTTAAAAAACCTTTAAAAAGACTAAACATGTTACGTCGAATGAAAATGGGAGACGGGACCGGGGATCGAACCCGGGACCTTGAGCTTTGCGCGCTCATGCGCCTACCGACTGCGCCATCCCGCTCGCTACCCGTGCCCGTCTACCATTCTCATTCAACTTGTGAAACCCAAAGACCTCTGAGGTGGCCTCGTAGAGACTAAACTCCTCATCTGAGGCGACTCCCTTAGGAAGTACTTTATTTGGGTAGTATTTTCCATTTCTGGTTCACAAACATAGAAATCTCTTAGATTGCGGTGGACCCGGGTTCGATCCCCGGTCCCGTCTCCCATTTTCATTCGACGTAACATGTTTAATCTGTTACCTAGCGGTGAGGTTCACCGCAATCTAAGAGATTTCTATCTTTAAAAAGACGTTTTTGAATTAATTTTTACCAAATTGTTACTTTGGAACGCTCCTTCTAACAAGTCTAGCCACTGTTTCAGATATACTTAATATAGTTTCAACGGCAATGCACATAAAACTTTCTGTTCCAGCAAAAACTATAACAAGAATAAAGTTATAAAAATTCAGTGGCATTTAATGCGACGACGAAAGTGGTAAATTGAAATAAATGTTGGATATCGAAAATAAAGTCAATATTTTACCTCAAACACGGAGAGAGGAAGATAGTGAAATATCGCAGCCCTATGCTCATGTTCCCATGTCAGAATGGAAATCTATGAAAAAAAGTAAATCATCATTTTGCCCTATGAAGTAGTTTTTTTACTCAATTTTTATTAGTTGTCTTGGGGACGAGGGGCTTGGGACGTGCTCTCTGAACACCTACCATACTATTCTCTGAACTCACACGCGTTATAGCTTCAAAACGGAACAACTATTTCAGGAATGATATTTATACTGTAGTAATATGGGTGTGGTAAAGACAAAAAAAGGGAGAAACAATGATAAAATTGTGCTGCAGAAAAATCTCGTAAGTTAACATTACAACAGTTAACGTTGTAGGAAGAGTACGAGTCAATAAATACATGGGACAGTCTGACACTTCCAAATGCATTTCTTTCTCATTCCTGTGGAAGTGAAGTCATATATTTCCTGTTTTCACCTAGGCACCAAAGTCGGTCAAAGCCATTTATCAAACCACAGAGGAACATAAACGAACTGAAAAGAATTCGTTTGTTTTTACGCATGGATTGCTGTTGGGTATGAAACTTTTAAACTAATGCAGGAATTAAGGAATAGAGTTAAACAAGTTTATCAATTGCCTATATAAATTCTGACATTCGAGGTCTGGGTAATTTAAAAATGAATAAATAAATTATTTGCAGAAAAGACGGGATCCAATCTGTACAGCAACAGGTAAGATTTAGAAGTTTGTTTTTCTATATTCAAATAGAAATGTTAAAATACCTCACTACTTAACCGGACTCGTTGATTGGTTTTCAACTGGGATAAAAAAGACTAAAATAAACATTCATATTATTGAAATTGTTTCCACACTCAATTCAATAAAATTTGCACGTGGTTAATCTCAACATAGAATATAATGTTTAAGACTATAACAAAATGTATTATTGCAAAAATCCTGTACTTTTAAGATACAAAAAACTTTTCACTTTTTTTGTTGAGAACAGCACTAACGATTTTGATGATATTCGCATGATATAGGAGCTTAAAGATGTTTTTTCAATCTCAGGTTTGTGTATGAAAGCCGGATCGTCGAGTGGCTTTATACTTTTCGTTTCCGGAGAATTATCTGGCTATGCTGGAGATAAGAAAAGAACTGTCGAGACAAGCATGATTGTACGGCTGCGTCCCACGGCGGTCTTGAATCTCAGCGTTATGTGCACTTAAACATAATGTGTAACAAGTTTCCCAAAGAGAAACCTCCCGACTATCTAAGGATGATCAAACAAAGAAAAAATTCGTTTTATCACAGTGAAGTGTCCAACATACCGCATACTATGCAACATATCCACCGCAATACGATTCGCTTTTACAACCAGATCTTATCTTTATTCCACAAAAAAAAAGAAGAAGAAAAACGTGTGGTGGGTTCCTAAGGTCAGATGTCACACAAAATGGAGATGGGGATCATATACACAAGTACGAAAATGTCACAGAAATTTGTAATTCATTTTCTGTGTAACCAGACTGAACAAATCACACAAATGAAGGATCGTACGTAAGATCATTAAAAGGTGCGTCGGCGAATTCCTATTATATCATCTTTCACATTATCCTTCCAGAGATAACAGCATTCAAGAATTACGTTAAGAAAAGAAGCTAATTGGCTCGTTTATTTGAAAAGAATCTTACTTAGCTATTTGAGTTCTGACAAGAGAAAGTGTCTAGTAAGTATTAAAAATATTCGCATGCTATTGTACGTAAGTCAGATAATGCTCCATTATATCATGTACTATTCATAACTGTTCTGGCGCTCTGTTTAAATCGCAAGGGTTTATTCTTGTTCACATAAATATCTCAAAATGAAGAGTCTTCAGTCAAATGTACATACGTGTTAATACATTGTAAATTACGGGGAATGGATAAATGAGAAATTTTAACAAAGCTATAAATTTCTACGCTGAAAATTGCCACATAGTGGGTACGTCATACAGGAATATTTGTTTTCAAAGTAAATTGGCAATACATGCAAATACGTTCATACGTGATTTCAATATACACCTACGTTATACAAGAGTTATTGTTTTCAGTATTACAAATGCAAACCAATTTCAATATTATTAAGTATTATTTGATCGTTAATAATCAAAGAACGGCAAATTCACAAGAATTAACATAACGGTTTCAGTGCCGCAACACACATGTACAAAGAATACACAATATTCCGATTGGCTTGTTCTACGGAATTTGCCGTTCTTTGAGTTCTTTGAATCAGAAAATAAAAATAATTGATTGATCAGAGTGTTGAAACTGCTTACAAAATGATGATACTGTTCTCGTTATGATTGTCATAATCATTATTATATTTGCTCTATTTGTTAAACACGTATACAGTATACTATACACACTTGTCATGTATCAAAAGGCTGTACCAGCTTTCTTTGAGTATTCTTTCACACTGCATTAAATTTCGTCAAACACAAATAGTATTTAATAAAGTACTATGTGCTTTGAAGTACAGCCTATGAAGAACACTAATAAAATAGCTACTTTATGAATTCATAAAATCTGTGTCTTAACATGCGTGTATCCTGTACTAGTTGCTTAAATCCCATTTACAAATCCAGTAATGTTGCGACCTATTGCAGTTGAAAGCTGTAATTTCACTAAAGAGTAGAGATATGGAGGAAAGCACAAATCATCTGAGACAGAATATTTCCAGGACATATATATGTCACAAAATATTTTCATGAGAGATATATTATTTGATGGAATATTTTCGGGATGCGCAGTATAAGTTGCGTGGGGCGCATGTGCACCCCTCCCCCGGGTTTACCCAACACTGTCACCTCCGCTACCAGTAAACACTAGGAAGAGGTGGGTAGAGGACGGAGGGTTCGCTTTTCAGTAGTCACAGCTATATCATGTGGGACATTAATGTAAAAAGCTACAAAAAGAATTTCTGGTCCCACCTTGAACCCTGGATGGAGGTGCTAGAACGTTATCACCTGAGCCACGGAGGTGCATTTAATGAATTGATTATATGATATGTTTTGTGATAAAAGAATCTTAACTGCACTACTGTACGGATCTACTATATACTACGTCTGAATGCATTGGTACTACAATGTGTAGTCAACGAGCTGTATCCGGGGAGAACCGTAAATAACAAGATGCTGGTCCGCCCCCCAATCATTTTCCACCAATTTTACATACGCGGAACTTCTTTCGACGTACAAAAATTGTATTGTTATCAACTCTGGTGAGATATTGAACTACAGCGCATGTCTCAAGTCTACTCTTTCGAAGCGCGAGTCAAATCGTGTTGAGATGCCGTACGACTACGTCCTGATACACACTAGATATTCCAACAACCTTGCTCTAGTCGTCGTCACCGCTCATTGAGCAGACAAGAACAGAGAAACTATTGCAGTATTGACAAATGTCTTCTTTCTATTGTCTAGCAACTGTTCTCATGGCACCTCGCCTGCCAGCTCATACACTTTGGCAACGTTTTCAAACGAAAAGCCCGCTTCCGATTCTCTCTTCAAATAGCTATTCACCGGCAAAATGAAGTCTCTGGCATACTTCAAAAAAACCAGTCTCTTTACCTGTGTTTTGGGCAAGTTAAAAATTTTGGGCAAGTGGCGAAAGGGTTAGCATGCTTGCTCACCACCCAGTCACTCCGGGTTCAATTCCAGACAGGGTCAGAAAAAAATTGTAGTTTTTCACATTAATGTCCCAGTTCATATATACCTGTGACAACAGAAAAGCTAATCCTCCTCGTTCTAACCACCTACTACTACTCCTGGTATCACTATCTCTTACTATTACAAACTACTACTACTAACACCTCCAAGTGGGCCAAGATGTAGACAAACCCAGCGAATCGGCCCACCTACTAACAGTAGCCCTACCATTCTCCTCCTCCCTCCTATCGACCCATGTAGATAAGATTAAATAGCACGCTACATTTCCCACTTACATATACTACAATACAAATATAAAAAAGTTTTTAACTCTCAACTTCCGAGTACCTACTCGTGGAGGAGTGTTTTGCAACGTCGTCAACAGTCAGGTGAAAATCGCGACGGACCGGGACTCGAACCCGGGCCCTCCTGCTCTGGCTGCAGGTGTGCTTTCTTGGATTTAAATATGACGAAAACGAGTGATATTTATATCTACTTCCCGTGTTGTTCGTTTTCACATATTTGAAACAACTTAAAAATTATTGTTTTCAATTTAAGCACAAGAATTAAAACCACAACTTCTACGTTTTTTAAAGAGTGAATACATGAGAAGATGTACATATATGGAATTATAAACGAAACACTAGTATACATTATGGGAGAAAAGAAAGGGAAGAAGGTCCCTATTTATTTGGAGCAGCAACCGTCCCAAAAGATCTCGAGAGATATTTCGCATCGTCATGGCTTTTAGCGATCTCTTTGTCTTTTATTCACTGGGCCTTTCACTTCCTCGGTCACTCTTTGAACAAATCTTAAGACGCAGTCTCCCTTTTATTTCCTAATGCGACTGCCTGCAACACACTTCGAGAGTTCTCTGAACAGCGAAATTTTTCTCATTAATTCCCGAAGAATAATGAAACGCTTCGCTTAAATAATCACAAGAGGCGAGTCCCTACAAAATCAAGACACTCACTCAGTTGACACTCCAAGTTAGTGAGTAGATGACGATCTCATAATGAAGAAAATATAAAACTTAGGCAGCTTTTTATTTTTATTGTGATATCAATTCATTGGGAATAATTTGGTTCCAACATTTCAGGTTTCTAATGACAAATCATCAAGTCTTCGTCGTTTTATGATGTACATGAAAATTCAATTGATTTAAATGTAATATAATAATTTATTTCGAATCCAATACACTAGTTTAGTTTGTTTACTGGAAGATTCTTCAAGTTATCGCAGTTACCTTGAACTGTAGTTATCACATTATTACAAATATACAGACGTTTTTTGTTTTCTTCTTTCATGGGATTTGATATATTTAAAACTGGGGTGACATTGTATTATTTTGAGAGTGTCATATTGATTTGACATATGTTCTGAAAAAAGCACAAGTAGTGTATGTTTATCGATATTATGTAGAACAATATAATTCAAAGAATTATGCCGCCTTTGTTCTTACTGAAAAGCATTAAAGTAATATAAACACATCCATTTTTGTAACATGTGTCGTCTTGAATGAGCGTCTAAGAATCAGAAACTTTACTTCATACGTGAAGCCTCACTAAGTACTCGATCGTCACAAAAGGGTAAATGATGATCTCGTTATGTACAGAATTCCATCAAAAAGGAATTTAACATATTCCAACTCAGACCGAGAAACATGCATAAAAGAAATCCGTAAAAACGTGTATCATTAATCACATCTTCCTTCTCCTGTGAAATTTATCATTAAATATTCTTCATTGTTTCAGAAGTTATAATGCATTACAAATGCTTTCAATGGAGAAGTTTTATTGTGAGACAAAGTTCGAAGTGGTAAAGTCTCGAATTTTTGCACCAGATCACGACTAATGTTCTTTACTTCGACTAAATAAGATTCAATTTCTCCGTCTCTTCGCTTGAATTGCAAGGTTGAAGAAACTACAGATTATTCTCTCTTCTTAAATGTTATTTCTGTTAAAAGGTTTCCCTTTTTTAATATGAAAATAGGTAAATTGGTCTAACAATAAACGTAAGTCATCTTAAGATTTTGATCACCCAACCTCTTTAAGGAGAGAAAAAAATATGTAGGGAAGAGGTCAATAGTTAGTGCCTATAGAAAAATATTTCTTTCTGGAGCAACACAGTCACAGAGACCCCCTCGGTAGCTCAAGGCTAATACTCTTACTTTACGGGTTCAATTCCCGGCGGGACAGAACATTTGTAACTTCTCACTTCATTGACTCAGTTCATATAGCTGCGATAATATAAAAGTGAACCCTCTGCGGTGTCCTTTAGTTCTAATACTTGGACACGTCAATGTGTATTGTATCAGACGCAGTTGCCCCCGAAATGTTGCAGGAATTGTCTAGAGATTGAATCCACGACGAAATGAACCTCACTAGCGCTCGTTACCATGGTTCTTAGCTGACCGAAACGAAAAACTAATACCTACATAGTCATAGAAGAAAAAGTGAGCTTCGTTGAGACTCAACTCCACAAAAAATCTGTGAGGATGACACAATGTAATTTATATTATTTAGATCATTAGTAAAAGAAGGGTCTTTCTACAAATCGTTTTTTTTAGGTATTACCCGTTTTGATCGCCTTCATAAAATTCCTTTCCGTTTAAAATATACAATTAAAACGTTGATAAAATTGCTTTCCAAACAACTTCCATCATAAATAAATTTCTGCAAGAATATGAAAATATGATAATCCCGATCCTGTTCCGGGTAAAGAGAATACACCTTGCTTTGTTCGAATGAGTGAAGCAGGAACCGTGACGGGTAGCGCCTGAAAGCGATCAGCGAGTGTCCCCGAGCGGATGGTAGGATGAAGTACGATGTTTCCATGTTTACGGCGAAGCAACGCCATTTCACGGCTCATAGCCGGCGTCCGGCGCTGTCCCATCTGCTCGTCAGACATGCGACTGTACAGCCCATCCCCTTCACTTCACTTTATTGCGTTCAAGTGACGAATGCGCTCTCTCTACACACGGAAGGCTCTGTTCCTCTTCATGAGGACACGAAAAAATTGGAACATCGAAACTTGCGTATATTTGTCCCAACCTTGTCCCTTAAATAACTTGATCAAATGTCCTTTAGAAAGATCATTTTGAATTTCTTCACTATTAATAAAATGCTTGGATAATTTAAAAAAATAATAAATTACTTATCAATATAGTTTGGATGCTTGAGCACATAATGCACATATGACTAATCTTGAGGACTCGATCGATTACAGAAAACACGCCGATATTACACACACAAGAGGTATACAAACATATCAGGTCTATATTGCAATCCGGGAAGATTCAATACAGATCAGGAGACAAAAAGAAACTTTGCAAAAGAAAAAATGAGGAGAATACACTTTTCATCAAAACACAATATTTATAACAACTATAAGCTTAAAATTACAATGAGGATATCATTATGAGACTACCTATTAATTTGTTTGGACTGAAGTTTGCTAGAATAGAAAATAAGTAAAATATGGTATGGGTTTGTAGAATTGGTTTGTCGAAAAGTTTTACTAATCAAATTATGTTTCGAATCAAAACTTTTTTCATTGACAACATTTTTCCCATTTGGAAATATCGACTTCAATGACTTCAATCTAAAATTAAAAGATTACTTAATATTAAAACGCAATACAACCTGTATATATCTCTGGTTTGCATTTATTTCAATTTTTTATACCGTTAACTGCTTAAAAGACAAAATTTTTAAGTTACAGAGAAAGGAGCCACGTGGGGAATCATTTACTACTTAAGACTGAATCTTTGAATCCATCATGTACAAAAAGCGCTAGCAAACTTATTTAATATTTTCTGATATACTATTTTGTTAAAAAAAATTAATTGTGAAATCATCTCAGAGCAGCAACGAAAATAATTTATATAAGAATCCGAGACATATCTTTTATCTCTGTTAAAATCATTGATCTAAAATGGAACTCCAATCAAAAGGAGACTAATATGCTTTCATTCAACTCTTTGTTATTGAGTTGATATTATAGGGGTAAGTTGCAATTAGAATTAATGAAATATACTTCCCTCTCTAACTCCGCCCTCAATGCGGTTTCTTAATACACAAATCAGAAAAAAGTGGGGAGACGTTTTAAAAATATTTAATTTATTATTTTCTGATTAAACAGGTTTATCAGAGATTACAAGATGTTCGTTGTGAAGTTGATTCTTCGAATATATTATGTGAACATAGAAAAATGAATTATCTGTCAGTAATTATAACAGGTAAATTAAAAACAAAATGTTAAGAAAATTTTTCTTAAAAAGTTTTAAAAATTTCAAAAATATTCACTTTTGCAAACAAATTTCATATAAACCTAGATAAAAGTTATATAAAAATTTTATTCTTCGGTATTTATATTTTAGCAGAGAAGCGGATTCATAAACCTTTTAACGCCGTTATTTTGAGATTCATAACATACTTTGAAGTAACTCCGTTCTGAGAAGGGAAACATTGAAATGTTGACATTCTAATTTGTCTTCGAAATTCCTCATCGATGACACGATATTAATAAACTATAATTTATACACGTAGTCAGGATGACAGAAAACAAGAAGAAACTTCGATAAACATAATCTAACTGTCCTGCCGATAATGTCTTTTGATGTAGACGTGACAACAAACAAATAAATGACAAATAATGTCCTGTCGAGTGACAAAGTTTCAACAAACAGAAGGTTATTTAGGTAAGACTAGAAACACCGAGCTCTCCCCTCCTGACTTCTGTATATATACCCAAACAACCATACTCCTATCTGCTCGCACTCTGATATCTTGCTTAGGACTATGTCTGTCATTAACGGGGTGACCCATATTGTATTAGTCAATATCATTTCACTGAACATACCTAATACCTCAAAAATTTAATTCTGCAACTTAAACGTAACGTTACTAACAGTATAATTTCATGGATATATTGGCATGAGGTGCCAGTGTTTTCCTCAGTGTAAAATATCGAATATCTTATAGATTCATAGGTATGCTTCAAAAACAGTTCTATTTTTAACAGCTTACTTCCATTCTTCCACGAACATAGAAGTTAAAAGGAACATCTTTGTTTCGAAATAAAATTCATGTCGTGCCGATTTTTGAAATTAAATTATTCAAAGAACGTGAAAATAATATTTTTTATTCTGATTGGTTCTTCCGTAACGAAATCCAACATCAACAACCGAATTCAAAATCTTTCTAGTTAACTTTCAAGAAAGATTCGCGTAATAGAAGTACTCTTGAAATAAATCATGGCTGGTACACGGACTTCATTGACTGTGTATTGGGCAGCGAATGACGAGCCGTGACGTCATTTCGTTCCCCCTCCCCATCGCCACGCCGTCCCGCATAAGGAGGGTTGCGCTCTATTGGAGCGAGAGTCTCGTGATATCGGCTCTTCTCTCTCAAGCGAACAGAAGCAGACTAGCGGATGTAGCATCCACCACATGATAGTGGCGGAGGAAGGCGGACATGTACAAACGGATAGAGGATTGTAGGCCGTCGTCAAGGGGGTTGAAGCGTATACACATGAGAGGGTGAGTTGGGGGGAGGGTTCGGATCATATATATTTCACTTTAGTCACAGGGAAAATAGAAGGATAGTATATTGTATTTTCCTATGTATTATATTTCTATCACCAACTTAATACAGTGGTACGGTCTGAACAAAATAAAATTGATCCGCAAAAGAATTGTGATCCTAACACAGAATTAACCCTTGTTAATTAACATGAGAACTACCCATTACAGAAAATGACCACTGGTGACGTCGATGCAACAACCGGATGCTCTTACATGTTAGCGCTCGCTGTCTTCTATTCTTTGCTTCGACATTTCATTTGTGTGTGAGAGAAGTGCAGACATGTTTAGAAACGTTATGTCCAGAATCAGCTTAGTCCATTTGTGGATCAACTGACAAAAGATGAACGACTGAATAGATATTTTCAGCAAGACATAACAACAGCACACACCACCTTGAGAACCTTGGAAACCTTGAAAACCAACACAGTAAAATCGCTCGGGTATCTCGATCGCCTGATCCTGTGATTTTTATCTTTGGGACAAATTGAAGGGTTCAGTGTACTCAAATAATCCTCACACACTCGAAGAGCTACAGGAGAACGTTGAAAACGCTATTGGTGTTTCTAGCAGAGCAGATACGCGTGTATCACAGACTGATAAATCGTCGCAGTATTGCATCAATGTCAACGGTGACTATTTCCAGCATTTTCTGTGATGGGCAGTTCTTCTGTTCATCAATAAGGATTAATTACTTGTCAACCGTCTGAATATTCTCCGAGCCAGTTATTTTGCCCGCCCAGAACTTTTAAGTCACCGCTGTAGTATGAAAATTAAACACTTTTATATGACATTATTATAGTTCATTCGCGTACAACTTTGATATTCGATTATCTTTTTCCCAATAAATATTATGTTTTTATATAATTCTAGTTAATGTTCTGTTAATTCGTGTCATAATTTATCACACCATTGCTATATCACTCTTAATACTGATTGAACTACAATTTTCTCATGCATTGTTTCTTATTATTTATAAGAGTTTACATCTAACTTTTTCTGAAAACTAGTATTCATTATATACTTCTACGTTTTACAAAAATATACATATTTATGCAAGTTTATTTCTATATGTGCGCCACCTTTGTAAGGCATTATCTTTGTAGCCTCAACCTGATCCGGGATTTTCTCCGGTTTTCCTGCGGGTGGAGGCGTATTTATATATATAGCCGGGAATGTCATTAATACTTTTGTCATTAGTCTCGAATATTTACTGCTTCAATAGCTACATTTTTTTGCGGGGGGGAATTAAAAATCAACAAAAACACGTATTCTTTGAATAACTAGTTTATGTCCCCCCCTCAGTTGTCATACACCGTTTTTAACTGCTTTTTTGACAATTAATTAATAATTCTTAGGAAACAATTTTTTTCAGCATGTTTTCAGCGGATTGAGCTTCTATATAACCCCTCTCTCGTCAACATGGAAATGAGTCTCTGGAAGTCGAGCGCTTGGGGCCCAGTGCTGTGCCTAAGACCGCTCCTTGGGGCACGTCACGACTTTATCCCTCCCGGAGGTAGGAGCTTTGCGGATTCGAATCACTGCCTTTCCTTAAATGAATTTCCGATTTTCTCTCTCAGAATCATCCGAAGTTTAAGAACTGACACTTGAGAAAACGCAGTTAAAATCCCTAACATTTGACATTACTTTTTAAGAAGGTTTTATATTCGGTCAGCAATTCCCAGATAGAAATTTAAAGGAAGATCGTAGGTTGTAAAAGGAATTTATTCGCAGCCTTTGCGTAGAAAGAACGTGATAAAAGGTAAAAAAAACAGAATATAAATTAGCATTTGCTGCAATTAACTTAAAAGAACAACTTCCAATTTCTAAGAGATTGAAATCATACACGTAAAGTTAATTTGAAAAGCACGCCAACAAACAAATTAAAACTGTAAAAATGATGTTCTATTCCAGTATAAGAAGCGCGATGAATTTACGATGTACTGTAAGTACATAACAGACAAGCTAATACTAATCCACATGCATTCAAACTCGGTTGAATAATTGCTATCGAGGATGGGTAGCTAAAATTATATAATTACATTAATTACATTTAAACAATCAAATATTTAACCAACCATTCAAATGAAATAGACGGAAAATATTGATAAAATATTTTACAACACTTTTGGACAATCATTAAAAAACAATAAAAAAAGAAATTGTCCGCAAAAAGTACATGCATGTTTCATCTTGATTCACATGCATATAATATTGATGGATAGGAACTGGGCAAACTGAATAAAAACCTTTCAGATTAATTTATGAACTAGAGAAACCAGAAGAGTTCTTTTAAAATTATTGTCCAAAATTAAATGTCACAATTTTTTCTTTCTTTTGAAAACATAACTTCTGGTGACGTTTCAATATGGCTGCTGTTGATCCTTTCCAAAGTATGTTCTCTTTCCTAAATGAAAATAGAAGTTTGTTAAATTGCATGTCTTTCACATGAGCAACAGATCCTCTAGCAATTTTCTTTGAGAATCGTACAACCACATTTCACAGAATACCTGTCTTTTATTAAAGAAAATTAAACAAATATACGGCTATGTTAGTTTATTTTTCATGGCTCGGTAATAGAAATATTCTACTATATAACTGGTATTTCAGAAAATGTTATAAATAAATCTATTATTAATGATAGGTCTTTCCCAGCCACTGAGTAAAAACGATGACTAATTAGAAATTACGCAAGCTGTATGATCATGAAAGTTAGAAGAAATTAAATCTAATTTTCATCTAATTAATTTATGAATACACGAAGTACATTTTAAGAGTTAAATGCCATCTCAGATTTCTAGGATATCTACATCCTACATTATAAAGATATCCATGATAAATCTGTATTGATGGGAAAATTAATAGCAATGGGTGAAAACAAACAAAATAGATATTCACACTACTATCATTATTTTATTGAAAAAGGTTTCAGTGTGAACCTTAGTTGTTATCAATTCTTAAATTTTTAGTGTACAGAATGCGACCGAAGGCACATCCTAACTGACAAAAATCCGTTAATTAGAATTTCGCTAATGGTGAAAAGTTTTTTGAAATAAGATATTTTCTACGTTTCATGCACAAATAATTTACACGAAACAATTGCGTGAATATAATATTGTTAAGATTTTGCGCGATGGGATGTATACCTTTGTAATTTTAAATACAATAGGTTACTACAACTCTTATCAACATATGATCCAAGCCTTAGGCCGGTATTGTCCAGTCATATTTCTATGTCATATCCATGATCAAAGATGTGATCAAACATTCTCTCAACGAGATATGTGACCATAGTCGAACTATGATCAAAGCTTGTGCATTACACGGTCATATTTTTAGCACATATTTTTGATCATAGATATATATGACATAGAAATATGACCGTTTAATACCGACCTTATCAAGATTATGCAAGGTGTGACAGAGTTTACGACCGTATTTCTCCACTTCGCTTCGTTGAAAAGTTCGAATCATTTTACAAAGCAGCATTGGTTCAAAGATTTTAATACTTCATGATAAATCTTTAAGTGCGATGTTGTCTTGAAATCACACATTATAAAAATTTTCCTTTTTATTATTATTGCTATTATTATTAATATAACTAATTATATATTTAAGACTAATACGAATTATGTAGAAATTCAATGCGCAAAAGTTTGAAGGGCCTACTAACCCATTCTGCAGATGTGCATGTCTTATCTTTCCACAGTAATGGAATGTCCATTTTCGCTGGAATCCTATTACAAGTCAAACGAGCTTAGTTTCATTTGAGCCTATCTCTGCGTAACATACAGACGCAATGCGACAGGCCCATTTCTCGTAAAACAGAGAGAATTACAAATTCGCCTTATTTATTTCATAGACAGCGTGCAACATGGTAGAAAATCTTTTGATGAGAAAAAATGCAATGTAATGTTGTTATCAAAGTAAAAACTGGGTATTATAAAAATCATCTCATTATTTTACTTAATGTTGACAGGTTCACCGAAAGATTGAACATTTCTAAGTGAAATGCTTCTAAGAGAAATATTCATACTGTTATATTTTTCTATACGTATTTGATCCCATACATTTTTACACAAAAGATTTTTTTCCTCTAACTTCCGTGATATACTGGATAACTGTGTATTTGATTCTTTGTCTTCTTCTCCATAACAGACATTTCATATTTTCTCTGCATATCAAACATTTTTGTTCTACACAGTATAAGATTATATTATATTATTTGCAATTAATAAAAAAATAAATATTTTATAGAAACTTATCATTCATACGCATTCGTTCATTCATAGGGTATAACTTTTACTAATTCCAATTATTCCCAGCACTTTCAACATGGAAATGAATTAAGTTTAAATATCACCTTTTCTTTTTTCTTTTCTTTTTTTAATTTAGTGTGCTTAGGAAAGGATCACATATAGAGATATAGAGAAGGATCAAATATCTAAGAATCCAATCCTCACTTTGTGCAAAATTCCCCAATTTAATATTATTCAAATTAAGGCAATGCTTCGCCGTATTATTTGTTAGTGGATACAAGTACGACCTGTGTGACGTGCTTTTTAACTACTGCATATTCAATTACAAGTAGTCACGAATGAGCATATTATTTGAATATGTATTATGTACATTGCTTGTGGTATATTTGTATTATTGTATAGTAAGAAAATAAAGAAGTTCCGAAAGCAGTGAACGCACTCCGATAAATGACACGAAATTGTAATTTTTGACATCTAACTATGAGGAGTAGTATCCAGATACTTCTATTACCATCTTTTCTTGGCGTAGAAAATAGTCTTCGGTAATAACCATTAATTAGCGTTAATAACCATACGAACGACTTGCTGGAAGCGTCAATAACCATGCACACAACCATTTATCAAAATTTGGATTCAAGAATTCAATCTCATACAACACGCAATACAATTGGTCATTGCGGGTTGCATATCCACATTGAAAATGTTTGCTGATTCGTAATTACGGACAACACAAGTAAACCACAGGAAATTTCGTACCAATCTCATTGACAAGAATATAACTAGAATTAATTCAATGTTAGAAACGATATTAACAGGGAAAATAGGAATATCAACACGTTGAAATGCATATCAGTCCAGCAATTTAAGAACACATCCAGGAAATACTCAATAAAAACACTTTCATTTCATTACTTATTCTTCCGTCTGATAAATACGCTATTCCCATAAAGCACGCACCAAGTGACATATTTCACACTACCTCCGAACGAACCTTTTTCGCACTTTATCCAAATCTATGTATTTAGAGAGAGAAATATATTCTCATCTGGTCTTCCTGGCATGTCGCGATAAAAACATTAAAACCATTAAAACTATTAATTACGACTATTTAGAAGTCCATCGGCCTACATATTAATATCTATACTTTCCTTTTTTATAATAATTTTTGGACTTCACATTACAATAAGAATTTTATGCTCGTTTTAAGGTACCAAGGACGGAAGAGAAACAGGAAGGCAACAATAGCAGAATATTATCGTGTCATTTAAAAGTGAAATATGCTTAAGTCACAAAAATATATACTGAAATTTGCCGAAAATAAACTGTCACACGTAACATAAAGTGCACATACTTTGAATAAAAACAGGGATGATGTATATGAATATCTCCAAAATTCAAGTATATTCCTTTGAGTCAATAAATACATTGCCAACCTAGTCAAGTATATTTTCTCAAGCGGATCAAATAAATTCTTATCTTTTTTTTCAATAAGAGAAGATGTGGTAGGGGAGCACACGTAATATTCAGAACTTGTTTGAACCGTGAGCGCGATACATAATAATATAGCTAAATATATAGAAAATATAGCGAAATTTTCCACCGACCATTTTCGTAGTACAAAACTTATCATTCTGCACATCTCCCGCATAATATGCGAAATAGTAAGTCGTAACTAACTCCATCCAACTCAAATAACTAATATCGTGTACTCCAATGAATTTCCGTCTTTGGTATAAGTACCCGAGAATAAATGCTGTAGCAATTGAAACGAGGGAGATGACCGAAGATATTGATATACTCCTAACTATTGACACGGACACAAGCATTTTCATCAATACAATCTTCCAGAACATAGAAAACAATTTTTCCTCACAATGACATATAATTTTTGTAAGAGTACATATTCATCACCGAAAGGAGTTCGTGACATGTATCCCTGCTGTCAAGAGTTTAAAAAAGAATAATAATAATAATAATAATAATAATAACAACAACCTGGAAAAACAATAATTTGGAACTATCATACAAAAATAAAATTACAAAGTTCATTGACATTTGCTTCGAAATTAAGGACATGTGGAGTGAGAGTAATCCCAATAATACTGTCAAACATGGGAGTAGTACCCAAGAAACTGTTCAAATCATTGCAAGAACTGGAACTCAAACCACAAAACTTCCCAATCATGCAAAAATCAGTTATCCTAAACACATCCCGCACAGTTCGGCGATTCTTATACATGTGATGTTTGACGATAACACATTGATGTTAGGGATCTAATGACCTTGCCGTTGACGAGTCCTAAAACCCCACAAAAAAACCTTGATGTTTCTCTCCAAAACAAAACTATCATAAAAGCGGATAAGACGAGACTGACTTCTCCAATCACAAAAAACCGACAGAAAGTCGTGAACAAGATGAAAATAATAATAATAATACATATAAAAATATTTATGAGGTTCATTGAAATTCGTCAAGCCAGGAAATACGAAGAGACGCAACAAACAGTAGAACACAGTGTATTCAATGGTCACATTTAATCGAAAGGAAACATAATGGAGTTAATTGTGGAATCGACAACTAAGGAAGCTTTGGTCTGTTAGACAAACCCAATGTGAGAAGCTGCTTTCCACTCCGATGGTTAGATCAACACCCGCTGCCGCAGCGCTGTCTGCACTCCTCTAATACGATGACGTTCTATTAGGTCGTGAATCAATCTTCTGTCCTATTATTGGTTTCTTTTGTTTGAGTTAAGAACTCCGTCTTAATAATAATCAGAGTCTTTACTCCTCTGTTAATTTAATTCATTTAATTGATAATTATTTCATAAATTGATCTGACCATTTAAACCTGCGCGCTCTGCAGAATTATTATTCTTATCATCACCGTGGGACTTAAAAATTCATTAATCTTCTCGTTGATACAATCAGCTTAATCTACTAATATTGTCAATCTACAATTACTAAATACCTGTGTGTGACTGAATCTATAGTGGTATATTTCTTATGTCAATCATAAGTTAAACTACATTCTTTATCAGTTTTGTAGGTGTTTCTGAGGTTCAGTTCATATTAAACAAGTTTTTGTGTGTAAATTTGAAGCTGCATGTGATCTTGTAATCAGGGTTGGACAAATACGAATTGTTTAGTGAAGAATATTGATTTAAATTACTTGATCATTGTTTGATCAATTCAACAAGTATTTGAGACAGTACAACCATCTATTTTTTATACCAGAATCAATAACGCCATCAACAATAACCAACTTTGTTTATATTTTAAAACAAACGATAAATAATATTAAACATAAAATATTATTTCTTCAGCCATTCAATTCGTCAAGCAACCAGTCACATTTTCTTCTCTTGCCTCCAGAGATCAGAAACAAATAAGGTGATATTAAGACGAGTCACATAATTAAGAAGTTCCACCAGAGTCGAAAGAAATAAACCGCCTTTATGTCAATTACGGTTAGTTTCGGATGCCGTCTCTGAAGCAGATAAACACGCAGTCTGGCGCAGAAGGTGAGTGCAACCTCTCTTTACCTTCATCGAAGACCTTCAAAACGTCCAGGTCAGAGCAGATCTTATAATAATTCGAGACTTGGCTCTACACTCATAAACTTATGTAATTTAAAATGAATTGATCCAACTAAGTGAATTGTTAAATATGGACGAGTAATATTTTCCGCTTCAGACAAAGTCAACTTCAAACATTAACTCATCAATTTTCTTAAGTGAAGTAACTATTTCACACACTTGTACACTTCATTGCCAGCAGAAATCAATGAAGATTTAGGTATTAGTAGTTCGAAAATCAACACCTCACCGTGAATTAATATATAAATAGAACGAAACATCGAGATTTGCACTTCTGATCACCAAATAATCACAGTGTCTCGCAATAACACTACAAAACATCTCTGTGGTAACTGACCACAGCATTAGAAAAGTCTTTTTTCCCTATGAACACGAATAATTCGGTTACAAGCAGTTTTCTAACGTATCTTAAAATGTAAGCCACGCATAGATATATTAGTTACTATCACTCCAAAATGATTGAATAGATCAATGAGTATCTGAAAAAGGCCATTCCTTGAGCGCATCAGTGAGATAGCACAAGATGGGAAAAGGTGATGGGTCGAAGGATAATGGACATCTTAAGAAGAATGGTGTGACGAACTAACTCTCTGGACAAATGGTTCTGATGGAACAGATTAAAATAAGGGTTTGAAGGAGGATCATTCGTGCTGGTAGAAAGCGGGTCGATTATGGCAGAATTGCTAAGGGTTGAAAAACTGGGAGTTTGGAATGTTCAGAATAGAATGATGGAGTAGAGAAGGGAAATGATAGAATGATGAAAGGTTGATCAACTTCAGGTTTACTTGCTCTGTCGGTATTGCTCGTAGAAGAAGCAACAAATAGATAGACTCTCGCACAATTTTTTAATTGATGATAATGCAAATAAATGAATCAAGTTTTTTCATGTCTCGGTTTCAGTGACTTCCAAAAATAGACTGTTAGCAGCGTAATAATGTGTAGGGAGGTGCATATTTTAATTCCGGAAATCACTGCAACGAGAAGTAGCAATTATCGATAATTTGGTTGGGATACTATTCGACTCCAATTCTAGATAATATCAGAATTTCTATTTTAATGTTTGGAGTTAGTTTTAAATTAACGCTGATGTCCGATAAAATAAACGCATAGTCATTCGATGTACTGTCATATATTTTCTTTACAATTACCCAAAACAAATGTGCAATGAAAGCAAATCTAAATTGATACACGGATAGAAGTTGGATAAATGGGAAATGGAGAGCAAAAATAAGATTGCTCTATTGCTATATATTTTTCTTTTGATTTGTATCTTTCGAATGGCAATAAAGTTTAATAGGCAAACACACAATGACTGATGTTTGCATTACTTTAGTAATTAATAAAGTAAATGGTACAGATAAAGTAAAAATGATCATTTGACACAATAATGAAAATTTTGTTTAAAATGTAAATAAAGAAAAAGAATATGTGAACCAGTTTTAAGGAATCGAAATCGAGACTTGAGATAAGAAATGAGGAATCGAGATGGGAATTGACAAAGTTTGCAATCGGCCATATCATTACGACTGTCAAATGAGTGTTGAAGCAAAATAAATTTCAGTAAAAATTGAGGAAGCAAAATAAATGTGAAGGTACAATGGGAAAGAGTTCTTGTCGTTCGGTACGCATATCAACGGCGTAAAAAATTAAAATAAAAAGATTAATCAGTAATCAAGAGTATTGCAATTTTTCTCTAGCATATAGATGATTGAGACTGAATGAAAATCAGAATTTCCACAAACAATTATTTTTCAATCAAATACAAACTTCTATTCGCTAGCTTAACACCTCCCAAGGTATCCTGCAGCAAAATCGTAAAATATTTGAAGTCTGAAAAAATCATATTTGTTACACTTTTTTGTATTACTTTCCTTCTTTGCTGAAACACTATTTCCGTTGACAGAAGAGTCAATGCAATGTAAAATATTCACAGTTATAAATCCGATGCTGCGATTCGTCTGTCAAATGATTCAAAACAACGCAATTGCCACACAATAGTTTTGTTTCATGATATGTTGCTGTAATTTGATTCCAAGATCAGTTGAATTGAATGAATGGCCCGTTCCAAACAAAGATTAACAGTACCACCGATGCGTAAACAATTACACGGATTGCATCGATGAAACATGAAATGGGTTCATTCACCGTTTATATATCTTCATCTCTCAATCAGTGGTTTCAAAACAATTGTTTTATTTTGAATAAAAATTCGTTAATGTCCATACGAATTTGTTTGCATTCGCCACACGCTGCTTTCAAATGATCACAGTCAAATCAACAATTCGATGTAAAATATAAAAAACGTATTTTTCTAGAATCATGTTGGAATAAACCGGATGGATAGTAGGATGATTTATTCGCTAAATATATCAACTGCAACCTACTGCACATTTTTCATTCGATTTTCGATAAGCCTCAAATTAATCATGTTACAAAATCCTCAGATTCTGAATGATATCGTTCGTTACTTGTTTAATCGCTATTTATTAATTTTTTGTACATTCGAGCAGTTCATTAACTACAGAAAGCTTTGACCTCGTAGGTATTAAATGAATCACAGGTTTTCTTTAAACGAGCATTAAATTTTATCTTTCTGAGTGATGATCAAATGGAGGGACACAGCATTCATACAGAGAGAAAATGTAATAATGTAAAACAGTGCACATTATTTCACTCTGATACACCAACTTCCATGATGTTTCCAGGTCATTCCAGCGAGACATTTGTGAACTGAATTTTGAATTCGTACCATCACACTGGCGGAGAGAAATTCTGGTTTAGATATATTTTAATGAACTCACCAGAGAGCAGAATACTCATTGAATTTCGAATGAGAAGAAAGATATAGAACTGAGTGCACGAAATATTACATAAACTAGATGGCATATAATGAGTACATTTATAAAAATAAAAATTTCAACCAGTTTGAAATTCAAACATTCACACAAAAGTTCATTCCTTCTTTGGACCGTTTACTATATATATAAAAGAAATATACAAAAAGTAGGAGATAAAAAAGTAGGGCAAAATATCCTTGTGATTATTTCTAGCGAGTCTTTTGGCATTACCTGAACGGCACACGGGATCTGAATTCAAGGGGATAATATGTCTGATACTGTTTATCATCGAGACAGTAGTCTCACGCGCTGAGATGAGAAAATAATTTATGTGCTGATATTTCACTGACAACTCTCGTCCCTCCCACACTACAAAAGGCCGAGGCTGCGTCTCATCTAAAAATGGCTTTCCCCTATTAAAGACCCCATAGAGCTCCAATAACAAGGTTCTCAATTCTTTTCAAAGTTGAAAAGCAAAATACAAAAATGATGTACCATAAAGACAACTAAATAAATATGGATTTACCGTAATTGTTATAAATTAATACAATCATTAAAAACATAAAAGAACCCTGGCTTCTTCATCTCTTTACTGTCGACTTGAGACTTACATCATTATCTTTTCACTTATAACAATGTATTGAATATTATTTTCTTCGTATTTGCAATTCTTTTTGTTCAAGATGGTTTTACTTTAAATCTAAATGTGCATTCGACATTTAGAACGGATATTCAGCGCAGTCTTCAGAGCATATTGATCTCTTCTGGAAAATTCGTAAGAAATCGACAATTTTATCAGTTTCTCTAAGGAAATAGTTGATTTTCCAAATATTGCAGGATCAAAATTCTTAGTACTCCATGTAACCAGATGATTCGAGGGTGGAAGGAGACCGGTTATGGCACCCTTATCGTGGAAGGGATAGAGAAGGCGGATTTGTGGTTGCCCTTCCACCCCACTCTTCCCTCGCTGAGTAACCCTCGTAGTAAATTCGGCGCAGGGTTTCCGCGGAAGCCCTTCTTAAACACTGCGCCTCACTGCAGAGCGCTCTGGCGGCGGTGTAGGGAAGCAAGGGGCGAAGGCGGGGAAAGCCCGAGGCAGGTGCAGATCCGACTGGAGGCCTCCCGCGGGAACCCCCGAATATAAAGCAACGAGTAACCCTCTTCTCACCAACTGCGGGATAGGCAGGGACAGAGGAATATCAAGACGGAAAGAAAAGAAGATAGGACTGAGGCGAAGATAAGATATCAAACTTAGATCGAAGGAAGTGAGAATTCTCTTGGTTTACTTAACAAGAAAAAGGATAAGAAATAAGACGGAACAAATATAAAGTGAAGAACACGATCTACAGAAAACACGATGGTAAGAGGACATTTAGAGTATGCATTGACGATAGTATGAGCGTGCCAAGTGTTAGTCAAGCACACGTTATCTATTGTGTTCGCAATAACAGAAATTCATGAATCGTGACGTTTTAAAACATTCGAATGACTAAGTAACCCGTTCAAATTGAAACAATACGTTTGAAAAATGATGATTGGTATGACTACCGTAGTCCCGAGTTGAATACTAACTACTGGTTAGTGAATAACAATGGCTGCCAGGTCCCAATTTCATTGTGTTTCGTCACAGATGTTTTTGAATGACTTCTTCAATTGCCCCGTAAGGCTATATATTATTTTTGTACTGCGACGTTCTATTTTAAATTTGTGTCACGTATGAAAGTTTTTTTTATAACAATCCAAATGAAATTACAAGGGAATTTTTTCAGAGGCTTTGTAAAAAAGAGAGCTTTCCACAGCAGGTTTTATCCAGAGAAAGACACGTGACAAATGCTTAATTGTTAAATCCACCTATTTCTGATTCATCTCCTTCGTATATGGCATTATTAATCTTATATATAACATTTGTTTAAAGTGCTCCATGCTTCACATGTAATACATGAAAATAATACAAGGCATCGCATTGTAAAACAGTTTTCAAGATGTTCTCCATTTTAGAGTATGTCGTGTTTGTCTCATAAAAGATTCCTAAGCAAGCACAAACATCTAAACGAATTTTCATCAGTTCCAAACTTCTTTCCGGGGGGGAAAACATACAATTTTTTTTTCTTATATTTGTCAAGTAGTATAATTAATTTCTTAAGGATAATGATTTAGGATTTTATAACTGTCAGTGAACGTGTTACATGAATGTTAATCTCATCGTTCAATAATTTAAATGTCAGTAGGATATTTATAAATATGTTTCAACTAACGAATTCGCCGTGTAGCATTTAAAATGTCTGGTAATTAATTAGAGTGATAACATTAACAATTTTACAATCAAAACTAGCAAATATACAAGCTAAAAGGATAAATACAGGAGAGAAATAAGCTCTCCTTAAGCGATACAGAACAATATTCCTAAGATAGCCAATAGACTCACAACAAACGTTCAGAGTATTCACCAAGAATTCACAGATTTGTTTCCGTTGGGTACATTCGTTGTATTCTCATCTTAACAGTACAGTGTAAGAAAGAAAAGAAAACACAATTTCGAAAAATATGAATTATCGTGGGAAAACTGTAAATTTTGTTAGTATATATGAATAAAAAAATAAAAATGTGTTTACTACGTTTTTATCAAACACAAGTAAAAATACATCTATAGTTTTTACATTTTATTCATCTCAGCTACACATACCTTGTTTGAAATATGATAAATTAAGTGCGTGTCGTTTGCCAAACCTGACTGACGACGCTGTACGTCAAATGGGAATGATGGGGTGATAAAAAAATTAATAAAGTCAAATCATTCCCTGCAACATCCATTCATTGCGCAGGATTCGAAAAAAAAGGTCTTACTTACTCGCAATCAGTATTCGAATTAAAGAAAATATATGGGGGAAGTTTGAAGCTTGTCTTTTCATATTGTAATACGGTAGTTCATAAAATTTTCTTGAAAATTCATTATATTTGGAGGGGGTATTTCAAAGATCCTCAGTTTTTGTAATTTCGTACTGAAATTTGATATATTGTCCTATTATAAACTTCTCTAACGTGTTGTAATATCTTTTTGAAACGAAAATTTCTGGAGTGCCTTATAATAATGATACAAACATTCCACAAAACATTGTTGGCATATTAAATTAAATAAATGTTTAATTTTGAATATTATTGTGGACAATTACGAGAGGTGGAATTATTTTTCCCTGGCTGGGAATAATAATACGATGTAGAAGTGGAGGGGGGATTGAGAAGGGGAAAATTCCCTGAATTCCCTCCATCCCCCACCTTCAATTCCAACCCTCCTCGCAACTAAATACTCAGGTCGCCACGTCGACCAGGAATGATAAACTGGATAACAGAGAGAAAATAGGAAAGAGGATGAAATCGATTGAAGGAACTCAGGATGCAATTCGAACTTGAAGCCGCTTTCAAGACGATCCGTCGTAGCTCTCGCGACACTTCCGCCCGATCGACTTTCCGGCTTCGTGACATCGTCACAGCGACGGAAGAGTGGCGAAGAGCTGGGAATGTCATCACCAGATGATACCTCCCAAGCGATGATCGACGCGGAATAGCATTTCCATGACGCACCAAATCGAAGACGGCCGTAAGATGCATTTCCATCCAACTTCGCGATGAGATGTAGAGACGGATACACGAAATATTGAGAGCATCTCAAGCTCAAAGAGAAAATTCTGGAAATCAGCTGAAGAATTGCTGTTTTGTATTCTTTTTTCGAGAAGGTTTGGTAGGTCAGGAACTTCCAATGTTTGCAATACAAGGATTCATAAATTCTGAATTCTAACTACTATAAAATTGTTTCCAGCAAACCAATAACATATTTCTGACACACTCCAATCCTTCTTAGAATTCTTTAATATGTATTATTCCTTCTTGCGCGTTAATTGTTGCTACACATAACCTTAAAAAATAAACATAATGGATGTTCTTTATTCCACGAAGTAAATACACAATGAATAACAACAAACCTTGTCAATTAATTATTAACCAATTAACCATATGCAGATAGAAACATTCCCAGTATCACATTTAAACCCACTCGGTCAAAGGACAGGACTAATGAACGGAATCACCCATCAATTCTTTTCTCTCGTATCCATACGCAAAGTTCCTCGCCGAATTCAAAACGACGGGCAGATAACGCGAGTGCCACTACCATCAACGCGTATTGTCCACGGAGCAAAACCCCACTGCAAAAGCCGAACGGGTGGTGCCGGCATTAAGCCTCTGTGCATCGCCACTGGGAGCGCTGATAGCGGTCGCGATGACAGCGAGATTTATGAACATGCGGGAGCATGATGGGACAAACCAACTCGCGAAGCCGCTTTCCGAGGCTTAACTTTCGCGCTAGTCTCATAGCGGGTTTGCTTGGTGGAGAGGATATTTTGTTGTGAAGTGAGGGAGGTACGGTCGGGGAAATCAGTGAACAGTAATAGCAGTTAATATATCTGGTTATTAGGTGACAATGTTTGTTTAGCTAACTGCATCGTATTTCTTGTAATCTTCTTTATGCATTCTTGAAGTAGTAAGTCTTCAAAATCACTGGTACCAAACAATCAGCATTCCTCACACATATCTCGAAAATTCAAGATGGTTTACACAGCCTATGAAGAGTTTAAATATTTAGATGGTATAAGACAAAGTAAGATGGAAAATTTTCGTAACAGTAGCATCACAATTATACTACATTCTATTTCATTCATTTCAAAAACTATCTCCAAAAACACCAGATAGTCGGCAAAATCATGAAAAATGTGCTTTTGCATTCAATACTGAAATTGCCATTTTGTATTGCGTTCTCCTTGCCAACTCTATACAAATGTCACTTCAGTAACTTCAGTCCCTGCAACCCAACATATGAATACCCAAAAAATCATTTCCTCTATGCAGTCGCTAGAGGACAATAGGACAAGTTTCGTTCCGAAGAGTGTGTTTTCCTTCCCGAAAGTTATACGTTTCTGAAGTAAACCACTCAGGTAGATTAAATTTAAATATCTGAAAAGTAATTGAGGAAACGGTCTTTCAGTTACTGTAAACTCACTGAAACTTTTGTATCAAGCAAAGGTGTTGCTTCGAGAAATAGATTTATTTAATGTCATATTACCATAAGCTCCTAAGAATGCAATTTTTCAGGCGCATTATTACTTGAGCCTGGAAAAAAATTAAAATGCGGTCTGTGTAACACAGTTAAAATTGTAACCTGTCCCATGTCATACAGACACATATGAAACAAGAAATTATAATCTTAGATTATGTCTTTACGAGTTAGATTCGGTAGAAACAATTTTGCAAAGACATGTCTCAAATTTGGAGGGTCTAATTTTGATCTTGTTTTTTGTAACGATTTAACAAAGATCTTAAAGCCATCGTAGTGTTGATTAGAAAGCACCCCTATTTATTTGAATCAAGAATCATATACAAGTACTTGAAGTTTCTTGAAAATAATTTATGCAGTTTCGTTGACAAATTTACAAGAGTACTATATGTACTAGATGTGAATGAACATACATATTTGAAAGTGAAATTTAAATAAACAAGTCGCTCCTCTAATTTCTTGAATTATAATATACGCCAAAACTGGTCACAAACTCGGAAAGTCGCTTCCAAAATCTCTCTAATGAATGGGAGCCTTGGCGTGCGCTAGCCCATCTGTTGGTGAATTTGGCAACTAAACACCTCGCCCCCCACCCCCGCGCCAGTCACAATGACCTGCGAAACACTTCCTGATTTTTAAGGAGGATTTTTCACCTCTCCTCCATCCTTTTACGTTTTTCATTTTCTACATTTCATTATCTTATTACGAAAAAATTCTGAAGCATTCCACTGCGAAAAAATGCTATTTTGTGTTCCTCTTTGCTTCTCGGGTATTTTTCTCTCACGTTCGTCTCATCAACTTTCTTCTTTTACACACTTTACTTCTCTCCTGCGTTACCATTTTTCTCTTTGTCAGTTCTGCTTTCTCTTTGTTTATTGTAATGTATTCAATTTCTTCTGTTCAGAAAGAGACTTTTAATCTTGTACTTTTATTTATCTTATCTTGTACTTTTATTTATGATTTTCTTTCAGATTATCTTTGAATGTAGTCCTTTTTAATGATGCTGAAAAAACAAATACCACAAACTCCATCTTTGTATCATTTTAATCCTTCTCTTTTCTCCTCATCGTCCGTACACTTCCACCGGCTTCTTTACGTATATTTCTCACTCACGAGTCCTCAAGTAAATCCTTTCCGCTATTTCCTTATCCACTATTCATTTGTCGTCCTTCTATTTCTACAGTCAGCTCCACCCATTAGCACTTTTCTCTCTATACAATTACATTCATCCCCCTCCCACCTCACTGCCTCGTCTCAGAGACAGCATCGTTCCTCGGAGGCGCAGAGGAAGGGGTTCAATTAATCCCGAGAGACGCGTCACATTTAATAACGCCGCGCTGTCCCGGTGTCGTTTTTCAGCCGCCTCTCCCCCGCCGCCGCACGCCCCCGCAACCACCACAGCTCACGCCTCCCTTCCCTTCAACTCCCCGCGGCGGAGAGGCACCTGTTGACGAATGCGGTCAGCGGTTCAACCTGACGCTCAAAGGAATGGCTGGAGTTCTCCAGGGAAACAGATGCAAGCTCGGCACCTGCTGTCGGAAAACTAACTTCTAGGTTTAATTGCAGCTGGGCTCAAATTCATGAACTCTTGTCGCAATATTGTTTCAGTTATTTTCCAACCCTTAATACGAATATTTCTACCATATAAAGTTATTGTTTTCCAGTTATTGTTTAAAAATTGTTTATTTTCCAAGCCAGACAAAAAGGAATTGAAACTTCCCACTCAAATTGGATTTCCAAACACACTCCCACGTCTTATCACAATACGACGCAAGTAAGATGTCGTCATAGACATGTACAAAAATAAAGAGAGACGTCCATGGAATTGTAATCAAAGCATATAATAATAAGATCTAGACATAATGTTTCCTTCGCTTTCTTCATTCTCTCTTCCCATTTAACGCACTCCCATGTATAGTTTCTCTGGCAGTCTCAGTAAGAGTGACTCATTCACAGTGAAGAATCAGATGAGCAACCGGAATACGCGAAGAATTTGCAGGCATGAGTAATATGATCTGGTAAAAACTAAGACAATTGCTGAAGAAAGTCTTGTAATCTTAAAAGACGCTATCAGATCTAATAAAGTAGCTTACACAACACTTTAAAACTCTTCCTCACGCAGTCGGTACGGGTGCGTTATACTCGTGTCAGCAGAATCATAGTGAGTTTACGTCGGGGTGCTACCGCCCACATCAGCCGATTCGTAGAACCAACAGGAACTGATATGCCAACTATGACCAACGCAGGGCTTGATCTCTAACCTCCGGCTGAAGGAACTGGGCATGAAGGTAGCTTTCTAACTGTTAAAAGCAGCTTTTGTGTGGGTGTCACCCCCCGCAGCCTACATATGAAAAAACCGCGCTTTCGCACCATTGGTTATATCTCTCTCCTTTCATCTCTCTATATGGTCTGACAAACACAAAATTACAAATACAAATTTAACTCAATACAAACAAATCAAATTCAACCAAATTAAAAGTCATATAAATTGTTCGAATAAGTAAAAAGAAGGAATAATAATACGTTTAAAAAGTTATTATTTGCTAGAGATCTCAGAACATTCATGATAAATATTTGAAATGCTGTTTCCGATACAGACTTCAATTTGCAAAAATTACGCATTGTAGTGCACATTGTAATCCAGATACAATAAGCCTGTCTTTCGGTAATTGTAATCCAGATACAATACACCTGTCCAGATACAATAACTACGTCCTTCGGAAAAGCAAAATTAAGTGTGGTAATTACTGCAATAAGGAACATACAGATTTGTTAAGACGAGTCCATCCACAGACAACTTGTGTTAAATTTCAAACAGTTACTTGGATTCTAATAGGTAGCGATAACTGAGAATTAAAGTTGGCAATTCTTTTAGCAGACTGAAGTACGAATCAGAACCAGTATTCTCACTCGCATCGATCCCTATACGTAAGAGCTGTAGCTTTCTCAATAAAATATAACAGAGTAGGTATTATCCAGGATTTAGTTCGCATGAAATTACGGGGATTTAGTATAAACAAAAGTAGTTTCTGGTTTTGGTCCCGTTGATATCCATTGAAAACAAAGTTACTTAATATTGGTAGTTTCGTAGTTAGGTTTGTAATATTTATCAGTATCCGTAATCCTAGTATTCGTAACACTAGTATTATAAATTAAATAGCGTTTGTTTCTTACAAGAAGGAGCTCATCAATATTAAATGTACCATTGTACATTGCGGTAGAGTTCTTTTTACTCCGAAAAATTAAATCAATTTTTTCTTGTAGAAAAATTTTATTTATTTCCTTTCTTGTTGTATTTTCCTATCCTGCCAATGTGAAAAATTTCTAAGAAGTGGAAGATTAATCCGCTTGTTTGTTTTTTTTAATGTTCATTGTTAGCGATCACGGAATTTATTAATAAAATGAATGTCTGTGTATATTTTGTAATGAAACTACAATTGATTGGAAGGTGCTTACGGAGCGAGCCCCGCTTATGAGCGTCAATTGTATTATAACTAATTAATCAGAAGGAACTGGGTGCTCTGGTAAGTCGAGCACTACAATAAAAAACTGATTGAAATAAAACACAATAAATTATTTAAAAAATTTAATGAATCATTAAAATACAAATAAATATTATCTCAGGGAATTTCGTGACTAACTTGTGGGTTCGGGTTATTTAAATAAGTGATCCCAACATACAGAGTTCCTTCATGATAGGAAAACGCTTTGTGCGAAATAAAATTGACTTAATTACCTTATAATATAAAATCACCCCATGCTCACAAATAACTCCCAAAATTTACATATAACAAATACAAATGAATCATTATTACTCTGCTTACGACAAGATAGTCTTTCTTAACAATTTGACAAAATGATAAAATTAATTAAATTAACAGAAAAACATCATTACGATCGCTCATTGTATTGAAGGCCATGGTAATTTATACAATAAGAGTCCTGAGCGCAGGTCGTTTCTTATTTTCGTTCGTAGCACTTTCTTATCTAGTCGCTGCCACTTGTTTGCATCTAATCACTGGAAAACCCACAGTTTCCACAGATTACCTTAGTGATGGATGGTCGAAGCATTCTAAAACACCTGGACGAGGAGACCCTGGTTCGATTCCAGCTGGATGGAGTGCGCTTCTTGTTCAACAGCAATTGTAGCCTTCGCCATCAGTCTGCATCAGTGGGTGGTGGTAAGCGCCAGTCATCGTTCCCCAACGAAGTGAAAGTTCATTCACCTTCCGATTACACCCTTTCCGATTACGGCGGTCGTAACTCGTCACCATTACCGTTTGAAGCGAACAAATTACTCGAGATCTGATCTTAAGTTGACTTTTAAGCTCTATCTTTTAATCACAGATCCATCGCATTCAAAACTTAGAATATCAAATGTACTAAGAAAAATCTTAGGAATCGTCGAATAAACAAAAACCTCGAAGATGAATTGAATCTCGCAGCATGAATCTATCAATGCTCTGAATGAAATGCTATAAGTCTCTGAATCTAATGCTCTGAATCTCCGAAAGGAATCTCAAAAAGCTCTCGTAGCCTCTCGGTTACGGCTTTTATCACCTATGCTCCCACCTCGTACCCCGATATAAGTTCTCTCACGTGATATAATTTTCGAAAATCATGTGATTATTAATAGCCAGTCATCATGAATCCTCCCATCCTACGTCATTATTACGATTGGTTGAACTTGCAACGACCAGCTCATCTTCTTAACCAATCCTATTGCTCTTCTCCGTAAAATTTTCCCATTCCAACGTTCATCTCACACTCCAACGGCTATTCTAAACCGTTAAATTTTAAATTTAACATCTTTTTCTAGAACATACAATTAATTCTCGAAAGTTCTCGAATCTTCCAACTGTCGCTTGCCTTGTCGTCGGCGCGTGTCGCTCATCTGCGATACCCATTGCCAATGGTCATTGTTTGTGATCACAGCCGCCATCCCTAGACGATGGCTCAGCCCCTTCCACAAGTGGGTCAAATTTTTTCGCACGCACGCGTCCTTCGGTTGCGGTCTACTATAGATCCTTTCTTCCATTTAAATCTTTAAAAGGGAGGCTACCTCTCTCCCCATCCCCAACATGTTTCTTTAGCCGTTTCTCTTTAAATTCCAAAGCTTTGTTCCCAGCGTCCGTCAACATATAATTTTTCCGTTGATTTCAAACAAAACGACGTCATCTCTTGCACTCTTGGGAAATTTTCTATCCCCTTCCTACTTCCAACCGAAAATGCGTGCGTCGAACTCGACAACCCTCACTGCTAACCTCTCAAACAATAAACCATGAAAACTAGCGACCCTATTCAACGTTCGCCCCTGCGTAGCAGAAGTTCGGTTACGAACTCCTCTCATATTTGAAATATTTTAATTTGTTCTAATACTCATTTTATTTTGATTTTAATTGAGAATTATTAGTTCACGCTGTATATTGCCCGTGGTTGGATGATTAGTTTACATCATAATTTTAAGTTTGATAAGTTTTTAACAAAACTGATTTTTTTCTTTTTTCAATGCAATAATCCGAAGTCAAAATAGGATTGTCTCCAGTCAGAAGACAAGCAACAATTCATTTTTTAAATTATGACAACATGTGAGAAATTCATATTGAAAAAGGTAAATTAATATTTTCGTCGCCAATCACACGATACCGGTTGTCATTGACAAACGACAATTAAGCTGAGAAATCTGTGATATTTTTAACATATCCGAAGGAGTCAAATCAATTACTTAACAATATTTTAATAATCTCATTTGCTTCTTTTTCACTTGATTTTATCGATACGCTTTAATAAATATATTGTTTCAATACATATATTTGACTGGTATTTTAACCATTTTATCTCCTTTTATTGTATCTTATAACTGTAAAAGCTGCACTGAACGACAAGATGTTAAATAAATGTGTATTAAATACGTTTTAGGCCAATTCTACTTGAAGAAGCATTAAAATAATCAAAAAATTGATTAAAAAAAGTTCACTTGATTAGAATTGTCTACTACTGTAAATACATTTGTACTATCATTTACATATTTTCTATTCCTTCAATCGCAAAGACGGCTGACACAGAAAGAAAGTAGAGCGGATACCCCATATAACGTAATTTTTTTCCACTTCTCTTTAACTGATTACCGTATAAACTACAATTATGTATAAAGTACATAATTATACGGTATACACGATATTTTTATGGAACCACACCAGAAACTGATAAAGTAATGTAAAGATAGAACACAGCATAATCCATTCTTCAGCGCGTTCCGCTGAAAATTTTCGGCGCCGAGACTATTCAGCCCTGAAGCCAACACTCTCAGTCCATTTGGGAATGGCTTCCTTCAAAGTAAACGTTTGCTTTTCAGATTTACAAGAAATGGAAAGACACGAATCTCAACGATTTTATTGAATCGTAGAAATGGGAATATTTGCATTTTGGAGATTAATTCAATACTTCGAAGAGAACGTAAAAATCATACGCGACCAAAAGAAATAATATAAAAATGTAAAATAATAATAATAATAAAAATAGTAATAATGTGTTTGCGTGTTATAAATACCAAAAAGTAACGAGAAAAATATATCTCAAAAACGTTCTACGCTCATTACATATACCATATTACTTTTTGTATAATTCATGATAACTTTTGTATTGCTTTAACTCTTATAAATATGCAAATATGGGTACTTTCTACGAAAAATGTATAAAGAGAACCCAGAGCATCAACGAAAATGCACAATTTAAAAGTAAAATCATTTACCCAATGGTGCACCGGAAGTTACATAAAACAACACATGCAGTATGGCCAAATAAGATGACATTAAGATAAGGAAATGAAATTACAATCTGGAGAAGTGGAGTAAAAATAAATGGGCGCATTGGCAAATAGTGAGCGAGCACGAATAGGGGATATTTGCATTTGGCGATTCAGGAGTGGTCGATGGGGATGCGTCTGCGCAGAGAGACATGTGACTTCGATATAAAGTGAAGTGACAGTACAGGAGTATCAATTTACCAAGTGACAATTAGAGTAATGGCATCCCAAAATAAAACGACTTACGCCGCTAATAGTGGAAACAGATTTAGGTAGCGGGGATGCTATTCTATCACTGAAGAGGTGATCACAGTTAGTCTTGTCGCAAGTTGAGTTTGCGGAGCGCTTTACTATTTCGAACCCTTCCACCTTTGGTGCATAATATCCACCAATGAGATATTGCCTCTGAATCTCACTGAACTCACATTACATGAACAGACATATCATATTTCGGAGACACCCTTCTGAACCTTCCTATCAGGCTGACCTCGGGTAAGTACGCAAAAATTTCCTCACGTACTTCTCATACCGACATCAAAGATCGCTATATCCTCTTTGAGCTTCAGTTTGCTTTCCTCCGTCTCGTCTTTTCCTCCAGAGGCTGGACTGCTAATATTTCATCAAGACGCCTGTAAGAGATCGCCGCAGTGACAATTGGAAAGATGCCGCGGCAGCTATCGGGTTTGACAACACCTCGGATGGGTGGGTCACAGGCTTAAGCGACGAGCTAACGTGTGGAAAGGGAGATGTGAGATGATGTTCGCAGAAAGATGGTAGTGCCAGTCTTGTTGGCTCCGCAAACAGAAATGCGCGAACTCTAGCCTCATACCCACATTGCTTTAGCAGAACGGAATGAATCCTGGTCAAAAAATCGAAAACTGTTACACAAGACAAGATACTTTTTTCAGACTCAAAAGATCAGTTATACTACCGTACCAGACCAGATACATCTTCGCTGTAGAAGCCTGTCACATGTCCGAGTTACAAATTACAGACATACATCTGGATCACAGATTCGTATAATGTACGGTCACTCTCAAACAATATCATGAAAAACTAATACAGGAACGATCACTCATAAGGTCTTTCTCAAATAAGAGACATTTTTTCGGTCCAGAGACCAGAAACAAATTTTTGAACTAGACCTAATACTCAGCCCGTAGGTGGTATGGTTTTTCTCAATATTTTTATTATGTGATTTCCTAAATCAGGGTGACCCGTGGTGCAGTGTATAGCGCGCTAGCTTTCTACAAAACCCACGATTCAAATAGAATTTGCAGTAGTGGAAAGGTTTTCTCGGGTTACTCCCATTTCCCCCGTCTCGATTCACTGATATATATTCACTACAATATCAATCATACATTAACCGTCTTGAAGAGGTGCATGGAAGGGCATCCGGCATCCTTGTAACTCCCCAGCCACATCAGTTAAGAGGCCACGTCTCTTTCTCCATTTCTGACACCTTGTACGGGGTAAAAGTAGAAAAGACAAAAAATATTATTTCCTAACTCTGAGGATTCACGTCATTTCTATCTGTCTTTTCGGAAAATCCACATTGTTTTCCAAAAGTGTTTCATCTCTTCTTCATCCCCCAGTCTTCGTGCTGGTCGCATTCTCCACGCGTAGTCCTCACACTAGTCTTCGTCCCGACGGCGGCAGGAGCGGCAGCGGCAGTAACCCAAACACTCCCCTTCCCAGCCACTGCGACCGCGTACTAACGAGAATTTACACACCACGCTGTTTATCTGGCGCATCGCAATGGTTCGCAACCCCGCGCCACCTCCTCGTAATCCACGTCACCCAATTACCTCCCGCATCACCCTTCAACAGATGTGTTTCCTCCACCATCAACAACGCGCTGTCCTCACGGTTTGCAACATCGGTGCTCCCGGTACAGCGATTGCCGCCTCCGTACCACCCACCACTCCCACACACTCCGTGCCGCCCCTTTCCCAAAGTACCACCCCCGGCGTCGCCGCAACTGAGTTACGACCCCCGACGGGACTGTGCGCGCCGCGATTCGCTTCTGTCTTAACCACTGTTGCCGTTTCGGTTGTATTTGTGCGCTGATGTATAATCATCATGCGATTCTGTTATTGTTACACGGATCTGCTGCGTCTTAGTGTACGCAGGCCGATGTTATGGAATCTGGTGAAGATGAATAGCGGAGGAGTAGACGAGATGATATATGTCTACATGCGTGCAAGTTTATTTACAGTTCCGTGATTTTAATATAATTCCAGGTACATTATCCCATGAGGTGTACATATATTTATTAAGTTTCTCGTATAAACAGTAGATGTGGAGAAAACGTATAATAGCAAAAACCAATGCACGGTAGTTTATTCCGAATTTTTTAACAGTAGCAGTTATTTGCAATATTGAAGTCATTCTTATTTCTAGACCATTTCCAGAATATAGTCAATTAAATTTCTAAGCCTTCATTCTAATAATTAACATAGCATAAACCTGAAATGAACTTCTCGTTTTAATGCAATATACATCCGTCGCTATACTAGCACTTCAACTTTTAAAAGCTGCACAAGCTATTTCTTCCTTTGTTTTCTGGTTGTAACATGTTCAGTTTTCAGTAATAATAATAATAATAATAATAAGGTAAATGTAAGAGATCTCTCTTTTTGGCACAATTCACATTTTAAGGAAATTTATGGACCCGGAATCAGAAACTTCAACCAGCCGCAACACCTTTAGAGCTGTGAAGTGAAAACTATTCCTGCAAAATAATAATAATAATAATAATAATAAAGGCATATGACTCTGTCCCGCATACGTGGCTGATTAAAGCGCTTGAAATATATAAAGTGCACCCGATTCTTGTTAAATTTTTAAGACATCTGATGCAAAGTTGGAGAACTGATATTCACCCGGTGACGGACGAGCAGACAATTACTACACCAGGGATTAAAATAAACGAGTAATTTTCCAGGGCGATGCACTTAGCCCTTTATGGTTCTGTTTGACCCTGAATCCTCTTTCTAATGTATTGAAACGAAAATAAATTGGATATTGCCTAAAATCAAATGGGACGGAACATGTATCACACCTCCTATATATGGATGATCTTAAGCTTTATGCTCCATCACATAACCTTCTTAAAGAATTGATTAGAGAAGTTGAACAGTTCTCGAGTGACATCAACATGACATTTGGTCTGGACAAATGCAAAGTCATCAATATTACTAGAGGGAAATATGAACTTATAGGATTTGAGACTAACCAGGGTGAATCTATGATAGCAATGGACGAGGGTGACTTTTATAAATACCTTGGATACTTTCAAGGGAAAAAAATAAATCATACAAAGGTGAAAGATTCACTTACCAAAGAGTACTTATTAAGAGTGAGGAAAATATGTCAAACAGACTTAAATAGTAAACATATATATAAAGCAATCAACACATTTGCAGTGCCTGTTTTGACATATTCATTTGGTATCATATCATGGTCAGATACTGATCTGGAAAAGATCATGAGAAAAACAAGAGTTGAATTGACAAAATTCAGGAAGCACCACCCGAAGGCAAGTACACTTAGGTTAACAATACCAAGAGCAGAAGGTGGAAGAGGGTTAATCGATATTAAAAATCTACATAACAGGCAGGTCCAGAAGTTAAGAGATTATTTCCACCTTAAGAAACTAGTGTCAACTCTGCACCGAAGTGTAAGTCAAGCAGATCTTAAACTGACGCCTTTAAACCTATCAATTGACCCTTTTCAAAATAATGTGGATAGCCATATCCAAAGCAGAAATGAAAAACATAATCAATGGCGAAGCATGGCTCTTCATGGAAGGCACCCTCATGACCTTGACCAAACATATGTCGACAAAGAAGCGTCGAACGCATGGTTGAGATGTGGGGATCTCTNCGACAAGGAAGCGTCAAACGCATGGTTGAGATGTGGGGATCTCTTTCCTGAGACTGAAGGTTTCTTTATAGCCATCCTAGATCAAGTTATTAACACCAAGAATTACCTGAAACGCATTATTAAGGACCCTAGTGTGAAAGACGACAGATACAGGAAATGTAATGATAAAGCAGAAACCATCCAGCATATTATGTCCGCTTCTAGTACCCTGTGTCAATCAGAGTATTTACATCGTCATGATCAAATTGTAGCTATTATACACCAAGAAATAGCGTTAAATTCAAAACTTCTGAAGGATAAAACGCCTTATTATAAATATGAAGTAACCTCTGTGTTAGATTCCAACAAGGTATCTTTATACTATGACAGGTCAATTATAACTGATAGATGTATCCCTAATAACAGACCTGATATTGTTCTGCGCGATAAGGAATTGAAAATTGCATATCTCATTGACATTGCGGTACCTAATACGCACAACATCCAAAANTACCATAGCGGAGAAGAAACGGAAATATGCTGATTTAAGTGATGAAATTCAAAAGATGTGGAAGCTTAGTAAGGTATATGTTGTACCAATTGTGTTGTCGACAACTGGTGTGATCCCTAAAGCCCTACATGAGAGTCTCAAGATCCTCGGTATAAGGAGAGAAGGGTATATTCTTCTCCAGAAGGCAGCTATTTTGAATACGACACGAATAGTGCGTAAATTCTTTAGCCAAGAGTAAATAAGTGTGCTTGATTTGTATCCGTACCTTATTTATACCAGCAGAAGCTGAGATGTATTAATGAAATAAAATAATAATAATAAAATTTAATGTCCACACTTACCAATTCAAATTCGCGAAGTATTGTTTCATCCCCCACTATTTTTAATATCAATATTCATGGTCAGTATCAATGTTTATTATTTCGAACGGGAAGAGAAGTGAATGAGGCATAAATTGTGTACTCGCATATTCATCGAATTCAAAAATAATAATTTTATGTTAGGTTTGAATGCGTTCAGACTAAAATGTTTCCGCTTCTAAAACAAATACACGAAAAGCGAAAAAAAAATATCGGATTTATTTTGAAGAATGACACTTAAAAATAACACTTTAATGATCCCATATTAAAATATTTCTAAAAATTATTTGAGAGCGTAATTAGTATATCCCAGAATAAAATACTCCTGCGACCATTTAATATACTTAATCGTACTAGGCACTATGCAGTTAAAATAAATAATATTACTTTGGACAGACGAGAAAAACTGACTTGAAAATCTTAAACATTGGGCGTATTGTGAACAACAATTTACATTGGAATCAGAACTGGTATGGGAAAATCTTTTAATATCTTCACAAATTTTTCCGCAGTAGTCATATAGGTTTCAACCAAGCTTACATTGATTTATAAATTAACAACTTAATAAATCCCTCGATTAAATGAAGCATTGTCTATTCAATTGACTTAATGTGTTGCATTACATGAATTTTTGAATGCAAGGCAATCGTCATCAATGCCTCCGACTAAATTTGCAATTTAACCCTGTAATTAAAAGCTCGGAAGACTCCCATGAGTACACACATATTTAGCAATTCAATCAATAAACCAGACAATGTATAATTTATTAACAACATTAGAATTATAAACACAATTCAGTTTATCCTTTGTAATACGAGTAACTAAACCTCATTTATAGCCACGGCATGTCAAGAGCAGTTCTAACTATCTAAAATATAGTGACCTCTTTTCTTAGCTTTATTATTGTACACTGATACCAGTCGTTTTGTTGACTAATGCTTAACTAAACAATTCCTTGTCATTGTCAGAAGTTATCTGGTAACATGATTTAACATCTTCCGTAAACCCAGTAAGGGATATTTTTCTCTTAATTAATAATCCTTTCCAATGGGGATTACAAGGATCAATTTACCCGTAACGGAAGGAATACAAAACACCTTACAATACTAACTAACCAATGAATACTTATCTTCAGAAAAGGTTCATGTTTTAGGAAATTTCTATGAGTTTTATGGGATTCCTCATACAATTTAATGAATATTTCTGTATCCACCACATTGAATAACATTTCGAAGAAAAAAAACTATCAAAAGGCAGAATATTAAGGTAAAGTAGTGTATTTAATTTGATAAGAATTTTTATTTCCAACATTTATATTATAGACATGAAAAAAAATTTAAAAATATTTAGAGAAGTTTAGGAATCTGAAGATTAATTTAATTACGTTTTTGTTGCCTTTTAAAATGTAATATAATATACAACTTTGGTATGTTGGAGCCTCTTCGAATTTTCGTAACTGGAGGGACAGATATCGAATTCCAGCAGGAGATATCGAATACGGATGTACAAGAATACTCCAATGTATTAGTTTTCGATATATTGGCGATCTTCCTCTCGAATCGCCATCGTAGTGATATCAAAAACCTGTTTCAAAATAGTTTTTCCCAGCTCTCTAGCTCCTTCTGCGTCGGTTGAAAACAACGCGAATGATGGGAAGCCACGAATAAACAACAGGATTTGTTACCGCTTTGCAAATAATAATAGTAATAATACAACAGAACACAACATACCTAACTGAACCCTCATAGATAAAATAAATAAAATGGCCACCAATGATGTGGCCATCCCTAATAAAGTCAACATTCAAAAGACCTATGCAGAAAAAAGTCATAAAATATAGCAACCTAGCATTCCAAATTAAATAAACTCACGTACGTACAAATTATTTTTACAATTAAGAAGGGGTATCGCGCGCACACTGCTTCAGAGAAAGACAAAATCTCAGTTGAAAAACCAATCATAATTGTCATTCAGAAATCTTTTATTCTTAATACGCAGCATAGAAGTTTCTTACAATAACAATAGATAGGGACAGCTGCTTGGAATATCATTCCCGCTGTTGGCCAATATACCAGAACCACGCCTGAGAGCAAATAATAATCACCATAATAATAACAACAATATTTATTTATCGGAGATAAATTAATATTTTTGTGGAATGTAATTACATAGATCAGAGGTTGCAAAAAACACTAATGTTTTATTGGTACTCAGAGCACAGTTTAAGCTATATCGAGAGACTTAATGCCATCTAGTATCAAAAGTTTGTGAAGCCTTAAAAAATGATAAAAATTTACGAACCCACAATTGTGTTTTTTGACACAAGGCGAATTGTAGATTAGTATGTTTTTATGTAGGTAACATTATTATTACAAACTTATAAAAAAATGTTGCAAACAATTCCATTAACTTTTAGTTTCTAATCTAATTTCAAAACGTCGGTGCCCTCGTATTCTAGAGATTTTGCAATATTTTGTGTGAATTGAAACCATGGTAATTCTAAAATTCATTTTTTCAAGGGCGAAACCTGGGGACTATTTTAGAACCCACTCTACCCCTTCTTACCCAGTGAAATTCACTTTGCTCAGTGAAACCCCTTTTGCCAGCCCAGTGAATATTCATTATAATAAACTCTCGTTGTACTCTCGTCGTAAATGTTATATGATGAATGCATTGTTATTAAGTTCAGAACATTTAGTAATAGTTATATATCTGAATCGTATCCAATAAAATATGTTTCCTACATTTATCATGATTTGTACTAACATATATTAGACACATTGTTGTGCAATACCTGAGAAATACTGCTTATTAACGCGAAATATCGTTATAAATACGTGAAATACAACTTACAACCTGTTCCGGACGCTTATATATTCCAAGAGACTTTTAAATTTAATTCAATTTCTTAACTGTTATTACTTGCGTCAGAGACTGTGCAATAATTCAATAAACGCCATTGGAATAAAAGGACGAGCTACGGTCCTTCTTTTCTACGCACAACATACCGATTTTTCTGATTTTAACATCCAGTGAATAAAAGATATAAATTATAACTTAAATCCTTTTACGGACGATTAAGATATTAAGTCCTTTTATTCCAATGGCGTTTATTGAATTATTGCACAGTCTCTGACGCAAGTAATAACAGTTAAGAAAATGAATTAAATTTAAAAATCTCTTGGAACCCTGAATTGATAATTCTTTGAATTATGATATAATATGCACAAATAATAATTTGTATGTGTTGTTTGTAAATCAATATAGTTAATAGAACAAACAAAGAAAAATAATTACAAAATTACAATATCTAACTGCAATAAACGACGAAAATTAAAAAAACATGTAGCGTTAACTTGATATGTCAAAAATTTAATTACGTTCTTAGATTTTCTCAGGATGAAAAATTTGATTTCCAGTCGTTACAAGATAGATGTGCGTTTAAGTATAGTGCACGTGCGTAGAAATTATCTTTATTCTCTTCCATTACACCTTATGACTTATTTTTGAGTTAAATATTTTTGCTGTAAAGAATATTTAATAATTACTGTTCTAAGGAAGCTATTTTCCAAAAAAACTAAGAAATTATAATTTTCCAAAAACGTTTTAAAGAATTTAAATTCTGGATCAAAATTCACAGACGCTAGGAAAGTGATGTATATCCAACACTAAAGCCAGAGTTTGTTCCTGCTATTATGAGATATTGAATAAACACATATAGTCCTCAGTTTAAAAAAAAACGTAATACTCCTTCGTTGATGTGTAGTCCTACCAGTATAAATAGAGATTTAAAATACACCATTTTAATTTATATTCATTAATTTATATTATATAAACTATATTATTTATGATAATTACTCTACAATGCCATTATTAATGTTTTGTGTAAAAATAAGTTTTTTCGCGTACATTTCAATAATTCCTACTTCTTTTGGATTATTTATTAGCTATGTTTACTATAGTTAATCCTCCTTTCCCGATGATTAAACACCTTAATGTAAAATCCTTCCTCCAGTGGTGTGTTTCGATTCAGTACACGTCTGATCATCGACATGAGAGTTACATTTGCATACTTAATTATTTTGATCATTTTAGAGGTTAGCACAAATTACAAATGCATAAAGAATTCTTCTAAAGCTTTATTATAATTCCTAACGCGTTCCGCTCTAGGCAATGTTAAGTCAATAGAGAGAGACGTAATTACATGCTGTGACACGACGCGTCACCATTGATTACTCTGACATGACTCCCGCGTGGGGCAAGTCACGTTGCCTAGACAGGAGCAAGGTGGACAGCTGTCACCCCCATCCACCTCTGTCAGGCACGTCATCTAAACACATTTAAGAATTTTAAGATTCTGTTATCAGTTTTAAACTCTGAATTCGGTTGTATTACAAGAAATCTCCATTGCTGCTAATTTCTAAAATTATTAACATTGTCAAAACTAATTCAAGATAATCAGGTTCAGTCAAAGTATTCTTTCACACCAATCACGCCCCCAACCTGAAATAAACTCCGTTTCTCGAGACATCACACGTAGGTTAGGTAATATTCTAGCTATTTCACATCCAGTAACACATTCTGCAAGGTCTGTCGCAAATGTTTCGAGTATAATTTTTTTAAATGACATTTATTGCTTTTTAACGTATAAACCTAAAAAAACTGCAAATTCCATTCCTTCCGCATCTACGCATCACGGCCACTGCTTCGTCCAGTCCGCTTATGCTTCCTGGAAGGCGACATCGGGAACCTCCTCAAGGAAGTGCGTCCCAGACTCTTTCACCCGCTCCAACGACCCGTAATGGTTCAAGCTTCTCTTCATCCTCGGAAACAAAAAGCAGTCCGTTGACCCAAGAACGTTCCAGCAACTCGCGATTCCTCAGCAGCCGGATTTCCTTCTGCTTATCGGTCAGCACTTCTAGGACGATCTTTGCGCACACCTCTTTCACCTGTTATTGTCTGTCAATATGCCATGAACAATCGATTTCCGTGTATTGAAATCCTCTATTATTCTTACACTCAGGCGCCGATCTCCTTTTAAAACTTTTCGCATATTCTCTACATTTTCATCCGTCTCGGACGTTGACGGAAACCCGGAACGCTCACTGGTGACGACTTTCCTCGACCCTCTCGGAAAATCTTGAATCAATTCATTGCTGACACATGGCTTCTCCCCCCACCCCGAAGACTGCACAAATCAGGACCTCCGACTCAGTAAACGGCTTTTCAGTTAAACGCAAAGTTGATTGCGCATCGCTGCTCGAGTAATAGCTGAATCTTGAATCTCTATGCGTCACCAAAACACACTACGTGCGAAACGCGATCGTCACGTTAGATGGATTTGTTACCAGACACTCCCTACCACCGTTCCCGCCGAAAACAGCATCACTCTAGCCCTTCTGGTTCTCTGGATAATTTTATTCTTGAAACCTTTAGTACAGACCTTACATACTCTATCAATCATTTTAATTCACAACAATGAACTCTGGATAATTTTCTTCTGGAGGGTAGAGGGTAACGCATCGTTATTGAGAGTTATGTGGGCTACACCCGCATAACGCCTGTGCATTAAATATTCTTACCGACTGCAGAAGCAACCTCAAAAATATTGGCATTCAATAGTATATACTTGGAGAGTGGAATACTGAATAGTTTGCATTACTCTTTTGAGTAACAAAATTATTCACGAAATATTCTATTTCTATTAACGATTTTTCTACACCATAAATGTTTTATGTTACGATTAAAGTAATACAAGTTTAGTCGGAAACAGGTGAAGGCAATATGCCAGACATCCAGTCGCGGAGCCTTGGCAACGGTTCTAGAACAGCTGTGAAGCAGTTTCATTGAACTGTGCCGTTGCAACGAAACTGTCGCAACATTCCCACTAGGTTCCGCGTTATGTAATGAATTTTTCTCCATGTACACTTATAAACCGTAGTTCACACTATAATTTAGTTTGATTATGGCGTAAGATGTTAGAGTTCGGACTTCATTTTCATGCCACAAAGCTAATTAGTTACATTAGGAACCGTGACATCGAGGCGGTTCCAAGCGGAACTCTTTAGTCTGCGGTGGGAGCGGTAACAGTTCCGTTGCAACTGCGAAGCAACGAGCCAGTTCCAGTTGCAACGACCTACCTCTTCGAAATATTAAGAAAAGAAAAGCTAGTTAAACATGCTGTTACAATTGTAACTCTCATATTAGGTATCATACGAAACATATAGCCAACGCAAAAATATAATTGGATAGCCACTAATCGACAATAAAATCTTAATAGAAGCATTCTACGAAACACAGGTTACTTGAAACGTTCGAATTCAGAAGTGTTTTCTGTAAACCCGGGTGACCAGTACAGCTCCCCGATGGAAACAAATATTCGAGCGCTTAATTTCCAATTTCCGCATTACCTCACGCGACGGGACATGGACGCTCAATTCTCAGGTTTTCATTCCGGCAGGGAGAAAACGATATAACTTGAATACAAGTTTGGCACTGTAATCCCAGCCCGACCTATTAATGAATAAAAGACAAGAAAATATTAACCATTCTCCAGAATATACACGTTGAATAAAAATATGAATAAAACATAAAAATCAAATATTGGAGGTAATCATACTTACTGAGCTCAGTTTTCAGTAGAATAAATCCTAATATTGGGTCGGTATGTGCTTGGATGTGTGTGGATGACCCATAACGATGACATTTGAAACAGTCGATTGTGCTTAATAAACATCGATAGTAAAAAACAATATGGAATAGAAGATCAAATTATATAAAATACATAAAGATGGATTATGGGATACAACAAGCAAGGTGAAGTTAATTCGAAACAAGGAAGATCATGATAATAATTATGTTTTATAGATTGGTGTAATAAGCGACACATAAATTCAATAATACTGAAATGATAGTAGAGCAAGGGAAATGATATAATATGTGTTTCGCATAATACAATCTAGCAATGACATTGTTACAGACAAGGTGTTCCCTATGATCAAGGAACCCACAACAAAAGTAGAAAACAGCCAACTATTGACCATCTCTAGCCCGAATCCGTGACACAAAAAGGAATTATTTGTATTCCCCTTAAAATGGCTTCCAGATTGGTGACACAGCTCAGGTATCTCGATAGGACAGTATTGGCAGCTGTATCAAGGGGCCTGCAATCGGATCGTGCTCTGACTTCCCAGTTTCGCTGGGTCTCCAATATCTCATACAGTCCGCAGGAGAGGGTCACGAAGAATTGAATTATCGTATTATATTATGAGATATGACCAGCGTTGGCAGGTTTATAGGTTGTTTAAATCGTAGTTTTAACCACTTGTTTTTTTTGTTAAATAAAACCACCTTGCTTTTTTCTTACTTTTTTCTTAAATATTTTGTTCTTACTTCCTCACCTATTAACTAGAACTATGACTTCAACGAAAGATATTTGAAAATTGGAAATGAAAGAGGTTTTCGGAACACCTTGTTAACACCAGTATTCAATGTTAGTACGGTACACGATCTTTGCTCTACTATATACCAGAATCCTCTACAAGGTGTATAACGTCTGCTACTTCGCACCGTGAGTATTTAGCAACAGTTTTGTCTCAATTTCAAACCTATCACCGTTACAAAAAAAAGGTTGTCCTGGTCTTAATACTTGATCATTCAAGATGGTCATAGTCAACAGTGAGTGACTATTCATGTACCTGGTTCGGAGTAAGACAAATCCAAGAAGTATTTCATAATCTGAGAGTTAAAAAACATTTTGGATAGAACCAGGCAAATTTGAGATTTATAGTATAATGCTGCGTAATTTTTTATAAATATTATATATTTTTATAATTATAATTTGTAATAATTTTACGGTATAAAATAATTTGTGGTATAATTATGTTAACTATAGATTGTAAGAAATAATTATTTGTTTCACTAATTAATGAAAGGAGTAAATAGTAGTAAGTACGTGATGCTTGATCGTATATTACCCTCACAAATATGTAATATAGAATATTACTGAACGTTTAAAGATTTAGATTCAAATGTATTACATCTTTACTTAGGATATATACTTCAAGCATAAAAAACTACCTTATCCAATGTGTCATAAAAAATCTATCTTATGTAATATGTAAAGAGTAATGTTTGAATATCCTCAATAAAATTAACAGTGTAGACCTAACAAATAAAAGTTTGTGGTTTTCTGTAGCGGGTATCTTTTTTATTTTTATACAAATATTCTATTCATCAAACATCGTGGAAGAGACAATTCTTAACTCCTGAGTAAAGTCGAGTGAGTTAAGCTAGTTTTTAAATTAAGGTGTACATGTATGTCTGGGCCCAATATTCAGTTCGAAACAAACCCGAAAGTGTGTAATTGTGGCGATTCCAGAACTTATATAGTCACGCTTGAAAAGTCTCTCTCGCAGTAAATTGAGAGAGAAATTCACTGTGCAAAAGTCGCGCGTTACTTCGAAGGTCTACTGCCACCTAGGTTTGAAAGGTTTCCGCAAACGGTGAGGATATGGAAGAGGCGCGTATGAGATGAAGAAGGGCAAGGGTAGGTTCCACAAGCGCCGGCAGGGAAATAGGACGTATAGCCAAGTACGCGACGTGCACAGATTGGATATCGAGGACGTCTGGTGCTGCTCTGGCATCGGAGACAAGAGAAAAGGGTGAGGAGAAAAGTGAGAGATGATCGGGGAGAGGGCCACGAGACCAGACCTAGGCGAACACAACTGCATAGCCATCGTTCATACGAAAATACACGAAGAGAGTTATGGAACAGAGAAAAATAGATTACAGGAACATCGCGTATTGAAACTAAGTGCTATATGTAAATCAATAAAATGATATAATATTAAGGAAATGATTGAAGATGAAATGTACGGACGGGAATTAACGTATTTGGCAACGATGAGACTATCGGAATAATATTTAAATGCAATTAATGAAGGTGTTAAAAATGAAATGAAAATAAATTCATAGATATCTTCGCTATATTTCCCCTCGTAGTACACTGACACAGTGATCCAAACATGTAGACAAACTTAGCACTTTAAAGATGATCCAAAAATGAGGTTTTTTTCTGACGCAAATTCATTTTAGATCGTAAGTTGGGAGCAAGTACTTACTTTTAACACAATAAAATATCTTGTCCAAAAGCAGTAAAAGCAGCTGCGAGATCTATTGCGTAAAATCCATTCCAAAGCTCCGTTGCAAACAGTTTTAGTGTTTTTGATTTCTCAAAACTAATTGTTCTTTCTCTTATCATTATTGCATGAATCGTCAAACCAGGACCAATGATGATACATTAACTGAAGCAATGAGTCTCGGGGAAAGACATTGTGAGACGAAGAGATAGAAGCCTAGCTGAAATAAAATTGTCACCCGTAAAACCGAATTAGCGCAGTGAGAAAGACTAGATAACGCAAAGAAAAAATACACTGTCTGAATGTGGAAAATCTGTTTTTCAGTAGCCAATCAGACTCTACACATTTCAATTTGTCTATGAGAGTAGAGAAAATAGAGTACTTCGATGCGTATTTTTTAAGTATTTGAAACAAAGAAAATCGAATAAACTGGTCCTAGATAAATCGTTTTCTGAATCAAAGAAAAAAAATATCAAATTTTTTAAATTTTACTTTTTTAATTTTTAAGACATTACATTATGCGTAATGAATCTCAAAACACTCCTTATTAGAAAAATACAAATAGCAGGCTATTGATTAAGTAAATTGTTCTCGATACTTCTACGGTGACGAAAATTTTATTATACCTATGTAATTAGCAATCATATATCACCAGGAAACAAACACCAATAATAATAAATCCGCTTGGATAAAATATTACCGGTAAAGTTGCGACGGAAATGCTAGTATGAAATAATATAACATTGTAATAACTAATCTGTTATTACTATATACATCACTGATGGACAGTCATTCGGAAACATCTTCACTTGATTTTCACACAAAAATAAGCTGCAAACCGCGATGCAAGACGTAGGATAAAAAGCAGAGGTAAACTGAACTTATGATTCGAGAAAAGCGAGGACCACGCAACACGACACTCGTCATTTTACCGAGCTCAAGAATTCATCTGCTCTACTCAAGTGGAATCACGCAATAAAGCGAAAAAAGTTATTCAAATTTCTTAAAGCTTCGTCATATGGTATACAGATTTTCTTCGGGCGCCAACTAGTTTCGATGTCAGAAATCCCAACTAAACGTCGTTCCTGACGCTGTTCATTCGTGTGTTGAATGTGTACCAATTCGTTTTTGCTTCTTTTTTAACACCATTAAAGATATTTGTATTTTATTTTCCTCTCATCCATTGCCTCGTAAAGCCAAACTGTTCCACGTGGAACTGTAATCTTATCGGCCCAAGAGCTTATAGTTTACGGTGTGCTCTTCCCATCCACCATTCCGTTGGTATTTGTAAATTGCGGATCAGAAATACGCACATTTAAAGATAAAAACCATGGACGATCAATCTAATTTGTAATCAATTATCAAATTTTAAAATCCATTTAACGAATATCTCGTTGAACTTTGAAATGGTGAGCGTCCAGAACCCATTTGACTGATCGTCGGCATGGTGCAGCGAGCCAATCCATTCATACTTTAAGAATAAAGGCGCGAAACCAATCTTACTTGTTCAGAAGTTAGGAATAGTTTAACTTCGCAGTATTTTGAGGAGAGAGAGAAGATTCGTAAGGATTTACGAGGAGACAGTTTGGACACACAATTACAGAAAGAATCCTAATATCATTTCTATATATGACACGACGAAGTTTTATAATAATGTCACATTCTCATTCATTCACGAAGTATTTAATATTTTTACTCTGCTCACGTTGGTATATCAGCAAGCAAAAAACGTTACGTAGATATTTATATTCATTATCAACTTCTATATTCAATGCACCACTAAGTTTAATAATTATTCATATCAGTGATATACCCGTATCCCTCTATGTAATTATAGGGAGTTCATATATTTCTCCCTCACGTATCTGATAACACATTTTGAACCGAAACACATTCTTTTAGATGTTAGGCGGGGTGCTCCATTTACTTTGCTTTTAGTGCATCAAGCAACGTTCCCACCTCATGAGTGTTTTGCCGAAGTACTTCAAAAATTTTTCCCTCTGTTGGTAGCCTCCTTTATCAACACTCACACGGCTTCAAATGTAAAAATCTTCAGTGTTTTTGAAAACACTTCTTAGCGAGTGACAAAACTTACACGTCATGTTTTTTCATTAATTGTTGAACTAGTTGTAGAAAGACGAGAGGGAAGTGCATTGTTGTCGTGTCATAAGAAACTGAGAACGTCGAGAAGAGAGAGGAAACAGGTACGATTGAAGCACTGAAATGAAACTGATTTTTTGAGTGGATGGATGTTTTTTTATTAATTTTAAATAATTAATTCAGGTATGTATTTCTTGTTGTTTCACTAGAGTGATTGCTTGTTTATCTATACTTATTTCTAATTTATGTTTTAATGATGTCATTTTTTTGTTAGTCTTGTAGCCGTGATGATGACCAAAATTAATAGTCGAAACATCGACATGATTTAAATCTCTACAACATCCCTCTGTTTCGCGAAACCACAAACATTTTGTTTTGTTTTTATCTGGCCTAAATGCAAAAAACAACGTTCATACAGAAACAAGATGGTGGTGGCTAGAGTTTCAGTAACTACGAATCGGTGCAAAAGTGGGCGAATAGAGGTTGCGTTGGCAGGATAAGTGGGGAAGTGTCGGGCTTAGAGTGTAGGGTACGGAGAATAACTAGTACACACAGTGTTGTGTTCAGGACAATCGGTGTAAGAGAAGAGGGGACGGCAGGATAAACGGTGGTGGAGGAGGAGGACGGGGGGGAGGTGCCCATGGCTCTATGTGGCACATGAGGGCAAGAGGCGAGCAAGCGAACGCCGCCAACGTCGGAGTCTGCTGAGGTCGAAGAGGGAAATGGGACAGTGGTGGGGCACCGTCGACGAAGGGCCGAGAGGGATGAAGAGATGAAGGGACACGACTGCGGGGGAACAAAGCCGATAGTCCTTTACGAGCGCCAATAAAAGCGCCTCCCACCCTCACTCACTTCCCATTAGTGCGCTCTGGCGCCGCTGGACGACGGGTTTTGTGGCCCTTCTTCACGTTTTACCATCCCACACTTTCATTCTATCTCTAAAACATTCCTCTGTTTCGCGAAACCACTAACGTTTGCCAACGGTTGTCCATTACCCTTTTGCTACGAAATTCATCACTATATCTCTTATCTTCTTTGTTTGACGTTTCTTACTCACTAGATAACCTTCATCTTTACTTCCCTCAGTCAGAATCTTTTCATTTCCCAAAAGTTGCCTCACTTGTATGCCAAGTCACAACTTGAAACTCTTTCGTAGCGAGCTTTTTTATTTTCATTATAGAGAGGGATTTAACTGACAAGTTGACCCGGGCTGCTTTCTCTCCTTACCGAGCTATGGTGGTTCGTCATTGACATGTTGTTCGCCCTCCCCATGAACCCTACAGATCGACTGTCAAATTTTCACACTCCATCCATCCGTCACCGTTCTTCACTTTTAGTCTGAAAAATTATTTCTCTCTTTCATCGTCACGTGTTATTCCTCTTCGTGCTTCCCACAAATCTCCAGAGGATTAAGATAACAACTAATAGAATTTGAAATTGTAGAAGACAGAAACTGAAATACATTTTTTATTATATTTATCTTAAAATTAATGTTATTTCTTTTCTTAGCAACTTATCCGGCTAACAACAATTTCTCTACTATTCCTCGTGTTTCGCAGGTCGGCGCCATACCAATATTGTTTTTGACACAGGGAAGATTTGACGATACTAGGGATTCGATCTCATATCGGAATGGAAAATGTTGCGTTGTTTTCTCAGAAATAAAACAATTCCAGGAGGTAAGTCTAAAAATCTCATTTAGAAATGTTAACATCCAGTTACTTTCTTTCCCCTTATTTCTTCATAATCGCAGCTTTGTGCAGCGTAATAACCGTCAAGCGCATAAAAATATCTACTTTTTATGAGCACGCCTGGTGCACGACCGTATTTTACATTACGACACACCTGGGAAAATTAGTTTTGCGTTTTATTTTGTTAGTATTGAGAGAAGATTAGGGTGTTAATATTATATGATAGAGGTTTATTGGCTAACAAATTAATAAACAGTTTGATCAAAATTATATGAAAGCATTATCACAAACCAAAAGAAAAGAAAATTTCAAACCTTAAATCAATTGTAAGATGTAATTACGAACAAATCACCCCGCCTAACTGTAACTACAAGTACATAATGTAACTGAGCACAACGCGTCTAGAAGGGACCGTATCAAATGATTTTCTATATTTTTTGAAGTATTACTTTATTTTCCTTTATTTGTATGAGTGATAAGTATTACGCGAACTTTTAAGTTACTTACTCTGCAATTCCTTCGATAGAAATTCGCTGTCTGAAATAATCAAAGACATTGTCGGGAAAGAATACAATATCTTTCGGTAAGTTATAGATAATATACGAATTAAATACTAATGACTAAAAATCATATCATTTATGTGATAAACGAGTTTTCAAGTCATAAATTAGCGAGAAACTTCATGCAAAATTTAAAAATTTCATATTTCTTTGGGATACGAAACCCATTTAAAATCTGGAAGTGTAAAACTATTGCTCATACTTCCTAATAAAATCTTCTCGCCAGTACAAAAAGCAAAACAAATTAAAAATTATTCTTCTACTAGTTCACAGATATTTGAAATACTTTACGAAGATATATCGTATTGCTGTATGCGATTTCGTGTATGTTGCGTCATTTTTCAATTTTTCACACAATTTTATGATTTCTTTATCTTTTTATTTCAGTTTTCCGGAACCATTCTCCATTCCTTGGTACATTTTATTGGCTAAATGATTATCAATACCCATGAAAAAGTAAACTGATGTGTCAACAGAGAAGAGATTACTTACTTTACAGCATCTAAGCCTTTATGAAACTTTCGAGAGAAATTCTACATCTGAAGTACCCTTTTATATTACAGTGGTGTATATAAAAGTGAATAAAATTTCTCATCCGGCCAATCCGATACACTGTGCCAAACTGATGGATGGACATACGAACTGGCGGACAAACGGATAGACGGGCAGAATTCTAAAATCTCTAATTTTAATATCAAGGACACTTGAAATCGATATATGGATAGAAACCTCGCGATCGAAAATTTTCACGATCACAAAATTTTCGTATACTGCAGAGACTATTTAATACTTTGATTGAATGACGTAATATATGACTAGGAATATCAAGTAAATACAATTTCTGAATGACATTAATCTTTCAAAACTAGCCAATACTCACCAACAAAGTCAGTCAGGTATGAATCCCTCAGAGTCACTTACCTAAAACAAAGAAGACAAAAATGAAATCTCGAAAAATAAATTTCATAAATTTATGATATTTTTATTAGAGTTAGATGTGACAATCAATTGGTTGTACGCTAACCAACAGTGATTGTATTGCATATTTAAATTTCGACAGGAATTGGGCACTTTACTACTCTGAGATAGGGCATAAAAAGAAGCAAAAAATAACTTATAATTTTCGATGTATACCAGTAGTACACAAACGCATGATTACTCATCCGGCGTACGGAACTCCATTTGGTATGATTTCCCATGTCTCAACAAAACTTGAGAATTGAATTTGAATAGACTGGGAATAGAGTTTTCTATTTGGACCATTCCGACTTTCTTTGCATGCTCCACTTCTTCCTAAAAATTATTAACATATGAAAAATTAAAATAAATGTGTTTAATTTACATTAAATTCTGCGTACATATTGCCAAATCACATTTCTGTGCGTCGAAAGTTTACGAAATACTAGTTATGTTAATACTATGTTTATGACAATGTTTAACCATTCGTTTTCAACCAATAATTTTTTGTAAATTATACTCAATATAGACTTCTTCCCAATCAATTATCAAAACAATTTAAGGCAATATCTATAAATGGGTACCTAAGATGGAGGAAATGGAATTTTAAATCTTTATTTTCTGTTGTTACCAAGTGGAAACTGGAGTTCTTAGACTACAAAATTTAAATTGTGTTATCGGTTCTGACCCTACTGATTATAAAGCGAAATTTACTTCTGACCGTATTATAATTATCGTCCATTATACTATCAAACTAAATAAATAAGAAAAGATAAGCTATGAATCACAAAATATATACCGTTCGTCCGTTAAAGGTCATAAGTATTTTATTATTCGTTAAATTGTATGCCTGGGGTTCTAATGACATCGATGTCGGCGAGCCGTAAAGCCTCAATAAAAAAAGAAAAAAATAATTTCTGACCTTCTGCGGGCGGTCACTTCTTTCTTCAATTGGAATACTCCCTTACAAGGGTAATTCATATTTAATAATAATAAATTTATTGTCAAAAAACAGTACAAACTGCGTATGACCACGTGGAGGACAACAAACTAATTTTATAATATAATATCTTATTACTTCCGAATACTTTTCACTTCAAGGAATATTGTTCCATACGAATTATAGGGTAAGTTTGTTTTATTGAAGTCCTCATATGTGAGGCGTAGTTATTTTCGCCGCTCTCTTCATGTGCAAGAATGAATAAACGCTCTCACATGAGATGTACCAAAGAACGAGGTGCAGACCGCTCTACATCTCTCGCTCATACACTCCTAATCGTTGACGCAAATCGGTTCTTCCTACGTCCACGCGTCTGTCGAAAGAAGAAGCCTTGTCCCCAGAAATATTACGCGGCGGGCGCGTGGCTCCTTTGAGCGATGAGCCTGCCACCTGGCGGAGAGGAAAGGGAACAGAAAGTCAACAGTCTGCACACGTCGACCGATGCTCCCTCCTCACCTTGGAGCAGTTCTGTCGCGCTCTGACGTCATATCCTCAAAGGCAAACACTTCTTTCGCCATGACCTAGGGAATACCCTGCAGCAGTGAGGTGAGTTCCCATCCATCTCGCGATTCGTGGAGAGGTTTGGATGAATAAAGCAATATAGTCGACGAAATGTTAAGAAAAATAATTCCCTAGATATATTTCTCTCTCGCAGGGTTATGATGTGAATTAAATAGCTTGATTATCTCATTGAATTGTAAATTGCTTCATCAGGTTCACAAAGAATTTCCATAGAATAAATTATATTCTGGGATGTTCTTTTCTTATTTTATTCCAGGTACCTATCCAAGATTTTGTTAGATCTGTATTGTTCGAACAAGATACATAAAAAAATATAAACAATTTTTTGTCTTATCATTATAATATTTTATGATAATAAATCTTTCGTAGAAAAACCCTTGCGGCTTACCGAAAGAAAATAGATAAAGACGGAGGAACACAAATGGAACTAAAAACATGGAATAAAAGTACATTAACATTTCAAACGATATTTTAATGTATTATTAAAACAAGCTAATAAATGTGTCAAATCGTGTGAAATGCAATAGCAACAGTCATATCAATGAGATCTAAGTACCCAAACGCAAAAACCGTTAGAAAATTAGTATTATCAACACTAATAAATTGTATTAATTATTAAATTCAAATTGTTTTGAGAATAAAAGAAACTTAAGAAAAATAATGACACAAAAAACGTTTGATCCAGATTCAATCTTCATTGCTCCAGTCTCATTATGTCCAGTTAGTTCATACACTGTACGCAACCTTGCCTTGAGATCCAACAGTGCGTTCAATTTCATCGTAAGAGATGAGGGTTGTTCACTTTCTTCCGAACTAAGACCGTTTAGTGATTCGGCTTCTTCATAAGATTTCTATTTTTGCTGCTTTTCATCTAGCTCTAGTTATATCCGATCGGATCGCCAAGAAGCAAGAAATAGTGTTTTCCCCTGCCACTAGTCGGACGCCGTACCAGCACTGGACTTTATTACACTAGATGAAATATAATTTATCTTTGGCATATTGAAAAAGAAGAAACTTCACCCAGTTAAAGTAATAAATTGAAGATTGTTGATCTAGCTGTTTCATGTAACACCTGATTGCTTGGCTAAATGTAAGATGTCCTTCCGTGTTATCAATATCAAACTCCATCACGAACATACCAGTAAAGTTGATTTAAACATTTCCCGACGTTTCGACCCTTTTCAAGAAATTAAACATTAAATTGAGACAGTGCCTTATAGTGTTTTGAACTGCACTGACTAAGGACACACACATTGAGGTTGTGAGTGTTCCGGTAAATGATCTGATATACCTCTTGGTTTTAATTTTTTTGAGAAGCGCTATCCGTTTGAGGAACCGAAACGTCGGGAAAAAAATTAATAAACTTGACTGTAATGTTCGTGAGGAAGTTTGATTTAGATATATCTGCCGGTCATACCTATTCTTTATATATTCTCCCATGATGTTTCGGAACACTGCATGGTTATGGCAATGCATGGTTTAACATTGAGATACTTGAGGTAAGAAATGTCACTGATTTGATGCTTTAAGTTAGGTTTTTTCAGTCTTAATTTCCAGTGGGAATGTTACTGTTCCAAAGGATCCCTAGAGATGATTTATGGATTGTTTTCTATCGTGTGCAAAATATGGACTACTTAACATAGATCAATCAAAAAACAATATGTTTAAAGCAGTGGCATCTTATTTCGGCTAATAAAATCTAATATTAGTTTCAGACAAATATTTCTTTTCATTACTCTTCTCCAAAATCCATAATACCGTTTCGATCAATTACAAACCCTCGTGAGCTCTAAAAAAGAAAAAGGAAAAAAAGTAATTAGCGTCTAAAAAGTAACTATTTGAGGGGGCTACTCTTGGCCCGCGTGCAACTATTTTTGTCATCCCTAACGCAAAACATTTACACTTATACATTCACTATCCTTCATCGTCTCACTAAGTACAGCAACAGCGTGGCCCAAAAGCAAATGTTTGCACCTCTTTAACCTTGGTTATTCTCGCTTATTCCATCCAAAATAACCCATAGCAAATATTGGCTCGATGTAACCTTTGAAATATTAACGAACCTCATATTTCTCAGTCACTATCCACAAATAAGAAAAATTCATACCATTTATTGGAAATAAGTAAATGATGTAAATGTTTTCTTAGCGGTTGATTTAAAAAGTTAAATATTTAAATTATTTTACCCGAAATAACTCTCCAAGCAGAGGTCCACAAAGTCTCAGAAAAGGAATTCTGGTCAATAAATAGCTTCGTGTAACTTACTTGCGCATTTGCTCACAAGTGTATAGAAGGTAATTCAATCCACTATTTCCTTTTACTCTAGTCATTATTAAATCCCGAAAGCTTTTAAATGCTTAATCATTTTTACAGTGAAAAGAAATTGTCACCAACTTTTAAATTCTAGTGAATTTGATTATAAGAAAAATATTTCATACAAACATTGAATCTTCTTTTTTTCCTAGAAAACTTAAGACACAATGAAATAAATAATTTCTATTCAGCATCAGAGAACTACGGTAAATGACGAAGATACCGATAAAAAACATAGCTCACAGCATTTGTCATCATAAAAGTTCGCCCCCTGTAAATCTTTCTGGGAGCTCTGCTTCATTGGGACCCCAATAGCACAACAATTGACCCCAACACTTTTTACTACCTTTTACGAAACCCAATATTGACTTGTCTTTGAAATGGTGAGATTTCTCCTTCGGAAGTAATCACAATGAAGATTTGTAGTCATTTTAATATATCGTAGACTTGGAATATTAAAAAAATACAGAGGGGGATAGAAGAGGAAAAATTCAAAGGGCCAAGGGGCGGCGGTCAACTATTGATCTCGAATTTAGAAATATTTTAATTGTTACGATTTATGGACAATATATTCCGAATAATCTGTAGTTCGATAATAAAACGTACTTGTGAACACTCTTTTTTGTGTTTTATTTTACACAAATTTGATAGTATCATGTTGATATGGTAACACTTATGCAGAAATGTTAAACCTGCACCTGCCTTAGGGCCGTTGATCGAAATTGATGGGAGTTACTTGCTTGCTTCCGGAGAGTAAATTAGTTAATTGCCCTCCAGTAGTCACACGGAGTTTGTAACAGCTTTTTTGACAGTAAAATTATTTATTTAAGTAGTCTTTCGAAAAAGATTTTTTCGGATAGGAGTTAGTTAAACCGACACATCCGGAGAGTGATACATAATAGAGCTGAAGAGAGAGAAGAAGAGAGAATGAGGGAGTGGGAAGCATTGACAGCGCTACTAATGACATCCAACCGCTCGCTCCAATGCGGGTTCCCGGAAGCACGGAGGAAGACACGGCGGAAGGACTCCCGAGCGGGGAGGATGGGGGTGGAGGGGTGGGAGGGTAGAACGGAAATGTTGAGAGGGCGGAAGTGCAGTGTGGCGAGACATCGGTTCGCAATGCGATGGTTCCATGGGTCACTCCCGCTGGTCTAGTGTTCCATTCATTCCATATGCGACAGAGGGGCGATAAGATCGCTTCACATTTTGATCTCCGATCTCGACGTTAACTGTTTTCGTAAAGATAGAGAAGAAATTCATTTATCCGGTCTAAAAAGGATCGGCTGCGATCCGAATAATGAAAATCTGGATGATATCGGAAATAATGAAACGATGCACTGTAAAACGAACACTTGACATATATTCTGTATCAAAATCAGGACCTGTCTTTGGGGTCGAGGCGCCCCAGCATCATAATTTTCTTCCGCTCCCCCTCAAAACATGTTGTACTTCGTAAATAACACCCATTCCTCTTCATGACAAAACACTTATATTTGACAGTTTCTCGCCTTTCGAATATATCCACCCCCACCCCAGGTATTCGTTTCAAAGGTTACAACTAATTATTTAATTTTGAATTTTAATTCTTGGGTTCAATAAATGACCGTCACAGAAGCAAATAAAGTTAAATTTAATAAAATTATCCTACTAAAACGTTTTTTCGATTTATAATTTACCTGGTCTTATAAACAGCATGAAAATATTTTCACATAAAATCAAACGAACTGCCAAGTTCTGACCTAGATAGTTTTTATTCAAAGGAAACTTTTTAGCAGTTGCAAATTTCGGGATTATATATCCATCTATTGCGTCTTTTATAAGCCCCCTAAACTACTGTCTATTCAGCCTAATGATTAATTGTACTCTGGTCAACATAAAGTAACAAAGTGCATTACGAAATTTAGAATTGTGAAAAATATTCACAATAGGAAACGTGCATGAGCTCTCCCTATAGGGCAGACATATTAATCTCAGGGTTCCCTGTGAGCCATAAGAGCTTTGGAAGATCACTCGAATGCCGCCGACGGTAATTAACAAAAATTAGCTGAACCTAAGTAAATAATTCACACTCGCAGAAAAACAATGAAAAAAACGGAGAGAGATCAAATGCATACAATTTCGATTAAAAACGATTTATATCGAAGAAAACTTAAGATTTTGTGAGTAAATGTGATTATATGAAATGAGTATTCACCAATGAAAAATGCGGTATTAAAACTATAGAAATACAACATGAAACAAATTGATTATCTAGGTTGTACTTAAAGACAATTAAAGTATTACGCTAAGTAGGAAAAAAGGCATTTCAAAAAACGTTACACTTTAAGAATTTCAGTTTCATCTCCTAAACAATAATACACATATACAAAAGGATTATTTATATGTAATGACATCCCTAAGAATACCATCTTACTCCGTTTAATAAGTGGTGTGTTTAATTTATATTCAATACTAAACAAAGATTCGTCGACCATCGCTTCAAAATCCATTTCCTCATTCAAAAGCGTGGCGTCAGCGATAACTCATGAGACCACTGGGGAGAATCTGTTTTCGTCTACAAATCCCTTGAAGGTGGATCAGTCCCTGACTGATTCATGGTCCCCATGAGCAATGCAAATCCTGGATGGTCGACAATATTGTCGCTGGGGAAATGGGTCGGGTCCACCACACGATTCCCGATACATCCCGGAAATCAGATCTATGCATCGAATACGTCACAGATGACATTAGGAATGGAATTAAAATGTAGTAATGTTTTATTAGTGTAAAAATTAAAAGCAATGTAGAAATATAAAGATATTTAATAAGGAAATGACTGTAATCTAAACTCAATTTTACTCTGAACTACAATTTAAATCGAATAATTTTTGTCATATTTGATGTCTAATGTCATGAGTCAGAGAAAAAGATACTAGAATATTATGGAAATTTATTTGGAAGGAAAAGATATTTAGTGGGAAACAGCGTTTATTATCAGTTTCAAGATGTGTTCCTATCTGTCGACATAGGAAACATTAAACAATATCAGATAAAACGACAGAAATTTTTAATATTTCTCCATTTGATCAATTTGTATTAGATTTATTCTTCCTTACAAGATTAATAATGGTTTTTGATACAAGTTTAATAATTAAATGTCATATCGTTGTTGGATCTTGTTTCGGTCATTTTTGCTTGCAGTGTCAAATGATATTTACTCTAGAAATATATTTTTTTAATTAATTCGCTTTATGTCGTTGTCCCGTCTATCGACATTCCACGACATTCATCTCTGTCATTTTCTAATAATCTTCGTCACCTGTTATTTTCTCGTCATTCTCTGTTCTCCTCTGTCAAGTTCTTTAATCCAGACTTTTCCTTAATTCCTTTTATGTACTTTTTGAAAAGGATGTATTTGTTCTCTGTGCTGGTCTGTTAAACAAATTCTTCTCTTTTCTTCTGTGCCATATACTTACCTCCTTCTGGCCCATGTAATTCGTGTTCCCAAAACCATGCACTCGTGTCTCATCCTCTCTCCCACATATACACGTCTCACCTTCTGTTACCGAAAAACGCTTTAAACATGTTTCAATATCTCCGTGCCCAGTCATAAATACTAATATCCCCTGGCCCAGACCTAAAACACCTATTCTTCTCTGCGTAACATATGCCTGGCATTCGTAAACGTAACAAAATTTAAATATATTTAAGAGGGTCTTTTCACAATATTTATAGTAGCATTTTAATAAATCCACTACGTTTCATCTCCTTGGACTTTCTTCAGGTGAAACTAATTGTACTGAATAGCCTTAATATTTACGCTCTTTCAAGGCATGGCTTTTGGTAGTTTCTTCAGTCTGAATATCAACCCATGTAAACTACCAGAGAAAAAATTTAAAGGCAAGAGAGTTTTGTTGAATAAAGCGACAACTAATTAAAGGAAGAACAAGTGACGGACTGGAACCAGGAGGACGGTGAAGGATGTGCATTGGCGGGCCCCCGCCCACCTTTCCACACAATATGTATGCCAGACGATAACGTTAAGATAACTGGGTCAGGGTTTGAACCGTTGTACCGAGCAGTAGCGGCGATTGGGGATCAGAAGTTAAGGGAGGAGTGCCAAAAATTGACTATGTTCATTTTACATGATATTTTCTGCATATTACCACCAAGTTCGATTTAAATAATGAAATAAATCAAAGGAAAGACATTGGTGACTAAACCACATCAGGGATAGTGAATATATATATATATATANTCTTTCCTTAAAGAAGAAGGGGAGACGAATTCCCCCCTCCCGCCTCCCCCCCTAATCACCGTCACGAGTGAATTCTTCGGTACACCGCAACCATCTAAAGGTTTCGTATAAAAACAAAGAAATTTGTAACACTACTTGGTCGCCTGCACATGTTTTCCAATTAGTCCCATAGATTTTTGATGTTATCGCAATTTCTGAGAGTACCGAAAGATTTTCCTCTTTCGAGAGTAATTTTTTTTTGCACTGGTAGAATTCAACAGGAAACCATGACATGGTTGAGTTTTCGTCAATGCATGTTCTCCTCACTCAGCAAACGAGCATTGTTCCTCATCTCTTCACACGTTTCCAACGAAATTTCATTAAGAAGCGACGACGCATAAAAGCGCCAATATTGTCGAAATGCCCATCACAACAAAACAATGCAGCGGCGTGCATGAAGCGATACATTCTGCGGACAGAGGGAAACAACGAACTTGGTAAAGAGACCAGACCGGGGAATCTCGTCGGCGGACTAAACCGACCGACTAAACCGACCGACTAAACCGACCGACTAAACCGACCGACTAAACCGACCGACTAAACCGACCGACTAAACCGACCGACCGACTAAACCGACCGACTAAACTGACTGACTAAACCGACCGACTAAACCGACCGACTAAACCGACTGACTAAACCGACTGACTAAACCGACTGACTATACCGACTGACTATACCGACTGACTAAACCGACTGACTATACCGACTGACTATACCGACTGACTATACCGACTGACTATACCGACTGACTAAACTGACTGACTAAACTGACTGACTAAACTGACTGACTAAACTGACTGACTAAACTGACTGACTAAACTGACTGGCTAAACACAAAATCTGAGAAACTACAAATCCTACAAACTTGAAATTTGGCATAAAGGGTTTACACATCCGCTAAGAAAGGATTTTACGAAAATCCACCCCTTAGGAGAAATGGGGACTGGCATGTTTTAATGTACATATCTTACCATAACTCCAGAGAGCCTGCAGCAATTGCAAACAAACGTGATACAGACTATCGTACTACAAGGGCAGAGAGGGTAAGGCATTCCTGGAACCCAAAGGGAGAGGGTGAGAAGATGACGTAAAAATAATAGAATAATCTGATATTCGAATTGAAACCATAGTTTTCGGTGACGTTTAGTAGAATAAGGAAGGCTTCCACGCGTCGTAAGTTCACAATCAGTCCAAATTGCAGATAATATACCCCTAGCACTCTTGGGGAAGGGGTGAGAATGAGAGGCAGGTAAAAATAATTAAAAAAATGACCGAACTTGGTGTTGAATAAATCATTTTTGGACCGCTGAAGTGAATTGACATCCTCATTGCCTCATATGTACACGATTACCCAATATAAGGAATAAGCACCCTTTGTGTTGGGAGTGAGGAGTGAAATGTAATCGAAAGTGACCGATATTGGTGTTGAGATCGTAGTTTTCGGGGTCGCTGATTTTAGTATTACATTCTCGAAGATGAAGTCCATAATCAGCCTTTATAAAATCTAGCACCTCTAGGGAAGAGGATACCAAGGAAAAATGACCGAATATGACAAATCAGATACGTGTCCATAATTTTCGGCGCACACAAAATCAATTTATGAATCCCTGCGCGCGCAGTGTTAATGTTTCACCTGCTCTTGGAAGTCTATGTGCCTATTTTCGTGTCCCGGAAATTCAAAATGAATATTATTTTTTAACTTGTTAATTGCACTTTAACTTCGATAAATAAATATACAGTCGCTATAATTCCATTTCTGAACGATACTTCGAAAATCATGACATTGAATTCTCTACAAGCCGTTTCCTTGTGAATCGACCAAGTTTTTGTGATAGAAAATTCGTTTTTATAATATTTTCTTTTTTAGACCGATTTAAAATTTCTTTGATAAGTGGAGAGGTTTTCATGCAATAAGCCCTCCGTTTGAAGTATTTTTCAAAATCATATTTTACCCATCATTTTCTAATAAATCCACTTATTTTTCAGGTTGTATTTTCGACGAAAATCAGGAGGGGACATCAATTACTTTGTTTTTGTCTTTTTGAAAGTGTAAAACTATTACCATATATTGTCTTGATACTTTANCTATTACCAAACATTGCTCGTGATATTTCATAACAAAATGAAATAAAAATGTTTTACAAAACTTAAACTATAATTACAATGGCAGATATCCTAAAATCAGAAAATTCAGAAAAGAGAACTAAATACCCGGTTTCGAATTTTTACGAGAAAGGGACTGTTGTAAGTTATGAATTACACGTAAAAAACACTGACACGAAAGACACAGCTATTAATAGCACTTTACATAAGGATTCAAGAGTATATTTATTGTTATCTGGTGTGGGTCATTGCTGGGTGAAACCTATACCGATCATTTTCTACTCGCGGTCTCTCACAAAGTTTGTATATTGTATCTGATGCTCTTAACAGACAAAAATATCGTTCATATTGTTACGACATTAAACGTAGTACAAGCAAACGCGTATTAACAAAAAATATTTGTAGAACGTTCTTCTCAAGAGAATGTTCCATACAAGAATACAAGATTCCATTATCTCCCATTTTAATTTTTTTGTTGAATCTCGAAGTTTTTCGCTGTTCCGAAAATGAACCATTCACCTTTAGCAATACGCAAATTTTACTTAAAATAGTATGTGTAGAAATATTTTGCATTCAATTAACACTTTTGTTCCTCATGTTGGCATATTCTGCAATATTTTTCCTTTTCATGTTACGAGATCCAAAGCTCTTTTTAATTTTCGTCAATACACAAGGAAGATTTGAGAAAACAAGAATGTAATTCTCAAGCATATTATGTAATGCCTCAAGCATATTTCATTAAACAAAATTTAAATGATTGTTGGTGGAGTTAGTAGAATTTTGAATATTATACGATTACCATGAAGAATATCGTAAGGAGTCTTCGCACTATATTAGTTCGTAGAAATCTTCCGATGTTTTCTACTTATCTCAGTACGCAGAAGTCTGCCTTTCGTAAAAGATATCACAAGACACCAATGTTACTAAAACGCAACAGCAAAAAGTTGTGCAAAATGATTTATTTGTTATACATTATATGATATAATATATCAAATGTCTAATGAAGAAATAATCTAAAAAAACTTAGATTATTATATAGCAATTGAAATACAGCTTTCTGTAGTTACGAATAAAACGAGTGTCCATGATTCTCCTTTTTCCTTTAACCAACAGTACATAAGAAAATAAAAAAATAATGAAAAGAATAGCTCCGTAATTTTTGAAACGTGGAAGTATACACATTAAAATGCGTGGGTAATGTATATTAAAAATGCGTGGGAAAAACGTAGGTATTCCGTTTCTCATATCAGTAATCGAAATAGAGTTAAAACAGTCGAACAGAACGTTCAACTTACAAATTGAAAAGATAAACTTACATTTTGAAGCTCCAGGACACAACAACAAGCGCACAGACTTCCGAACGCAGATGATGACACAGCGCGCTCAGGGATTGATAGACGAAATACGTACAGAATACCCGGTCACCTTCCATTCGCCCCGAGACTCGCGTTTTTCGGCCAAAATACGCGTTGAGACAGCTGTTTCGTTGTGTATATCACTACGTTTGGATTCATAATTCCTTGGAGGTCTTAATATTCAAAACTGCATCATTTATTTATCGAAAAATGATGAATAAATTGTAATTTTGAAAACTACCCTGTGATTGGAGAGCTCATTGCATGAGAACCACTCTCAAAATTGGTTTCTACCTTTTTTTATTAGAAATTTAATGAGAAATATTTTTTTCATATGGATATCTTTCTAAAAAAAACTGACCGTTTAGCAAAAAACTGTGAAAACGGGGAGCATACATCTTAGGAGTGATTTTTAGGGGTGCGTGCTCGTCGCTCATAAGTGCGACTGAAATGGGGATATGGTTCGACATTTATTTCGTGAACTATCACACGAATCATGTGAACTGCTTCTGGACGAGTTAGAAAAGAAGAAATCGTGGACTAGGGAGTGGCTGCAATACTCGTGACCCGTCGCCGCAATAAATAAATAATTAAAGGAATTTTCCGAATATTTTCGACACATTAAAAATTACATTAAAATTCTACCCAAAATGATACTATACCATAAAAACCATTACCACAGAATTGACATTCTGAACATGAGCACCGTAGCTCATTGACTGATCAAAACATTATAAAAATGGAAAATAATGGTTTAAAACAATTAATAACACAAATTAGTAACGAAACTTACACGAACAATTAGGCGCCTAACCTCACTTTATGCTGCTTTGAGAGGTGGGATGAGGCAGGTTACTTGCCTCAAATCTACTCTCCGAGGCAAGTAACATGCCTGGTGAAATTACAAACAGGTTACCTCATTTTTGAGGCAGATTCCGGTTACACGGGGCAAGTAATGTGCTTCGCAGCTTGCCAGGCAGGTTACCTGCCAGCAGCTTGCCCCGTGTAAACGGGCCTTAAGGATCTGTTATTCGTCTAATTGCAGTGCACTATATTAAAACTTGTTACATTGATGGATGACATACTCACTGGATATCAATCGGAATGTAAGAAAGAATAAAGTTGCAAACATATTACAAATTCACGTGAGCAAAGCCGCGGGGACTCAGATAATATTTCAATAAAGGTAAATATAACACGTATTTCAATTTACCTCGTAAAAATTATTTTCTAGTTAATCACTCCATATACGAAAGTAAAGAAAATGAAAAGTAATGGAATTTTCGTAAATAATAAATACTGCTGCCGTAAAATATAAAGATTCAGTAACTAGTATTCACTGACAATGTATATTAAAATCCATGATAAACACAGATAATATTAAATTATAATAATTTACCAACAGTAAAAATACTCTGCATGACGACGGGGAGAACAATAAACCAAATTACTCCCCAGAAACCAGGAACGACCCGATGAATGTGGCCATAAATTGTAAACAGTAAAGAAGTATCTGATTTTCGTTCAATGGTAAGATAACTTAGTTTGTTGCATTATGTAAAGTAATTAGTCTAACAGGCAAAACGCGAAGGAAGTACAATTTGTGATAAATAGTATTTTATTGGAAATCCTTACTGATAAATTAGCATGGAAATATATTATCAAATTTCATGGAGTACAAAAGAGTTGAAACGACAATACTAATAATAATAATAAATTTGTTTTATGCTTCATACGAATAGTAAATTGTATAGAAATTCATAAATTGTATGTTGTGCACATTGCAGTTTGTAGTTTTAGCTCTGAAACTTTCTTTATACGGTGTTGTTTCATCTCTGATTGTTGTAATAAACACTCACATGTGGTAGTTGAAGTTAATTTAAGTTCTGAGCATTAATGCCATTGAAAAAGATCGTATTACCTCGAGTTCTAGTCAAAAAAATTTTTAAAAACTGATTGTTCCTGTTTACTACAATTAAATTTCATAATACTTTATGCAGATCTTATAATATTATTTCATACAGATTTCGGCATGTCATGATAGAAAATTTATGAATGTTCAATAACAGTTGTTCATCAATATTCTTTATATGAGACACTTGCAATTATTGCAAAAATACTATAAACTTACTTACAATTCTTTGCAATTATTACTGAAAAGCTCTTCTCTCCACTAAAAAGTTTAAGAAATTAAACTTCAGTTTTTATAAAGCTAAAATATGTAGGTGTGTTATTTCTACTTCCCCGTTTCCTCAATTCACCATGATCATTAATTTGTAAAATTGTGAACCGAAAATCAAATTGGTATAGTAGCACGAGAGAAGACGAAAAGCTTAATCAAGTTATTTAATTGAGAAAAAGAGGAAAACTATATATTGCTTAAGGATAGTGTCACTGTCTTGTACATTCTTGCACTAAGCAAAGCCAGTTAATAACAGCATTCTGCTTCAAAGCATAAAGTTAAAAGCATTTAATTAATAAACAAAATTACATACTAATGAAACTCTGTACCACAATAAGTTAATATCGTTTACCCAAATGTCAACATTTTAACGTGGCTTTGTATGTAAATGTATTATGAAGTATGAAGACATAATTATGCATCTCGAATAACGGCAATTCCACGTAAAATAGACCACGGTTATATGAACTAGTCAGAATACTTGCTCTAATTATTTCATAGAATTTTACCTCTAAAAACAAGTATTCACCCAAATTGTCAGCGCTCAAAATGCGATTACAAAAAAACTTATGCGGGAAATTAAAAAAAGATCTAATGATTAATGTAGCATCAATGTTATTTTTAATTTTATGGAAGTTTCACCCAGAAACACACCGATACTCGAAGAAACGATATTTTTAACTAAATAGGAAAAGGATGCATTTGAGTCGAAAAATGTGAGATGCATGATTTGACATTTAGGTTCGAAAAAAAGGAATTTGGGATTTCTTATCAATCTCCCGCCGAAGGAAGATTTTATATCAAAAAGGCACAGCACTTTTTGGTTCATCGCAAAATTTTCTATGATAGAAATGTTTTCGGAAATATTTTTAAAGAGCTGTTCATATTTGTGAAGCGATGAAGGAAATAAGTTGTTTTTTTTAAGATAAAAAGAGAAGAGTTGGCTGTGAAAAATTGCTGATTGTATTTTAAGAAATGAATTTATTGAACCTCTAATTTTACTGGTAATATGAGGGACTGTTCACTTTTTGACCAAGATTGGAATAATTTTAAACACGCTATTCAGACCACTCCATACAACCCTGAACCACTGGACGTGACGCAGTACTTATATAACAGTTTCATTCCAAATTATTTCCATAGAAAAGTAATGATGTAGTAAAAATTTGTTTAAAATCTTAAACATTACCTTTTGAATCAGTAATGTTTTAATAAGGAGATTGTTTTCTGGGAGCAATGCCTCTGCAATAAAATGCACATCTGCACTCAGTATTGATAAAAATTTAACGGGCAGCGGAGAGTACTTGAGTGCTGCGAGAAAATTGAATCGTTCAAGTGCTGTTTGCAGCCGAGGATTCGCCCCGGAGTATTCTCATGACGAGTGAAGAGTAGCACTTTGCGAATCATGCTCCTCACGAGAGAACACCACCAGCGGAAAACGAGGGACAGAGCAACACAAGCGACTGGCTTGCTTACTAAACAGATGCAAATTAGCACAGTTGTTGTGTCATACACCTGGCCTGTTCTCCACACATTTCCCCAATAGTTGTTGACTCGATGAATTATTACACAGAGTATTTGCATTTAAAAAAACATGTTTTTGATTCAATAAAAATGTTGGAATTTCAATTATTATCAGATCCGTATAAATGAGTTTTTAAACAAATCTAAAACAAAGAAAATTCGTATATTCTCATGTATTTCTCTTTACACGAATTCTTTTTTTTTTTTTTTTTTNGAAAAATTATTTTTCTGTTTCAGTTATCAATAAAATATAATTAGCTTTGTATTATCCATGTTGGTCAAATTAAGATCTTATTTCAATGAATCGTTATATCTGGTACTATACATGGGGAAAATTAATGTAACCCTTTAAATGAAAATTCAAACCCGCGAGTGTCATGAAAGACGCCTTTAACAACTTATATTCCGGCTGCCGTATCAAGTTACAGGAAAGAGATTGGAAAGTCAAGTGCGGAAAAGTGGCAAAAAATCACGAAAAGAAATTGGTGTTGGACGAAAGACGACACCTTAAGTCGCTGAAGATTCTGCGGTGAACGACTGGCGGGAGGGAGGGGGGAGTGGAGAGCTAATACGGATGGAGACGAAAATGTTTCTCTTTTCTCGAGAATAGAGGTGAGGGTCCGAGAGGGATTTATTTGCATGAAACTTCACCGAGTGGCTCAACAGTGACGTTCAAGCAATTCTACAAAAGCATAGAAAGAAAGAAAATTCTGAACGTAAATTCTGGTGCCACTGAAGCATAATGGCGCGAGATAGTTCATACGCAAATGTCCCAGAAATCATGAGTGCCATTTCTGCGTAACCGTACGGAACAATCACACCAATAAAGTATTGTACTTTAAAGCATGAAAAGATGTATCAACGATTTCCTATTGTTTCCCCTTTTCATTTTCGAGATAAGAACATTTAAAAATTACTTCAAGAAAAGAAGCTACGTGAATCATTCATTTGAAAAGTATGTTACTTGACTACTTGAGTCCTAACAAATGACAGCACTGGCAGTTCTGGTAAGTAATAAACAATATTCGTAGAGAATTGTACGTGAGTTACTATGTACTCTTCATAGCTTTGACAAAACCCTGTTTACATTGACAATATTACATATGAAAACGAGGGAAACTTGCCTACAATTAGCAAATTAGTATCTGCCACACGATTCAGGTCAATAAATTACCCTTCTTAAATAAAAGTTAAACTTTCAAATTATCATAAAGTATGTTGGTTGCAATTAATTCTCTAAGAGATTTAATTGCGTAGGTTTAGATAGAAAAAAAAATTACAATGGATAATTTAATTATTTGAGATCGCGCATTAAATTCTACCGGATACGAATCAGTAATCATCCGCAATTCTCGAATTGTTTTACATTATTTAGTTGCATTCATTTCTACTAGATTTGAAAAATTCCAAATACAGATTTTACTGGGAATTCTATTAAAATTGCACTCAAGATAGATTAACCACGTCATCGATCCTGTTCAAGGAGCAAGAAAAACACTACCGGAATGATTTGCGCACTGAGAAAGCTTGCATGCTCAAAATAGTCAACGGCGTATGGGAGTGCTAAATATATGACGAAGTCTTTTTTCAAGTCTCTTCGACTGCGTATGAACTTCTTCACACGGTACATACGTGAAAAAGTGCTTAACTGCAAAACTCAGTGAAATATGGGTACTTGAAAAATGTGTACCTTCAGAGACGATCACCAGAAACGCGTGACGGAATGAAGTACGCAACTAACTCTTCGGGTACGAGGAAATTTCTGTACATTAAAAATGGTTCACTTATATGTTTTAATATTCTTTATGACAACCAAACATTTCAATTGTCTCATAGATAAATTCAGTATACAGTCAAAGAAGACACGAAAATACAGATATTTTTAAGAATGATTAAGGGATGTACGAACGATGTATTCTGAGATATGAAGAACGATCCACAAACGCACAACGTGAATTTTTATAAACCTAACGAATGTACCACTATAAGTTAGAGTCGGCAGCGTGACGTCATAACATGTTGAACACGAGACCTCGTTTAACATGCGAGATGTCGGATGCTGAATAAGAGAAATATTGAAAAATTAAACCAGCTTTTTAAGAGGAAACATTTAATCAATCATTAGACACTAAGAATAATAGAAGATTTAAAATCATCATGAATCTCTTCAACTAAGTACCGTACATTATCATCTATTTTTAATGCTTCGTAGGTTTAGTGTAACAAATCCAAAAAAAAGTTTGGTTATGATAGTAAACATTTTGGTTTTATTTTATTTATTTACATTAGTTCTGAGTTATCGAAATGTGTTTCGGGTTTTAATATGAATTTAACTTTCGAATTTGAGACAAACAATGAATCTATTAACGTCAATTCCTCTCATTGTCAGTGTATCATCATATTTCATGTTCTATTTAGGAAAATTGATAACATTACACAACATCGTGTAGGGGGTATGAAATATCCCAGTTCTGTCTAGTTCGACTGCAGTCCGTTCTATCTGACCCGCAATGGGGCCACCCACACTGACAGTATCACATGGCAGTTGATGGTATCGAGATCATCCACTGATCGATCTCTGGGGACACTGAGGATGACCAGCTCTTCAGTTCTTGACGGGGGTGGGGGAGGGGTGTCAATACCACGAGAGACTATGGGGAGTACGATCAGGGACCTGATAACGCTCTCACGGACACCCTTTCCATTCATCACACCTTAATACCCTGTCACTGTGACATATTATAATGAAGGTAAACCCATTTCAGAAAAATACTCCAAAAAATGGAATCAGATTTCGAATGTACAAATAAATACCTTCTTTCATTCAAAAAATGTACCAGTAATAAAATCTAGGAAAGATTTAAGAAGCACTGAAAATCAAATGAACTTCAGGAAATTTCTCGATATATCCTCATAAAAGATATATTGGTTAACTTATAAAAAGAATCACGTTTTATATGTATTACTTTTGTTATATTGATAACGAAAGTTCTTAATGTGTGAACTGTAGGTGGTGAGGAAACTTGACTTACATGTACGAATCTTCCTATAGGTGGTTGTGTATAAGAAGAAGCAGAAAATTAATTCAATAATTGTCGTAACTGAGCATCTGACAATAAAGCAAATATTTTGTCTTATATAGTGAATTCTTCCCATTTTATCCTTTTTTTAGTAGGTACACTTTTTGTAAAAACCCAATAAACACTGTAAATTTTAATGTGAACTTCAATATTTAGTTTATTAATCGGTGTAGTAAATAATTTCATATAAAGCAGAAAAACAAAAATTGCAAAAAGACAAAACATTTTTATTGAGGGGGAATAGAAGAATCATGAAGGCAAAAGTAGTGTAATTTGGGTAGGATAGCTTCGTTCTTATGGAGTATATCATTCATTTACTTTCTCATGAACTAGTTAAGATTTTCGGACCACTTAATAGTTGTATTACACACTAACATACTAATGAAATGTCAAAGTATAAATGTCAAAGTTAAAATTCACAATATTTCTAACAGTGTACTGAAAAAACTCGTGCATTCTAATTTTGGGAGAAGTGCAATTTTAGTGAACACAGCATCTGCAAAGTGAATACATGGAAACGCACTACTAATGCGGTGTTAGTAGATAGGGTGTAATTTTATAATTGTTTATAATTCTGCTTATATCATGACCCCAACTTTGCTTCCGATGATGATGCCGAAGATACTAATTCCATACTCATTCACTTCATAGTCATGTGGACAATGTAGTAGTAGTATTTTAGCGCAAAAACACTTATCTTTGCAAATAAAACGTTTATCTCAATATTTAAAAGGAGGTGTCGTAAGTCAATGATAACATGAAGTAAGCAAAAATATAACTATTCCGTTACAGAAGATTGCGCTCATTCCATTGTATAGACTACATCTTCACATGATATTCAGAAACATATCTCTATTTATTTTGAACAGTTAAACAGTTTTCTAATACATGAATGAAGATGGGAAGTAAAATGATGCAAAAAGTGAACTCAAGAGCTTTTCCAGTAAAAAAGAAATCTGGAAAGTATAGCAAGGAATTTGCTATGCTCTATTCAACGTAACATCTATCAAAGATAAAAGTCTGGAAATGGCTGTACATACGAAGTCCGTGAAGAACGCTGGAGACGCCAAGAGAGTCCTGAACGGCAATAAAAGTAGAAGAAGTATCAAAGGAGTAATTATACCGGCAGATTGCAGAAGAATGGAAAGACCGACAACACTGACAGCCAGAATTCACGACGGAACGTCAAGACAAAAACTGAAGGAAAATTCTAACAAGAGTACTTGAGCTTCAGAAACAATCAATAACCAATCGGGTAAAATAAAAATGAAAATCACTTTCCCATTCTCCAGTCGAAAAGAAACGGTAAAACGTTCTGTGATAACCACAGCGAGATGAAGATGACAATGAGCCGGGAATCGAATTCGGAACCCCTATTTTGGTCGAAGGGGTGTTATTCACCACAACAGTCGTTCGCCTTCCACAACTGTATACCATTTCTAATCAGACTTCATACCTCGGAAGACCTGAGACACACAATTTAATGAATCCAGGCGATCAAAGCAGGAGTACGAAATTCGATTCCGGACTTGTCGCCATTTTCATCTAGCCGTTAACACGTTTTCTCCACATGGGGCCACGGAAGAAATATTGCATGATCGCATGATCTGGTTTGAGGTCACGCAAAGCAGTAAAAACGTCCACATAAAACAAACAAGGAAGAAATGCCTCCATCTTGCAACCGTCAGCAAGTATTTTCATACGTAGGCGTTGTAAATATTTTTAATTCAATTCAATAGGGCAGTTTACATACAATATTTACATTTTATGTTACACGTGACAATGCGTTAGCCTCTTTGCCTTCTTATACACATTGCAATAAATTCTTAAATTGTAAATAGGTGCAAGTGACTGATTCATTGAATTAATTATATTAATTATTTAATTAATAATTCTTTCTCCCTGTGCAGCTAGAAAGAGATTTCATTATCTGCAAAATACAAGGAGAAAACGCCAGCAGTATCACATCGCTTTTTGCTCAACCATTATCATTACCTTTATTTCTTTCTCACGTTTCCCCTTACGTAGCTTATGGTGTTTTCCATTTGTTGCTCTGAATGTGCACTAGTGCACCCCGAGTACAAAAATGTTGTTCTGTTTGACTGAAAAGTTGCACCAGTGCTACGGGAATGTGCTTGTTTGTTTGTCTTCCATGGCACACTGAGAGCAAGCAGACTTGCTCTAAAACATTTCTCAGTGGGGGAACTGCACTAGGCGTCGTTGAGGTTAGAAGAGCCTGTGATTAACGTGTCCATGATGAATGCTATGAGTTTATTGCAAATATTGCCTTCGTCTGAAAGCTCCTAAAATGAAGAGCAAGAGTTGTACGTCGAATTAGTCTTTTCCAAATGATAAAGAATTATGAAGATAATAGATTTAGTTACGTTAATCCAATTATATGATGATAAACAGGTAACATTTGTATTATATAAACATTAACCGAATAAGCTATTGGTTGATATATTAGTAGTAGGTTGATATATTGGTTTATTATTATTCAATTATTACTGTTTCGTCCGGCTAACAATGGCCATGTACGAAGCTTACAGCAAAGATGTTTCATTTACTTGCTATACTCTCGTAGGTCTTTTTAGGTCTGGATGGAAATGGTGTGCAGTTGAGGGAGGTGAACGGGGTGTAGTGGTTAGCACTCCGGAGATCAAAGCAGGAGTCCCGGGTTCGTTTCCTGGCTCGTCGCATTTTCACGCGACTGAAAGTTATCCCATATCTTCTCCTCGTGTAGGTTACACGGAAAAAGATGAATGTTCATTAGATCGTAGCAGAGTGGGGAACTCGCGCGGAGCAATGCCGTATTTGTTTGGTACTAGTTCTCTGGAAAACGGCATTAGAAACTACCCCAAGGATTCCACTACAGATTCTGTTGTCACGCGTCGCAAGTATCTCGGCTGGTTTCCGTTCGCCAGCGTCGCTTAATTCGTGCACAGCTTGAAGCCTGAAGTGACAAGAGACGCTGCAGCATGAGCAGCCGTCACATGAGCGATGTAGACGTAGCTGGCGTCTCCGGCACATGACGTCATGGCCACCCGACGCCATCGCTCACCGATATGCACACAAGAACGAAGGAGAGAGGCGGGGATGACGAATGGCAATAGGATAAACGAAGGGAACGGTGACTAAGAATACAAGAGGAGGAGAACGCAGAACGAAGTCGTTCAATGGGAGGAACAATTGGCATGATGGAAGAGGAAATGCGACTAATGAAGATATCTGAAAGATGATTGTCAGGGGGATGGGAAAAGGAGAGAGAGAGGAAAACTGAGGAGAGGGAGCCGAAGAGCAGGAAAGCATTGGACGCAGAGGCCGAGAGGCGTAGCATAGGAGAGGGTTGGAGGTACAGGCTGCCGCATGTGTTGCCCGCGCCAGGAACCGTCCGCGTCGACAGTTTTAATGAATGGAAAAATATGTGGACCACGCCACGCGCTTATCAGGGAAGAGGGAAGGGACGGACGATGCAGAGTTGACTGAATGTAACACGCTTCTGTTGTGAGAAGCAGAGCAACAACCGTGGTAACAGAATGATAATGTGCAGGCAAAACGAAGAATTTGTGTACCTACACGCATAATATTATATACACAAATAAATTTTAAATTACGGCCATTTTGGACGATTACAATATTTATTTATTGTTTTTCATTAATACTGTACGTTTGGACTCGATATGTCAGGTGAAAACTAACAACAAAAATAACATAGCATCAATATTTACGGTTAATAACATGTTCAATTGTTCTGTTATTTTGTCCTCCAGTCTCGAGTCAAAACGAAGTGTATCAATAAAAAATAATAAATATATATCGCCCACAAATGCTAAGTTATTATTTATTTATCTACATTATATAATAGACGCAAATAGCAGTGAATACAAAAATACCGACTAGTGCCGATATTACGGTCATGAGCATCATATACATGACGATGCAAAAGTTCCCTGGATTTCCTTTCCTTTTCCGCGTGACCGGACGGAGCAAACCACACAAATGAAGTATTGTACTTGAAAGCATTAAAAGAAGAAGTGTTGACTATTTCCTATTGTTTCCAAGACAACGGCACTTTAAGTTTAAACATTACTTCAAGAAAAGAAGCTACTTGAATTATTTATTTTAAAACAATGCAACTTGTCTTCTTCCTGACTAATGAAATCACTGATGCGTCTGGAAATAATACGTATTTGTAAGGAATTGTACGTACTTACGTAACGCTCTATCTTATAATATGTTCAATGGAAATGGAAAATCGTAACAGTTCTGATGTCATGTTTACAATGTTAATGCTAAATATGAAACCGAGTGAAACCTGCTTACTACTAGAAGATATGGGGGAAAGTAGTATCGGCATATTACTCAGTTGAATCTGTCTCTNGAGTGAAACCTGCTTACTACTAGAAGATATGGGGGAAAGTAGTATCGGCATATTACTCAGTTGAATAAAATAGACTTGCAACATAAAAGTAAACTTTCATATTTTGATACAGAATATAGGTTAGATCTATAATTTAATCTATGATCTAGTTTGACAATAAATGGCAAAAAATGCCCCGAAAAAATCTAATAACTAAAATTAAACCACGCCTACTGACAAATAGAAAATGACAACGCAGAAAACACTTTTAATATTAATTGCAAAATATATTGTTAAAAAATTATTTACTGCAAATATTTTTAAGTATTCCTAGAAGTGTACTCTCAAGAATTTTTCCAATATTTAGACATACGAAGAGCTCTCCCGAGGGAGAGAAGTTGCCTAATGGAAAATGGAAGAAATTTATGATAAATGAAAAAGTGAAGGGTAGAACATAGGATATACTTCATCGGAAGAAAGAAGGCGAAGCACAACATGGCGTTCCCATGAACGCGTGTATGTGCGAGAGAGAAGACTAATCACTTTAGCAGCTGTTGCTGATGAGTTAATATTTTATATCTTGAATAATTATCGTGAAAACTCATTAGACTGGGTGGGACACATGAAAGAGTTTATGAATATCTTCGTATCCAATCTCTTTAGATTCCGTCTCGACATGCATTGTTTTTCAAAAGTTGCTAGACAAACACCGAATAAAGAATGAGGTACATTTTTTACTCATCTATATTTATTTACAAATGGAGTTAAAAACACTACAAAATGTTAGTTTCACATATATTACGACGGTAAAACGAAATACTGTTGAGTAAATTGATTGAATTTCCAATTCGTTTTTTTTAGATATATTTATAATTACTGACACATTAAGCATTAGATTATTAGTGAATTGGATGTTCAAAGAAATCGTTTCAAGACTTGCTGTGGCATTGTTGGCCAGCATATAATGTAAGTTATTTCACGGTTTGAATGTTATTCTTGAATTTGCACTGGAAGTCATATTTTATGATTTTATTATTATTCTTACTAAAAACTTTTTACACATTCTCCAAGTCAGTCGATTTTATTGTGATGAATTCTGTGTTAGTTTCTTGGTAATAAAAATCCCACATTTGCCAACTTTTATGTGCTTTATAAAACGAACACAGATTTTAGTCAGATTTGCAATAAAAATGTTTTAATTAAATAAATAATTAAAAACTTACGATCTTTTATGGATGAATAATAAAAAAAAAATATTATTCGTCCATAAAAGGTTGTAAGTTTTTAATTATTTATTTAATTAGATTACATAATGGACGGTAATAGTAGTAAAAATGTTTTAGGTTGAAGGTTGAAGGTTGAAGAGAGAACAATTTTATTTAATTTGTAACAATTCTTATATTCCTACTATGAATAAAAACATTTACGTAATACATTAATGATCAGTTAAACACTCAAAACCATAAAATTATAAAAATTGGTTCGCAGAACTCGAATTTGGTATAGTTATTCGTACACAATATCAGTGATGATTTTCTTAATTCGAAATAAATTAAAATTACCCACAAACAATTAAAAGAATTATTATAAAATTGAAAAATCGACCGTGACCATGCAGCAGAGACGGGGGTGGGACTTCGAAAGCTTCAGCGACACGGGGTAGAGAACGATACAGGAGTATGTAAACATTGAAAGAGGAAATCACCATTTATTATGAGTTTTCAATGTCAAGTTTAAAAAGGAGGACCATTGCACACTATACGGGTTCATGGAAAGCAGAGAACATGAAGTGGCAAATACCACGCAGTAACCAAATTGACCGGTTCCTAAGTAACCCAAGGAGTCAGTCTGCTAGAGAAACACGAGCAGATATGCCACATGACCTCACATCGATTTCAACCACGACCGCACACCCACTGAGCAACTCTCTCTTCACTTTTCCGAGGACGTAAGTAAAATCTAATAGGAAGTAAAGTAATGAGATAACGAATGGGGAGAGAAAGAAACAGATGAAATCCACAGTAGTTACTTTTGAGTAAATGATAGTGAATTGTTTACACCACACATATAACATCAACTGTTTTCCACATTGGCCTTGCTCTTAAAATGGGAAAAAGAGATATATTGATTTCTTATTATTCCAGGCATACTGATTTTGGAATAACAGAGAAAATCAATGCGATATTAGGATGCCGGGTGGCAAAATGAACGGTTGGAATCGATAAACCAACAATTAGATACACTAAAGATTAAATGTTAGAATTAATTTATCACAGTGTTCTGTGATGAACCCCGTTAGATATCTATTTGGGCGGAATCATTTTTATGTCACATCAGGGATAAAGCGACATAAGTTTCCTCCTTCGTATGCCCTACTCCATCAAACCACGTAAGAATATCACACGGTAAAAAGAGGATTGAAATTCAAGCACGTCCAAAACCAGCATAGAACCTCACCAGGTATAAAACTTGGCTATAAGAAAATCAACTTGGAATTTCCGTGCACAAGCACTTTGGTAATTGGAGAGACAGTGAAGGGCGATGGCTCCGCTTTCGGCGCTCCAGCGACACCTGTTTGCCAGCCGTTGCTGCCACCAGTCGCTCGCCCACATCCCAGTCGCCCCGACGGCGTTTTAACGAGATTACGCGTAGGGTGTCCGCCATAACCTCACTTTCATCACACACATACCTGAAACGACACATTCGCCAGGAATCCACGACTTTGTATACAAAAATAGTAATGCCACCAGAAAAATTGTGTGCGTATATCACATACACTCCTCGTTCTTTGTCTAAATCGTTTATTTATTTATTTATTTATGTTTATTATTCAAATTCCTTCAGTTTCTATACCGATATACGAGGTATGAGAAATAAACGTTTAGCTCATGACACATGGTTATTATAATAATAATATTTTCACTTCAATAACTCGAAAAAATCTGCACTTTAAATGAATACTGGGAGTATATAGGGACAGAATGAGCTATACCATTCCAAAACAACGTTTACAGATGAAAATAACATTTCGATTAAATATTACCCATTCAAAATCGTACATGCGACTGCCGATATCGCAATACATTGAAACGTATGTCATCTAGAATCAATTCATAAAAATAACAAACATTTTGCATGCCATTGATCAATAATTTCCATATAATTTCTATACACTTTGTCACATATCCTGAATAACTAACACACAAAGCGTGCAAAACATATTTCCTGCTCATTCAATTTTCTTTTTTCCACACATTCAAAATTTCATAATAATTTGGATTACTATCTCATACAAACCTTATCCCAAATTATAAATCATTTATCGTCAAAAAACAGTCGAATTCTGCGTATGAGTTAAAAACATGTGTCACAAGAAAACTATGTTTTTGGAAAAATGTCCTGTTACATATGGCAGGGAACTGTTGGTAAATAACCTTCCTGTTGGTAAAGATCTATTTATTTTTTAATTCTTACGTGTCTTATGAAGAGGATTGGACCATTTGCTCTTACACCTAACCGTGACTTGAGCAAGGGAATTGGGAAGGAGAAATGTTGGGTTTCTAGGGAACTTATGACACGGAACCGAAAATATGGGGTAATTGAGGGAAACCCCAGCTGAAAACCTCACCTAATTCTAATAGAGCAGGGTTTGAACCCATGCTCTACCGCTCAGCGATATCGAGGTAGTGAAGACGCTACCACTAAGCCACTGTTGACAAAGATCCTTCCCGAGTTAGATGATAGTGGGTGATAATTTTTACAGAGTAATATTACGACGTTATCTCGGATTATATTTGAAATAATTCACGTGACAATATTCCTCAAGTATCACATTTTCTTTCATTTTATTTATTTCATTTCATGCAACCCATGCCCAACATTATCAATACCGATTTTGGCATCAATAGGTCTTTCTTTTCATCCTACTTCATTGAAAACCCGTTTAACATCGTTTGGTTATTTTTGCATCATTCAAATTTTCACTTCACTTATTTTTGTAGTTTACTTTTCAAAAATGTTAAGCTTCCTATATTCCATTCGAAATATTTATTCGAAAGATAAATCGATAATTTAAGACTTAGGACCTTTTGATGGACGAACGTCATTTATTTTGTAATTTTAAGAACACGACGTTTCGGCTCTAGGTTGGAGTCGTCGTCAGGTATTCGTCAATAAAAAGGTCGTAAGTCTTAAATTTTTCTTTTTTTATTACATAATGGACGAAAGTAGTAGAATATTGAATTAAGATTACTAAAAATTCACGTTTTTGTCAACGTTTCGGAAAATATATTTCTTTCATTAGCGCTTGTAGGTCGAAAGTATTTCCCACCCTTCCATCTAAACGTCATCATGCGCACCGAAGTAGATTTTTCTCCTTCCACGTAAACAACATTACGGTGACTAATTGGAAGGATATGAAAGAGACAATTTATACTCCACAGATATTTTTAACTGAATATTATATAAAGGGAAACATTTGAACATATGAATATTCGAAGTGATCCGCAGCAATTTCCCTTGAAATACAATGAGAATCACGAGAGAGAAATTACTGGCGCGCCTAACGTCGAAATAAAGGAACAAAGTCATGTAACAGAGAGCGTATATGGCTCATATCACCACAGCCAGTGACCGCATACCTCCCCAGCCAGACATTCCCCGCATATGCGGGATGGTGATCATTTCGCTTCGGTGAGCCGAAATAACCCAAATGGAGAAAAGGGATGGGAATATACGGTTAATTGCAGAGGAACCGCTTGATAGCGCAATGGAAAGTCATGACTGGGGCTACACCCTTTGTGTTCGCACACTGCCCCGCAGATCGTTCCAACACAGCTCGCCAGACAAGTCGATTAGCGGGTTTTTTCCCCACTCCTTCACATTTCTCATACCAGTTTTGTGGTTTTATTTAATTTAACGCGAATCCTGGTTTCTTATGACTTTGATATAAATTCTCTTAATCGAAAAATATAAGAATTGGTATTAAACGACATATTACCACTACTAATGGCTCTCGAATCCCTACGACCATATCTTACATTTACGACATATAAAGCAAATATATAAATACAGAATAAGATGTTCACATATAATATCCTAGGGTGGTACCTCGTATTTTTCTCGATATAACAACCGTAGGGTTACTCGACGTAAATATACGCCACACTAGCTGAGAGGAAACTGATGTTTGCACTCTAAAACTCTTTGTACTTTTCTTTAATTCCATGAAAATGTTGGTTTAAACATACCTGTAATCTTTTAAATTTTACGTAATCTATTGTTTGTCACGAATATACAACTTTGTCTACTTATTCTACGTGAAAACTTTTTTACGTAGCTTTCGGCTGAAAGTATCCGCAACAGATGTTCATGGCAAGACACGTTTAATTTATTCTGTGGAAAACATTCATTTTAGTCAGAATTAAAGACGTTTCACGACCCGTCCATGCCTTTATATAAAAATTTGTTTCGGGAAATGCAATAATATACAACATATGATCACACAAGCATTCCTGAAACACGAATCAATGTTTAAGACGCGGCCATGGCCTTTGCTAAGTTTCGTGTCAATATATAATTCACTTACTGATTTAATCAAATTAGACTTGCGTTCAGGAAAATTAATGAAGGAAACTACCTCAAAAGTACTTCACTTCGATATTTTAAGATATCCACGATTAATAAAAATACATAATTTGTTTGCACGACACGTGTAAACACAATCTGACGAAAAAAATGTCTCAGAATACGAGAGAATCGAAGAGTGTCGCTAATTTTCCCTCTTTTCGTGTATCACATGTCGAATAGTAGCGATTCTCCGCACCTCGACCTACTTCTGTTGCCAGTGTTCGAAATAGAGACAAATTCTCGGAAACAACGCCACATCAATCTGTCCACGCGCTCACTGGAGCTTGAGTCCCGCAGAACGAGAAATGGCAAAGAACAAGTTAATGAAACTGGACACACGACATTTCCAGAGCACACATCCGCCGAAGAAGACGCTAAAAATAGTATTATACGCTAAAAATAGACATGGTTTAATTATAAAGAGAACTTTAATAATTCAGCATTGCCTATACCATACATTCGGACACAACTTCCGATTAAAATTAATTTCAAGATATTTCTTCCGAACAATGAATTGTGACTGAAGTTATTGATTCATCAATGTAAAAAACTAGATTCAATTGGTAAAGATGCAAACTACAGACAGATGAATTTCTTTACACAAAAATAAATCTGTGTGGTCGGAGTACATGAATTTTATGAAGAAATAATACTCGTATTAATAATAATAATAATAATAATAAATTATTACTCTGCAAATGGGAAACGCTCGGTGGCGGATGAAAATTGATATAAGAGATAATAAGAAGATAATTAACAAATAAAACGCCCGAAAATCTATAAAATGCACATATATCTAGATCTAGTAAATACACGTATAAAAGTCGTTAGAAAATTAGGACTCACGGTAACAACTAGAAATAAATTACTTTTAAAGAATTATATGGAGTATATATATATATATATATATATATATATATATATATATATATATATATATATATGACCTATACATTATATACACTCCATATAATGTAAATTCACGTACATACATGAACACATTTTCGCTTGCAAACAGATACAGACACACACTCATATAAACAGACAGGCATAATTATACACACATATATCATAGCCGCCACTACCACCACTTTAGATTTAACGTATAAACAGTTTCTATAATCTAAAATAAACAAAAATTAGTAATTAAATAAAATAAAACCAAAGTAGCTCTACACAATCATGCACACTTCACAGTTTACTTTTTTGACAAGTTCGTAAATAAACCTTGCCGTGGAGATTTTAGCGTATTTTCTCAACAAATTTTCTCCTACATCAATATCCATATTTTTTAATATCAGAAGTACGTGACTTCACACTCTCGTGAATTTATGTTTTAACATTTCATATTTATGATTTCAACTTCTCAAGTATTTCAAGTATCAAAATATACATATAAAACAAGTCGCGTGAAGCACAAACGTACAGCTTTTCAGTGTACCTAGTTGTTTACATTTCGTCTTGGCACAATTATGATAATTAATATCATTACATGATTGTATTTCACAAGGGTCAGGAAGGAAATCTACGCCGAACATGGATATGTGAGCGAACAGTAAATCTTTTAAATTTCTATTTACTATACCTATTGCTAAATATATAATAAATATTCAATTAACAAAAGAAACAAACAGCGAAGCAAAATCTCTCGAATAAAGTATTTTTCGTTCTCACATAGTTTTACCTCATATTTATTAGTTGTCAATAATGTTGATTTATTTCGTCCCTCTCATTTCAAGCAATTTAGCGACCTCAGCCTTACGTGCTACAGACTACTTTTGATTATAATAATAATATTTACGAAAACAAGTATGAAAATAAAAGTAATAAACTAAGTAAGGGGAAAATATAATTCAATCAGTAAATCAAGAAAAAAGCAAACAAGAACGAATGAGAATTACTAAATAAACAAGTAACATAAGTAATAAGATTACGAAACAACATATTTAAGAGAGAGAAAATTAATAGCATTAAAACTACGTCACCACTTGAAAACGAATACTCGCTTCAAAAAACTAGGTATAAATTGGTAAGTATTAATATCACAACCATTATCATAGAATTCGAGGTATGTGGAAACATATGAAATTAATTTTGCCGAATTATTTCTTTATAAATAGTTTAAGAGTCTTAACGGTCACACAGTTGTGTGATCATTTACGAAAACGATATATGTAATACCAAGTACAAATAAGGTATTAACATGATCCGCGGGGTAGATCATGATCCGAAATCGACGATAAACTTTTAAAATTCTTTACATGGGAAGTATACCTGTTCAAAATAATAGTTTTGGTGCGATATTTGAGAAAATTGTTTATTCATCGAGATCGTTAACTATGCTGAGACAAGTGGACAAAGAAGCCGAATGGAGAATGATTGACGGACAATGAGATCATTACAAAGACGATGGAGTCTGGCGAATATGGAAGTCGGAGCATAACGCAGAGTGGTTACATTGAAGGTTACGAGGGTTATGAGGATTGAGGAAGACAACAGGGGGATGAGGTGTGCATTCACTTGGCAGCACAAAGGGCGTCGCAACGCTTGCTGCTGAGTTTCACGCAGGAGAAGGGGGGAGACACGGAAGAGAAGGAAGGGGGTGGGGAGAGTGGCGAAGTCTATTAATACCAGGCGCGAACGACGCCAAATACTCGAGGTAAAATTAGCGAGTGCATCGGTACGACGAAAGACAGAGAGAGACAGATAGATGTCGGAGGTGACGAGGTGGGAAGAGGGGAGTAAGCAGTCTCAAAACTATACTCAAAGTCATATTACTTTGTTTTGGGAAAATTTAACTTAAGAAAAAAAACAACGAACGGAAACGCATTGTGTTAATTAGTTTATTATATATTAGTCAGTTTAATATCAGTAAATCATTTTATTATCCTCAACGTGGTATCAGGTAGTTTGTAACAGCTCTCTTGACAGTAAATTATTTTTTTATTTATTGTCACTGTAATTGGCTTGGCGTTGGTACAGTGCTTGTGCACAGTGTAGCCAACACTTTTACTTCGCCATCGTCCATATGAGTACTGATATTTGTACCTCGCGTTAAGTTGACAAGACATTCGAATTTCTGAAAACTTAAATCCATCGCCAACCTTGGCCATCAACTCAATTCACTTGCTCTTGTGGCGCTATTCTGTTCTTTCGGCACCGAGTGTGTGGAACGAATATTAACCTTGTGTCTTAGCTTGTGTTATTTTTTTACAACAAATAGTCGCTTTTGTAACTACCATTAATATTTATTCGGATATTACTTAAATTCGTAATGTTGGTAATTTGTGTTAGGTAGCCATATTACATAGTTTTCAGCAAAGATACATGACTTGGAGTATACGATGCGAGGTGAGGGAAAAAGACGGACACATTCGCATTCGTTGCACACGCACTGAATGCAGCAAAGTCGCTCGCCCTCACACATGGTCTGTACACCGCGGCTATGCAACACGCGCGCTATGCTATTCATAGACTGGAACACTTTACTTTTGCACGCCTACTCCTCTACTCCTCCAAACGACAAAATATTCCCTCTTCATAAAATCACTTTCCTTCACACACTGTACGTACACTTACTTGCTCGCGATCAAATTTACAAATTACTCATTTTTTGTGTGGTTTAAATATTGAATCGCAGTCGTAGGACATATTCGAGTAATAAACTAGTTAAAAATAAGAAGATACATTATTCTTGTAATGTGTGATTCACGCCCCGGTGCCATCCAGATGTTTTGAGTCTCATCCAATTCCAATTTTCTTGTTAGAATGTAAAGGGAGAAGGTGTGAAGAGAGTGAAAGAAGGCGTATCTCACACCATTCATAACTTTCTTCGAAAAATAAAATAAAAATAGATTAACTGTCGTCTACTGAAAAAATTGTAGAGGTAGCAAATAGAATTGTAGCTTAAATCTCACCAACCCTAACTTATAAAACTTCAGGAAGACGACTTCCAACATAAAATAAACTGTATTATTCTGTAGCAATATGGTACTAAAGAAAAATGTACAATGTTTTCAAAAGAGTAATCAAGATATGGATCATATGTATTGATTCACCCTTCAAGTATAATATATTTCCAGTCTGTCAAAAATGCAATCTTATGAAACACACTACATTTACAGTAACGAAAAAAACATTACTAAGCTACACGTTCGACAATCTCAAACTCAAACAGTAGCTTCCGAAACTTGGACCTAATGAGAATATAAATGGCAATATGAAATACGATGGGTCGAACTCGAATCCCGGCCTTATCATTATTTTCCCGATTTTGTCTCACAATCTTTAATGTCGTGTATTTCAAGGAAAAAATTAATGGAAAAATCAAGAAAACAAAACTGATTTTTTCCTCCTATGTTTAACGGGACGCCAAGGAACTCGAGATCAACAAGAAATTCTAAATTAATAAAACAAAATATGGATTATTAGATATAAGACCTTGCACATTTTTTTTACAGAAATGTTTATAATTATAGCAGGACAAACGTTCTCGGGGAGCCTTCTCCGTCACCACTGTTTCTAACAGCAAAAAGAATTAGAATTTTGGTATCAAAGTAGACTTGCAATTTTTTTTCTGATTTAATTTATTCTGCTTTGAATTCTTAGATTAAAGGTAAAGGCTTCCTGAAAGGAACTTTTTTTTTGTATAAGCAGCTTTTTACTTAAAAGGTTTCATATCTTCTTACTCTCTATATTACAGGTTGTTCTATTAATGGCATCGGATTGCGGAAATTGCAAACATTGCAATAGAAGGGAATGACAGAGTTTTGCATAAAACTGGAAATCTGCATGGAGAGTGAGTGAATGATGGAGCTGGGCGTGTGCACGGCCAGCGAGCGGATGCGGGGAGTGACTTCGGAGGGGCCGTCCGTGGACCAGCGGAAGCCGTGGGCGGCGTGGCGTCGTGGCTCCGCGCCACATTGCCGTCCGCCCGCGGGCCAGCGCCCGCCATCACAACTCTCAGCTCTGGGAATCTGGACGACGGAGAAAAGTCATGAACCCGACTCTTCAAAGAACATGCATTTCGTAGGAGTGCGATGAGAAATGTATTCTTAAAAAGTTCTACCACGAACTTGCGACTTAAGTCCTTAGTGCACTTGTTGGGATAGAGAATCCACCCTTATGTTGAGATAAACATAAGAGTCAGTGACGAGGAATTGTAAATTGCGCAATGCACCAGAACCTTGGAGCGAATGTTCCGTGTAATGATAGCTTGGACAGTAAAAGCACTGTAGCATATATAGCATATAAGCAGGCATCAAGCTGTGGACCCTGTTCCCAAATTTTGAGAAGGGCCCTTATCCCATAATTAAAAATAATCTTTGCCGGAAACATCTTCCACTATAACTATTGATTAATAATAATAAATGTGTATGATTTGTTTTAATATTTACGAATAACGAAAATAATAAATTGCGGATAATAACATTATTATTGTACATGCCAGGGGATATTTGAATTGTCACTCATTTTACAAAAATTAACCCTAAAACATTTAAAAAAATGTTCATTGCCGTCATGACCATAATTTGATTTTCTCCTTTGCAGACTTCCTGATGCATGGGCCCCATTGCCATAGCACAACAGCACGATTCCTACCTAGGCACATATTCGTCTTAATATCACGCGAAGTTGCGAGAAGTAGAAGGTGAGAAACAACTTGCTTCAGGATTGTTCAATAAATGTTGTTCAATCAATGTTCAAAAAAAGTAAATTAATTATTCATTTTTCACTCATTATTCAGTAAAGGAATAATGTTGAAGATTCCTACGAAGTTCATTTAGTTTCATTTCATTCAAATTTTAAAACAAATTAATAGAATAAATTATAAGTGAGGTGTTGACAGAGGATGTGCAAATTATAAATATAACAGTTATGTCGAAATCGTGTGTTTTAAAGTGCTAATGATGCTCGCTAACCGAGTGGAAAAGCTTATTACTCATTAAAATATTGACAGAATAGAGAATACAATCTTATTTAATTATAATTTCAACAAATTAATGTATGCCTTATTGATACGAGTAAGAGTCACGTATAATTTTGCGAGCAAAAAATTGAGTTCCTTCACAATCAATATCGAACTCTGTTATAGGAGCAAACAAAAACAAGTCACGCGTCCACTCTCCGTCTCAAACAATTTCCGCCCCATAGCGCTAGAATTAGGTATCAAACATGCAGCGGAACAAGAAACAGCAAGGGAGAGCCGTATCAGAACAGCGAAGAACATTCCATTACTGCATAATGGAAGGGAATTCCAAGCCCTTCTTCCTCGACCGCTCTCTTGTGATGTAACATTGCATTGCATCGCCGAATATGAATGTTCACTCGCACAAGGAAACACGGTGACTCTATTAATACTAACAGTCTACGGCGCTTACTTCACTTATACATGATTTCCACTCTATTATCATGCCTTGGATTGCGAAATGAGTTATCAATGTAAACATGTATCACAAAATGTTAATGTATGAGAAAAATACATTTAATGTATGAGAAAACAGTACCAAAAATCAAGTTCTTTTAATATTTCCATTATCTCAGATGACGTGACAAATTTTTACCCGAAGTCCACTGTTGTGACTGATCGGATACAAAAAAATTTATTTTGTATCCGAAAATTTTGTTATTTTCCAAAATTTACAAAAGCAATTTCACTGTGATCTGTTTCTCTAGTCTCAGTCATCAGTGAATGAAGGTTAAAAGTAATGGAAAATATACTACGACAGTGCTATAGCGTATGAAAATTGTTACGGGTTAATTCTCCCGTTGATTAAGTTTTGAAAATAATCCACGGTATGTTCCAAGGAATATTAACAGGACAACTAATTCCACCACCAAAGTTGAAGACTTATCTCGCCAAATGTTAATTGTTCTGGCGTAGATGAAACATAAGTATTCGAAATTTTGCAGTATATTTCATGTTATTCGTATTTTCCTTTCCGAAACGTCATTTCCTATTTTCTGGAAAGGGATTTGTAAATGTTAAAATAGTTAAGACGTTATCATTTTTATGAATTAAACCTGCTTTATTAAAGAAAGTTTATCATAACTTTTACGACAGGAATATATCATATTGAAGTTCGTAAAATACTCTGCCCTTGCCTTAGGGCCCTTGATCGAAATTGATGGAATGGTCCCAAGCTTGCTTACGGAGAGAAAATTAGTTCGTTGCCTTCCGCGCAGTTTGTACTCCTTTTTTTACAATATATTTATTTATTTACTAAAACTTTACATACAGATAATGACCGATTTTGCTTATAAAAAATATCTCGTAATGGATAAATCTTAAAAATACACCTCATGGTATTGACACCAGTATTCAGTACCATCGGCGACGAGCACTAACTTCAGGAATAAAACTTCAACGAATTTCGTGTATTTGTATACAGAGTATTTGTATACAGAGTATTTGTATACAGTGTCGACATAACTCTTCTTCCTAAACTGTCAAGACTCAGAAGTGAAGGAAAATAAATACATAAATAACAAAAGAAAAAAAGTGTGTTACAAACTAAATATAATGACGAGGAAATTTTCTCATTTACTCTTCGGAAGCAAGGAAGGGACCATCTCATCAATTCCGATCAAAGGACCCAAATGAAGTAGTGGATTTCTATGCCCAAGGCAAAACTACGTCATGCGTCCCCATTATTTAAGAACCAAAATAGTTAGCTACTTGTTATAATATCTACAGAATACTAGCATGTCCTGATAAATATCTCATGATAAATAAATTTACATGTTACGTTGAGCTCGTCATCATTACAAGATGACCAGTATTACCTTGCTTTTCATGTATTTTGTTGTAATGTTTTTAAATGTGGAATATAATATTTCTTATTCTTACACTACGTGTTCCTTTCCATAAATTATAATGAAACAGTTATTTAACAAAAAACGTACTGTAACGAATTCTTTAAATTATTCCGATTATATTACTAATAAATCAAAAACACTCAAAATTCGAGATTAATAATAACGCCGTTATTGACACTGTCAAGTTGGCCTACATGCATATAAATCCAGTTTTACTCCAAGAAAAACCAGGGCCAAGATAGGAACCACTGACCCTCTCGACTACTTGTTGAACAATGAATGTTGTTCTTTATAATACGATGCTTCACGGATTCCCTTGCTCAGCATCCCTCCCCTCCACTCTCCGTCAACAATCCCAGCGGTTTCAGAACCCAAGAGTGTAAACCGCAAGATGGATTCGCTCGTTGATTTATGGCCATCGCTTCCCCACAATGCGTCCAATAACACTGATGATAACTTCGCGCTGCCAGCGAACAATACGCCGCCGCCGCCAGCCGTCGCTCGTTTGACGCCGCTGCCGTCACCCGCCGCGAGCATCACCAGTCTCCTGGGGCTCAGCGGAATGGCACCGGAGTCGATCGACTAGTTTCGATACGTCCGCTCGCCAATATATCGAGCACGTCCCGCCAGTCACATAACCTATGACGTCGTATCTGTCAAAGTGGCACTATGACGGCGCAGCGGCGGCATGGAGAGTTAAAAATTTGGGAGGTGGTCCGCTCGACGTTATCCTGTGTTCGAGATAATAAATATATTTAGATGATAAAAATTTTATTGTCAAAAAGCAGTAACTGAGTATGACCACGCGGGGGACAATAAACTAATTTACTCTCCGGAAGCAAGCAAATGACCATCCCATTAATAACGATTAAAGACCCTAAGGCAGAGGTGGATTTAACACCTCAGCACACTCCTAAGATAATAATAAAATAGTTACCAACGTGTTTTAATTTCAACAGAATACCAACAAAATTGTATTTAACAAAATACAAAAAACATCTTTCACAAGTACGTATATCAAACTACAGATTCGGAAAATATTGTTTATAAATCCTATTATACTCGAGAAGAGAGTGTTATAAAGCGAACTCTATTATGCCAAAGCATTTTAAATACCGCGCATTTTGTAATTTTCTTTTGGAATTGCCCAACAACTTTGTCAGATAGCAAATTTTTAGATTTAGAAATAACGTATTTTTCCCACTAAAATTTTAGACATAAATACAGTTCTAAGAACTTTATGAAATATTGATGTTCATGTTTAAATTTTCATTTATTATTAGTGTACTTTACGTTCGGTGAAGTACAAATATTGAAAATTTATGAATATTTTTTTTAGTTCCGCAAACATTATATTGTGGTCCGCTCAACTTAATACGGAAGATCACGTTAAAAAGCTTTCAATACATCAAGAAATATTTTTTTCCTATTTATAACAATACTAGCTGATTACCCGTCGTTGCTTGGGACTAATCTTCTTTTTCTCGACAAAAAATAAAATCTATCTATATTGCAAGATGAAAATACTTTTACTTACTGATTTTTAAATACATGTACAGCATCATAATTTTTCAAACTCATAATAATACAAAACGTGGCTGAATATACTAGATCTCTCGTGGAAGCTGCTCTGGTCGAATTTTCGCTTCCGAGGCTTGACGCCGCTGCACCATTTCATTAATAGTCTTGTAAAATATAAAGTGTTCGTCAAACTTTTATGATTTAAAGATGTTTGTTATCTTTGTTAAATGCAAAAATACAAATAATTCATTAAATTTGCTGATTACTGACTCTTTGAGACAAACAATATTGTCATTCATAATTGTCAACTATCTCTATCCGTTTAGGCAGCGTAAGCAAATATAACTCTCTTTTTTCGCATTTTTCGATATTTACTGTAAAAAACATTTATTTTTCTTATCACACATTTTAAAAAAATTAAAATTAGCCTATGTTTATCCTGGACATCTAAACTATCTCCTTGGCAAATTTCATCACGATCGGTTCAGAGATTAGTTGTGATTACGTAGCAAACAGAGACATACTTTCGCGTTACGCATTTATATATCAGTACGGATTTGGACAATGTACCAGTAGTGAATCACGAATAACACAAAAATTTGTTATTAAAAATTTATGAAGGCAATAATTTCACGTATTTTGGAGGATTAGTAACGAGATATGCTAATTTACCTCGTAAGCAAGACGTTGGAAAATGCGAAACTGTATGAAATCGAATTTGACGTCATCCATGCGAGCTGTTGCAACCCACATGAAACTACCTCGTTGTATTTTCCGAAACACCAACTAGAATGACAAAAGAAGTGGAAACGCACACCACATCAACTCACGCGGTAAATAAAACTTAGCTGTTTACCTACAAATGAGTTTCATTGTAGAACATGTGCGGTGTATTGTTTCTGTACTAGACGCTGCTGGGTGACTGTTTTTGGATAAACGAAAACGGTAAAGAAGTAAAAGAAAAAAATGCAGATATTTGTTTTTAAGAGTAGTATTTTTCCAACGAAATTGTGACGATAGGGTGTACGGTAAGTTAATCTAAATTATTATATAATATTTTACTCGTATAGCTTATAATGTTTATTACGTTCTTTGTAGCTCTAAGGATGCCAAATTGTAGCCGGAAAGGTCTTCAGCAATAAAATATATTGACACACTGACAATATCTCGTATTATCAATGACATATCTGGGTACATAAGAATTCATTTAACGAATCTGTTGTATATTACTTCTGTACATTTTACTTTAAACAATTATTTCCTCGAAATGTTTAAGTTTTCAAAAAATGAAACCATAAAATTTTATTTAAGACGTATCAATAAAGCAAAGCTTATGCAAGGAGAAGAGGGATCAACATGGTGCTGCAGGAAAGTCTATCCTGAATCCTGGCACATAAAGGAACTTACATAAACATTTATAGTACTTAATCGGTGTATTGTAGGACTCAGCCCGTTACGTACAACTGTTTATTCAATGGTGTTAAAGAAACTAGCTTATAACTCAATAATATGAATTTATTCCTTCTGAAAAATATGTACAATAAATTTACAAGACAATTGCCAGTATTCGCGGCTAACTTAAGCGGCTACAAAATAAGACATGTACGATATTTTTTCTTAATATTGAAATAAACTTAAAAACAGCCGTTACTTTTTACTCAAAAAACAATATACTTATTTAAATATTACAATTACAAAATAAGATTACACATACAAATACAACTGGACTTTTTTACCTTCATCTACTTATAATTGATGGTTACAAAATATATATTAAATTACTTTACATTCTAAAGTAATACATAAATTAATTTTACATTCTAAAGAAATTAAATTAATTTTACATCACCGTCAGTTCATATTAGTCTTCCATTTTACTTATTTTACATCTCAAGCGGCGTTGAAGCGTACGAGGTACAAATACAAAACAATAATGCACAAGCTTTATCTTGAAAATGTAACCGTATGGGAATGAGTAGGTCGAACCATATGAAAACGGTCAGAGACTACGCGCGAGCTAATTTCGTACGTCCTTCATCATAAATTGGTGAGCAAGGATTGGCGTGTGCAGTCTCGTCGCTTGCCAGTAGCGTGTCCTCACAGAGGCAAACCACTCTCCCGATTAGGAGAAGCGGGTTACGGCATCACGCTGCCAGAAACAGCGCACTACCTATGAGAGAGCTCGTCGCGATATTTGGCTGCGGTATAGTGAAAGGTGTTCAGATCTCGCACGACGTCATGAAATTAACGCAGACATTAACGCCAAATGCTCAGAACACGTGATTTAATATTGAGTTTCACGCAAGCAAATCCGCTAGTACGCTAAAATACCGAAAGTTAATATAAAAAACAGTAAATAGATTATACCTACGGGTGAAGTGGAGTGAAAGCACATTGAAGCGCCAATCCTAATTCGCTCAATGTGTTCATTGTGTAGTTTGAACAATAAAGAATATAGCGAAAAATAAACGTAGTTATAAACATTTTATTTCGTCCATATCATCCAATCGTCTGAAACTAGAGCTAATACAGCCTTAACCTTCACTATTTTAAATTTAACACCATAGGAAGACTCCGGGATCGCCGCTATGATAGAGAGGAATGGCTTTCCATACTAATTGCTTCGACAGGAGAGCTTCCACATTGCCAAATTTGCACTGCATCCCTGACTTTATCGCATACATTCCATTTTATAACAATTCTAAACAAGATTTGGAAAATGTTATAAAGGATGGAGAACTCGTTTCTGGAATCTCTTTTGTTGCCTCCGTATAGCGTGATGGATCTTTGGTATCGTTCTGAATAGTTATAGATACTGCGACGGAAAAGTATATACACACACACTTTAAAATATCCTAAAAATATAGTTTTCGTTCTTTGAAAATAAAGCTTTGTCGAGATATATCGTGTAAATTGTCAACATAAATTCTTACGATGATCAGGTATCTGACTAACATGAGAACTCTGGGTCAATGAAATTGGATAATCCTAGGCATTCATGACACACTCGCCTAAAATACATGGTTTCGTTTAGATTGAAGATTGTCTTAGTCCATGGAACTATTTATGATGGAGTCATGAGAACAGATAAATGAGCATTTAGTTTGCAATCTGTTTTGCAGGGCATGAGTTGTATCATCCTTGGAAGATACACAAGATAGAATTTCCCAACTCCCTATGGATAGGTATTAAAAAGGATTAATTTATTTCGATATTGGGAAAAATGCAATCTAAGAAACAAGAACACACTCTAAATATTCGAAAGTTTTCTTTTGTACTCTCCTAACTCTCTGTTTTAATACTTATTTTAATACACAAACGAGAGGATGAAAGGAGAAAAGGACGGAAAAACCTAAAACTCCACGACAAGCGTTTACTAAATTTCTCTGAAGATTCTGAAGAATTTATTCTCTGAAGATTTTCACTTGATAACCAACACAGTTTAGCTCTGTAAAGTTAGTAATGTATATCAAGATCAAATTAATGGAAAGAAACATGTTTTTAGTTAATATGTCATGTACATACAAATGTTAAAAATGTTAACAAGGTTTTTAATACACACAAGATTATTCAACTTGTGAGCTGGTTATATGAAACAGTTCTCCTGTTAGCTCTTACAGGAACCATCTCTGATCGCAGAGCAGAGTCTCAAATTTCAGCATGTTCTGAATCTTACATGAAATGTTTCGTGTAAAGCGAATTTATTGATCCTTACAATAAACGCGGCGAAAGAATAGTAATGAGATAGCAGCCTAAAGACCGATTGAGAATTGGAGAGCCAATGCTAACATCGCAAGATTGCCGACTCTTCCTCTCGCTGTAGCATTTTACACCTATCATCAGAATCTAAGTGTTTCCACTCGGAAGCTGTCGCCTACCTCAGCCGATCCGAAGAATGATAAGTAAATGATATGCCAACTTTGATGGACAGAGGGCTTGGCCGCAAGGAGGCTGCTTGAAGTTAGCTTTTCCATCGGATGTAGAAACTATTGTCTAGTTGTCACGGTGTACCGACTGGGATGGGTTAGGCCACCCTCCACAGAAGAGATATGACAACACCGCGTTCCATAGCTTTTATAACTATTCTTTCGCCGCGAGGATTGCATATTACTCTTTTCATTTTAACAGAACACAAAGCAAAAGTAGGTTCGCCATGAAGTTTCAAACAGTTTTCTAGTGTAGTGAATGAGCACTAAGAGGAACAGAACTGTATGCAGAATCACAATGTTGTGAGCTGCCTGTGAGTAGTCATGTTCGTCGCTGATCCACAAGAACCCGATGGTTGGTAGCTGTCAACTCGACAGAGCGACAGTTCTGAGACAAGCCCTCAGGAGCACTCTGACAAATCAAGAGCAACCAAGCGGAGGGTTCTATCAAAGCCAATGCTGATATTATTGCGCGATACTTCAAACCAAAGATACTAACATTTTTTGAATGAATTTTTTGTGCATAATCGACTGCTGAATCATTATTTATTCGCTTAATTTTAGGGTCATATTCAAAATGTAAATTACGACAAAAGAAACTGATTTGCCAAGTATTCAAAGTTGAATGCAGCTGAAAACTTTATACCCATTAAAGAAATTATATTTCCCAATAGTTTCAATCCATAAATATTTCCCTCTCAATGTTTCAATTTGTCGTAGTTCGTCGGTCAATCATTCATTTGTCGATCCTTGCTTTCGAATTTCCGAGTTGAAACCCTTTGCAAGATATACAAATAAACCCAACACACCTGAAATGAAAAGGCAATGGAAAAATTGTCTCAAGCAAACACGAACACAATTAAACGATAATTGTTTACATTTGCTAATTTCTTTGTCGCATACGGCTAATCCGATTTTGATGTTCTCTCGGAATACAGGTATTTTGAGATGAAAAAGGAACTAATACGTCCTAATTTCCGGAACACGACAGCGAGGATAATCATCGGCTCTGATATCTCCGATAATCGAAATCGTCGACAATCCTCAAAACACAACCTTCATCGTAGCCATTCCAAAAATAGCAAACTCTGTTATTAAACTTGCAATATTTAATCGTATACAATAAATTTGTCTGGATTTTCCGTTAACTTACCGGGGAAAGGCACGACATCGCTCCTGATGTTAGAAGTTCCGTAGTCTTACTTGAGTTATAAAAAGAAATGGAAATTATAAAATTATATTTTTACTGGAAACTACCCATAAAATGCAATGTACTCGTATAAACTATATATCGAGTGTTCTGAGTAGACGAATAATACGATAAGTAAACGTTGTAATGTGTATATTAAAGTCATTTTCACTGAAATGTAAAAAGTGTATGTAAGGATAAAATTTGTACGTGTCAAATGTCATTGCCGATAATCGGAAGTGTACTGTAATTTGTTTTAGCGAGAAAATTGGCACAGCGTGAAAACGGAACTCGCCTTACTGTCTTCACTCTCCAGTTGCCACTTCTGTCCTAAGTGTCATGTCATACTTTCCTGTTCCTCCAGTTGCTATCCACAAGATGACCATGGATATCGTGCTTAACACGACGTCGCAAACGTGATATGTGAACGATTTCATTTACGCCAATACAATTCAACAAGCAAGACCGCGTTGGCCACGACGGTCATGGAGCAGCACGCGTGAGAAGTCGTGTTTCATATTTTCTGAAGAATAAAAATTTGAAACTTTGGTGCCTGTAGCTTCTCGGATGATACCAACCTTCTTGAGTAACGCAAAGTTACCAAATCGCTGAAAAAGAGATTTTCATGTGAGTTATGCTCGTTTACCCATAGAATTCTATTATTATACTACAAACTATAGTTACAAGTACAGTAACTACATTACTTTGCTATATTCACCCTTACAACAATATCACGAAAAGTTATAAAATTTGAACATTTAAATAATTGTGTAATAAATTGGTCTGTACAATACTGTTATTTATTCCAGGCCAGTACAATAACAGCTACTCGCAGCGAAAGAATAGTATCTAGAAATAACCAATGGAGCGAATGCGCAGAGTTGTCATATGTCTACTGAAAGGGAGTGGTCATATGTCTGCTGTGAGACGAAATTCTGCAGATTCTAAGAATCAGCGGATGTTGGCTGCCTCATCCGAACGTAAACTTACTAAAATTCTGCTGACACGAGAACAACGCCTACGTGATTACAGCGTGAGGAAGAGTCGGCAACGTCGCAATGCTGGCATTGGCTCCTCGAATCTCACGTGGGCCTAAGGGTCCTCCCTCATTACTATTCTTTCGGCGCGAGTGTTGTAGGATTGGTATCGCAATGAATCTTTGTTTACGAGACCACTGCGTAACATTCCTCTTTATTAAAAAATCACTATCAGCGAGAAAAATGTCTGAATTTTCTTACAAAGTTATTGATTTTTGAAACAATTTAATATTCTTAATGAAGACGTATTTATTATATTCGATGTATTGTATTTTTTGTAACCGAGAACGTAGAAGAAGGAATCCTGTACTATTTTGAGAGTTACTCTTCTTCATAACAGTGGAACATAAAAAAATAAACATTACCTCATAATTATATGAATATTAAGTATCAGAATAAAGCCATTAATAAAGGAATTCTAAACGCAACAGAGGAAATTTCATGCCACAGTCCCTTGAATTTACAAAAACATTCTCCGTTTCCAACATGCAATCGCATTCAAAGCACGGTATTCATTCAATGGTCCCAAAATCCGCACTGTAATTCAACAGCAATAAATAGACGACCGAAAAAAACCACAGTCCAATAAATTGTACAATATAAAAACTTGCTGATAGAATAATTTGACGTAGATACGAGCCAAGTAAAAAGTTGCCCGATGAAAGAAGAAGCACGAAATACACACGCAATTCTTTTTGCGGGGATAGGGGGTGGGGAGAGGTGGATGGAGAGGATTTCATCGCTTCAATTGTCATTCAAATTGCTGTTCACGATTCAAAGCTAGTAATTCAAGGATTTTAAATATAATTTTTAACGTCCTTTGTTTTAGTATATACGCTCGTAAAAATCGTACTAACAATAACTTTAAATATGTTTTCATCAAATTCCCAAATCCCGTGTAGTTATCATCTGTATCACATTCCTTTATGACAGTTGATACGTTCCTTTATTAACTTTTTCAGTTCTCTGAGAGTGTTACCCATCACAGTATAAACATGGAAAATAATGTCATATGGTTTGCAGAAAAAATACGTGTAATTGCGATATTTACAAAATGATTTTCATACAATAATATAAATACACATGTAAATTCATATTATGTTAATAAACTTACTACAGAAATAGTTCTACATAAACTCATATTAGCTGTTTATTATTTTATATACTATTACACTGCAATTACAAAATATTAAAAGTGTTGAGATTTAGATTTGTGGGTAATGTATTCTGTTTCAGTAACTTTCACGAATCATATTAAACTAACCAATAAGTAGGAAGCTCTTTTACCAAATATGCTCCGATATTTTCAATAAAAAACGAATCGCGGCATTTCTGTAAAAGACAAAAACATAGAAGAAACCACACAAATGGAAAATTTGAAACCTCCAAACTTCATGTTTCTCTATTGCTTATATCTTTATTTCTTTTTTAAGTTTAAAAGTAATAAATTCTATTTCTTTTTTTGTTTTAAGAATAAATCAATAAATATTTCGGAGAGATTGCCTTCCTCTTGAATTCAATATCCATTCTCGTAACACGTTCTGAGAGGACTCTTCATCTGTCGCCAGTGATAAAAAACACAAGACGAATTTCAACCGAATTAAGAACCTTCACGTCTAATCCTAAGTAATGGTTATTGTCTCGAGGAGAATTGTTGACGATCAAAAGTAGAATTGACTGTTTGCGACACGGGAAACGATTCACTTTTCTTTTTTTTTGTCAAACAGTGAACTGTAATGATCCTCTGTAACTTTTCATGTTTTTCCGTAAGCATTTCAGCTAATTGAAACCACTTGCGGATCTATAGACATGAATCCCCCCCCCCCGCAAGTCGAATGGTTTGGTGACGGAACATTATTACCATTAAAATGGCTCAAAACCGTGCAAATTTTTGTAACAAAACCTATACAAGGGCGTAATTGTTGCACGTAAAGTCCTTTATAAAGAAAGAAGACGCGGGGATGCCTTTAAAATGGATTCAAGAATAACTAAAATTTTATATTAATTACTTTAAATAAAAGATTGTACCGTTCTAAACTCCCAACATGTGGACATGAATGATGACAGTTACGAATGTGTCAACGATTCTGTTTTTGTTTCACGAGGGGTTGCTTTGTGAGACGACAGGTTCATTAGTGTAGCGTTTACATTTCCACGTTGCATCAAAATTATACGCTCACATTGTATTCTTGCCATTCGCGTTATATATTTTCAAATATAAACCGTACCACATGCGATTTTCTGCTTTTATGCTTGACTCTTTCTATTTATAAAAGCTCAGTTAATTACTACTGACTTCTTCGTTTTTTGTAGTTCCGTTTTGTTAGTAGCTTTAGCTTCAAAATTCGCCCCGAAAGAGTCGTCTATCTAAAGAATTCACGCTTCTTCCATGTTGCACCCTATCAATTTTCCTTTATCTCGGGATATGGATGCCATGACATTTATTGAGTTCGTCATTCTACTATTAGTTTTAAAATCCTCACACCAATAGGCAGACTGAAATTGAGCACTGTGGTCAAATGAAATGAATTAGTTGTCTCTCCGCATCTATCAATGGAGGGATGAGGGTTGTGTTCATGTGCGTGTTGAAGTTTGGACTTAAATTAGTACAGAACAGAATTGTCCCGGGATATGGACTATTTCATTACTTAACATCGATCGAGTCCTTTGTGAGAGACCATTACTACACCCATGTAAGTTCGTTTCTTGGTAGAGAATATATTCGTTACACCATCTCTGAGCCGAGAATTCCTGAAAACGTATATCATCCAGGATCTTCGACGATTCAATCAGCATTCACTCACCAAAAAAAAAAACATTCCGGAATTAATGAGCGACGTAGAGCCAACCTATCCCCCTCCCCAAGGGTCTCAACGGAACTTTCTTTCGCGAGGCAGAGCCGTTGCCGAAAGGAAATTCCTTATTTACACAAATGGCAGAGGAGGAATACGAGCGTATTTTACCGTCGAGCGAAACGGAGAGAAGAAGGTACGACGTTTCTGGAGAGTTTCATTTTACGTCCCGGTTACGATTACACCCCTAAAGCCAACCCTCTGTCGGAAGAGCATCCATCTTTAAGAGCGAATTCCAATTCAAAGTGAACGTCTACTTCACGCACAAGAGAAGAGAGCTCCAAGTGCCGGGTTCTGAAGCAGCGTCTGCCGCGACTCGATGGCGAAACGTGTGCGGGGACAAAGGACGGTCCATGTAAGATGTAATAATATCCACGCTCTACATTGTTCCGGATTTGATTAAGAGAAAATAGAAAAGAGATACGATTTAAAAGGTACGTCAGTCCCAGTGGTGGATCTAGACCGTAGTCAAGGGGGGCGGGGTAACTGAGGAGGGATCTGGGGTGAATTTTATAAATATCATCTTTTATATAAAAAGTATTAACTCATCAAATAGATAATTAACAATATTAAATAGCAACAAAAATTATTAATTGTTTAAAGTAATAAAGTATGTCTTTATCTGTTGAGAGTTCAGGTCCAACGGGGGTGGACTATAGCCCCGTTAGCCACCCCCCCACCCCATAGATGTTCAGTCCTAAAATAACAACTACGGAGCCAAGATAGAGAAACACAACGAAACAAAGTTTATAAATGTGATACAAATGTCGTATCATAGATTTTCTTCATCGAATAAAAAACAAAGTTTACTTAAGATTTTAATTACCATCGTTCAGACAATTATAAAATTTTACCTTCATAAAATACTACGGTGGACAATTTTTAATTATACATTTCAGTGAAATACATTTCGCTTCAGTGTTTAGAATATTAAATTTCGACATTGTTTTGGCATGGTAGGTAACATATGTATTGGAAAATGCATTTTTTGTGCCAGGAAATAGCGAAAGAGAAATAAAAAGCAACCAATGTTTCGAAACAGAAATACAAAACATACAGAACCATGACTGTTCACAACTTTTGTTACGAAAAACAGGAAATCTTTCTAAAATTATCTAGTAACTACCGAAACGTACAAATGACATCTGAATTTAGTGGGAAAATGTGTTCCACGGATACGTTCGTAATAATCTGATATAATTTGCAATACGAAACTTTCTTTTTTGGAATATGTGTTCCAATGGAAGACGAATGAGAAAATGAGATTCTCTGGGTACAGTGAGGTACAAATAACAAATTTTTGTGAGAAATTCTCTTAAAATAGTTTACGAATATGGGTTTTCAATTATTGAAAATAAAACTACTTTTGACGATTCCATAAAATCAGAAAGTAATTTATTTCAAATACACGAAACTATAGTAGAAAAAAACATTTAAAAAATCAACCGCAAGACCATTTGGACCAGATGATGAGGAATACCACAAGCAATTTGGTGGAACAGTTGCGTGAGAGTTCTCTGTATTATACCCGCAGTAACGCAGTGCAGAATATTGCATAAAGCTTCTAGGACGAGAATCCAGTGCGGTGAACAAGGAGGGCGGATGCACCGCCGGCGGGTTATCAACCCAAGCCTTCTGTCTGCGGTTTCCGCTGCGAGGGTGCTGACGCTGCGTCGCCAACAAGGAGATGGCGCGTCGTTGGCGCAGAGGCTGGGGGATGGAAGCGAAAGCAGCTGCATGGACTGTCGCTGCACCAGAACACTCGAGCACCGACGAGACGAGTCAAAAATCTCGAAACTATTTCACTTGGTTTCAGTGCTTACTGGTGAACGTTGATTTGTATACAAGCGCTAGAATAAGTAATTGTTTCAGGTCGTGGAACGTCGTTTTCTTTGATAATAAATTTATTGTCCAAAAAACAGTAAAAAAACTGCGTATGATCACGTGGAGGACAATAAACTAATTTACTCCCCAGAAGGAAACAAAGGGACCTTCCCATCAATTCGGATCAAGGGCCCTAAGGAAGAGACGGATTCAACATTTCAGCACACTCCTCGTAATAAAATAGTTCGGTACATGTAATAATATTAACATAATACCAACAATTTTGTATTCATTAAAACACAATAGGATTATTTAAGAAGTATGTGTTATTATGAAACTATAAGTTCGGAAAGTATCGTAACTATTAAATAACTATAAATTCGAGATTTATTATTTCAATAGACGTAAGTAATTAATAATAATTTCAATAGTTTAAAATAACTTCAATAGACGTAAACAAATAACAGACGTACTTTTTTCTCCAAACCAATTTGAATTATATTTTCCCTTCTTTTTCCCTACGATTTATTGATAATGATTGATGTTTTTGTACATCTTGCATTATTTATTATTTTGCCCCTGTGAAGACCAATAAACCAAGCGAAAAGTTTATGATCAAAATAAAGAGTGATTGAACCAATCTTCAAAAGATTTAGATTCCTTATGAGAAAATAATGAAAATTGATATTCCCTAATATAGACGAAGGAAAAACAACATCTTCTAGAATGTTTAACCAAAGGAGTATTAATATGAAGACGTTATAAATGCTTTGAGGAGCTTCCCACATCCTCATTCACAACAAGAAACACAGAATAATCACGTAAAGAAAATAAATACATTCAATAAAATCTAGCTAATAATATTATTATAATAATAAATTTATTTTCAAAAAACAGTACAAACTGCGTATGATTATAATAATAAGACAGTGGATAAACATTATATTAAGAGTATATAACTCGAGGTCAGTGAAATCGGTCGCTGTCTATGGTGACGGTGGTTCAACCCCCGGATGAAACAAGGAAAGTCTAAGAGATTCTGGTCTCAACTTCCTTTCTTGGGCAAAGGCCAAGCATTTGCAGGATTCTACCTTTTGTGGACTCCCATGGGTTTCTTAGAGGAGAACGCCGGAGTTTTAGAATCCTTTTTAGTTCAGGAACAATGAAAAAATCGTACTGCAGTAGTCTGGAGCAATATCGACAAAGCGCAAGGAATATGGATTAGAGCAGATAGCGTCCAAAGATACAATATACTCTAATCACTTCTCAGCAATCACTTTCTTCTCGTAATGTTGTTTCTTGAACACGTGAAAACCAGAACAAGTCTCACAAACAGTTTAACGAATTACGTTTTAATACTCATTCGCTTTAACCTTTCTGCTGAAAATAATCCCAAGAGAGATAGGAAATAATTCAGTGCATTGGGTGTTCGCGTTTCTCCAGGATCTCAGGAAGAAAAATGTTTTTTAAGAAAATCTGTAAGTTTAATAAGAGCCTGCTTCATAATTAATTTTAGTTTTAATCCTGCGATATAACGATACATAAGAAGTGGGCAACAGCGCTTTACTAATACGATAAATAATAAAATTGTAAATAAATATTCCACCCTTACCACACTAAATATCCCAGTCTTACAGATTAAGTATAGAGTAGTTATTCCTTCATCAATTGTATGTTGACTTATTCTGAGGTGGAATTGAGAGGGGGGAAACTTTGATCGTCGTTTCACAACTGGATGTAATTAAAAGCATTTTTATCGAGTTTGTTTATGTAGTTGATAAGGACTAAGAAGCAATTTAAAATGATTAATTTAATAGACTGCGACTTCCAATCGGGTCGTGTAACGAGTATTCAACACGCCTTTCTTTAATCATATCACGCTACGTATATAGGATTATGGTAGCGTGATAGGATTAATTTATTGTTTGTTTTGGTAGAGAAATAATATATCTCACATTTCTGTTGTTTTACATTATTCCGTAGAGTTTCCTCTAGCAGACTCAATGGGAAACAAAATAGACAGGATGAAACAGTTCTTCAACAGGTTATTTTAAATGTATATCTTTCTATGATGTACACTAACATAAGTATCAGTTTTACTTTGTTTACAGATGTAATATAAACAAAAAACCTGTAAAAACTCAGAAGTCTGTTCGCATGAATGGCTAATAATAATGAAAAAACAGGAAAGAAAATACATTAAAGTCACTTATGACATCTGTAAAAACCGTTTTGCCTTTCGCCTTCGTCAGTCCCGTAGATCATCATTTATCTACGGTGCAGATTATCAACATGACTTGGGAGGGTGAACGCAGAAACGGTTTCTGCAAATGTCATAAGTGACTTTAATGTATTTTTTTCTATTTTTTCTTATAACTTATTAATACGTGTGCTTTCCGTTAAATTATGTTTTACTTTTAGATAATCTTTTCGAGTCTCTTTGGGGAGGGTTCTGGTCCCGTTGGTATACTCCGGTTGGTATAGGCCCCTGGGAATATAATGAAAATTTATCTCTGCTTCCTTTTGAAGTACTGTAGATCATATAAATTATTGACAAATATCATCATAAACACAGAAAGTGTCAAAGGAGCTAGAAAAAATTGTGTTTGCAGGTTGCTAGTAAAATAAACTGGCTCCAGCCGCAGATATTTTCCTTCTGGCATCAGAGAGACCACAGATGAGAGGATAAATAGATGAGGTACAAACTCCTACCCAAATACCTTGACGCAATATGGAAATAGAATCTATGATCGCCTCAAGAGCAGGATGGGTAACTGTATATGCTTACATTCTTCAAACAAGTTACTATAGAAGATCGACCAAATCACTGACCTCGTTCACAGCACAACGGGTACATCCCCGACGCCCTCTCCGAACACAGATGAAAGCATACGACGCCGACGGCTACGTCATGATTGAACCACCAGACGACCGTCTCTCCTCTAACCTCCTCCTCCTCCTCCTCCTCCTAGACAGAGAGAGCAATCGGCAGACGCAATCTCTCGGTGGAAGGGGGTGGATAAAATCCAGGGAATCCCCGAAGGGCTGCCACCACACAAAGAACGTCTTGCGGACCAAGATTCTCAGATTATATACAGTCGGCGGTGGGAAGTGGGAAGGGAGGAAAATGGATGGAAACATGAAGAGAAAATGTATTTGTTGAGACTGACCGTGAGATAGTGTGCGCTGGTATGTAAAAAGCTAGCAGGATTTCCATCAAACGCATAAATACAGGGATACCACTTTACTCGGATAGAAAGGATGAATATTTGTCATGCATTGACGGTTTAAGAGATTGGTTTCTTTTGTTCGTAAAGAGGAAAAAATGAAAAAGATACAGCAAGACCAAAATTCAAAAGAGAGGTTCGACGAAAGAAAAAGGTCTCAATACGATGGTACTATATCTTCAGTAATCGGAGATCCATTCAAACGTAGTATTCACAGGTGGTTTACATTTGAGACAGCTTGATTCCTTTCAGTGAATTTCAGAAGAAAGCAAAATTATAGAAAACACAAATTGCGCATTCACGTAACAATTTTACTGTTGTAACATATTCTATGTCAGTAGTGTTTGCAGCACATCTCAAAAGGAATGCACTAAACAAGAGAAAAAAGTATACAATGACCGTAATATGTAAGTTCGAGAGAGTTACATGATTTACTAGACCAAGTGCCAAGTACCATTTTGAGATAATTGAGACAGTTTACAACCAATTAAAATTGTAGAACTTGGCCTTAACAAATCTTCATAATTTTTTAACAACTGTTTCCCTAATTCCCAACAATCCTATCAGTAACTCTGTCCTATTAGTTCTTTCGAAGAAAATATACTGCGTCAATAGATATTTGCGTAAATATATGGGTAACGTGAAAAGAAGACATAAAATATTTAAGATGCATCACGAATCGCGTATTTTAATCAACAAGAGAAGGTCTCGCTGACCGACGAATGCCGCTTGCAAAGTTCTGGAGATTGTGTCGCGAAGGGAGAGATCAACTCTTGGCAAGTAGAGAGTTCGTAACTTTGTAGATCCCGAGTTGCACGGAGTTTCATCTGAGCCCCTGGAATTAAGTACACGAGCATGTTTCGCACAGGACGGCATATACATACGTAATGGAAGTACATAAGAGACATTACCTCCAGAAAGGAAATCCATTCCACGTTACGCGTACAATGGAGTGGGACGCACATCACCAACTGCATATCTCTCTATAGAATGATAATGTTCCATAATTACGTATTGATTGAAGCAGAGATTTGCTTTAGAGATGGTAATACATCATTCCGCTCGGCTCATCTGCGTCCCCCTCTAACTACAATTCAGATAATCTAGGATGAACACTTCAAAATGAACTTCTTTTATTTATCCCTTCTACAAAAGTAAACCAATTTCGTAACTCTCATTATTTATCGCATTCTTCGCATAAATTATTATTTTGCATATTTGTTTTTCCAGTCGATCATGATTTTGCGATTCCATCAAAGAGTGTTTTCTGAAAACTTATAATTACGAACCAGGAGTGAAAATGTTTTTTTTCCTCATCCATATATCTATTATAAGAATTATCGCATATAAAAGTTTTTTCCTTTTTTTTTTTCGTTTATAAAGATAAAACTCTAAAAATATTGTAATATTGAATCGGGATACAATAAAGATGTTCAATATTTCTTCAACATTCCCTGAAATCCCCAAATTATGAAAACTGTAATAAAAGACAGAAGACAATAACAAACATCTCCGAAGTCGTACGTCACGAGGGTTTTTTTAATTATCCACGAGAATAAATTAATTTACCACTTACGTTTGGTAACACTAAGATTACTCGCTAAATCTATACTTATTAATTATTTCGTTCGTTCCAATGTACCGTTTTTATTCTATTTTCCAGAACGATGTGCATTACATTGCATCAAGCTACTAAAAACAAAACAGTAATAAAATTATAATATACTTTAAACACAATGATATACAATCGATCTCAACTTATTAAAAGAAAAGGAACTTCTGAATTGGAATACTTCGCACCAATCACAGTAACTCTGAGACTTCAGGAAGAATCTAAAGTATTGGTTAAATTAAAAAAATTGTAGGGTAAAATGTTTACAATATAACGTCGAAACTACAAAACTCATTCCACCTCGCGAATGTCTGTGAAAAATAATGTTTCTATATTTTTCAATGAAAACACAATGCTTTATTTTAGTAGTACTAACACGGAATGTTGAAAAGTCACTTAAAATGCTTTCATTGAATGTTTTCCATTTTTATCCATTAGTACGCTGATTACGAGTGACATCCATACTTCACATAAATGAGTAACGCGAATGTGTATCGGTCTGTTTGCTACTTGATCACGACTAAATTACTGAACCGAATCTGATGAAATGCGGCAAATATATAGTTTAGATGACCATGATGAACATTGGTTAACTTTCATTTTTAAATGTGTGAGACGAAAGATAGATATGTTTTTGACAATAAATGTCGAGAAAATCGGGAAATGATTGAGTTATATTTACTTACGTTGCCTAACTATGCGTGGCAATATTGTTCACCTCTTAGAGTTCTACAAAAAATTCCGCGACAGCACGTAACTATCTACAAAAATTAGCCTAAATTATCGATAAAACGTTATTTAAAATAGGTGTTAAAATACTTCAATTTAAGAGAGTAATTTCAGAAGGAAAAATTAACCATCACCAAATGTAATGGATTATTGGTTTTTGTGGATTTAACATAGATGTAAAAGGTTTTTAAAACGTAAAATTTCGACAAATAGTTTAGATATTTCAAGAATATTAATGAAATAGCGCAACCGCGTCATGCATCAAAAGCGGAAATTCGACCGGCGCGGTTCCAGCGAGATGGTGCAGTTTATAGTCAAGTTCTGTATTAAATTCTTATGATTATAAATTTGAAAAATTAAGATGCTGTACAAGTTTTTAAAAACGAGTAAGCAAAAGTATTTTAATGTTACAATATACATTTTATTTCTTTCTGAGTAACAGAACATTAGTCTAAGAAAAATCCCGAGAAATGCCGGGTATATGGCTAGTTGATACATAAATCAAGGACGCACACAAACATATTTTTAAGCTATCCATTAAAAATATTTACTATAAAATCCTTAATTGACGTATCATCAAGCGCGTGCTTTGTTTTCATATCTACAATTATCATGTTACACATGTTAGTATTAAGAACTAAAGTACCACTCCTGACTGCCAAGGACTTTACCCAGCACGGTTTACATCTGAGATCTTCTGGGAAACATCACTTCGGTTCTCTCTTAGCTTCACATCTGACCTCACATCATCCACCTGTCTCTTTACCCACTCCTACACCTCCTCCTCCTATCTCCACATTATTTTTTCTCCCGTCCCCGTTCTTTCACCTACTGCTTCATCTCCCACGTCATCTATTCCTCCATTAACATCTCCTGCCGCCCCCATACACAGTTACAACTTGCGCTCAGGAATACGATTCGGTACTCGAAGGTGACAATCGCGTTCGGGTGCACTGTGTGGGTTTGATCCGAGACTAGAAGCTGTGACAAATTCAAATTCCTCTCCACAATCTAACTACGATTCCATTTCTCGAGAATCACAAACTCTCTGCGAAAATAAAATAATTATATTTCATCATAATGTCCAATCCCTTTCAAACAAATTGACAGACATTGAAATTCTGGTACACGAAAATCCATTCGATTTGTTATGCCTCACAGAACATTGGTTTTCAACTAACAACATCAACAACACTGCTATTTCTAATTATTATTTAGAACGTTCTTAGTGTCTGCAAAATTTTAAAGCAAAGAATCCCAACCGAGGTACGTGTATCTACGTTCGTAATGATATTTTATCTTCTCCACAGCCAGGATACGAGAACTTCTGCGTAGATAGTGTGTTCGAATTTTCTGCATTTAATCTGACCGACACCGTTATCATTGTTTTGTGTATTTATAGACCTCCTCAATCAGATCTTGACATGTTTTTTCGGAACTTCGAAATTATTTTAAAACATAATACATATAACTCTACTAAATCTTTCGTTATATGTAGTGATTTCAACATCGATTTCCTGAGTACATCCGACTCTGCACATTCAAGAATCTTATTGACTCCTTCAACCTTATTACTACGATAAACAACCCCGCTCGCCTCTCAAACATTGCTAAATCAAATTATAGTCAACAATGGAATCTCGTATCTCTCTGAAGTGTTTATCGCTGGATATAGTGATCACCTTGCTCAAGTATTGACAATTAATAATAAACTAAAACCTCTTAAAATCCTTTACAAATTTACAAGAGAGTTTAATGACATAAATAAATCCATATTTATAAATTATTTGCGTGAAGAAACATGGAAAGATGTTTACAATTGCCAAAACACCGACGACAAGTTCAATGTATTTATCTCATTATTCCTAAAACATTACAACTCTAGCTTTCCCATAAAACGCAAGTTAATTAACACAAAGAAATACAATACATGGATCACCCAAGGGA
>NNCF01126982.1:1202968-1252959 GCA_002313205.1 Laupala kohalensis
ATATATATATATATATATATATATTAACAATATAGATATGCACCGGACAAATATCCAAACTTTTACCTTCATGTATTATGTATACGCTAGAATGGTAACGATAGAACTATTTAGGGAAATAAAATGCCGTTAAATCCCCATTCTCCTCGAGGTTTCTTTTCCACAATTGCTTAAAAAACAATAGTTGCAATATCACTTCACGTTTATGAGGTTATGCATACAGAGAAACCTTCCCAACATTACAGTTTAGATTCTAACAACTTGTATTTCGCAGGATACGTATGGTTTTCGGCATGGCTACACCCTGGCGAGACAGTCTGTGACAAACTGTTATAATGGGCAAAGTTGAGTGTACACTATTGCCACATACAGAATAAGAGAAAGGCTTCAGTAGGTGTCGCGTTTCGTCAGCAGTAGGATGAGTTTGGTCTAACGCAAATGTTATATCATACCTCATTTGGAAGACTGTTGTTTAGTTTCATCATTACGTTAATTTTAACAATAACGCTTCCAGTTACAAAAGCATACCTCGTCAGACATACGGTTTGTATTGTCAGTATGAAGCTCCACGAACAAATTCGTCGCAAAGCTCGAATACTGGAGAGTTTTCAAAGCTAAACATAATACACGTCTATTTAATCAAGACTTTGACTATTGAAAAAATAATTAAAAACCATTACTTTTCAGTAGTAGATTCAAAAAGTATTTACGTAAGTTACAGATTTTAAGTATGTGTATATTTTTTCATACTTATGTGTTTTAGAACTTATATCACATATTACGCTCATTTATACATGTACGTTTTAAAAAGACTTTGACCCATGCTCCACTGATGCAACTTTGCGCGCGTATAAGAAACAAGGACAAAAACATTACAATTTTTTTCTGAAATTGGTTCATAAGAAATCCCTACAACTTAAAAACTGATCCCCAAAAGAATGTAAAATAAAATAGTTGTTTGGATGTTCATTAATAGTCAAAGTGAAAAAATTGTCCAGAATCATTAGTAACATTTAAGCAGAATTTGACAAGAGTTCGAAGACACATCATGCATTGTGAAAACTATAAATAAAAATTTTCAGTGAACCTCATAAACGTTGGTATGATTGGATGCCAACAAGAGAATACAAACCAATACGTCAGTTCCAGTGGCGGATCTTTACCGTAGGCAAGGGGGCACCAAACAGAAAAGGGATCTGGGGAGCATTTCTGTTTGAAAATTACAGTTTTACAACACACATTTTATAAATATTATCTTTAAATAAAATTCATCAAATATATAATTATCAATATTAAATAGTGATCAAAGTTATTAATTGTTTAAAATGGCAAATACGTAAGATTTTGTGACCAAATCAGAATGGTTTAAAGATACAAATCAAATAATCCGAGAAATATATATTTTAATGCAGACATAATGAACAAACAAATATATGAAAGTTATAAAATAAAATCCCAATCAAGAGTTTTGTGGAGGATAAATTCTTTAGAAAACTGTCTTGAAGATGTTTTCTTCTCAATCCGAGTACCAAAGAAATGATATACTAATGAGTTAACAAACACCGTATAACGTACATAGACTACACAACGTATGGAAGGAAAAACGACATCCCCTAAACGAACACAAATCCGCGTGTCGTCTATACGTAGATATTTCCTCACCGGTGGCACAGGTGGTAGTGTTGTCGCTCATCACTCGATTCCCGATGGGGCAGAAAATTTGTAGCTTTTCACATTAATGTCCCAGTTCATATAGCTGTGACTACTGAAAAGCCAACCTTCCTTTCTCTATCCAGCTCCTCCTAGTATCAATAACTCGAACTATTACTAACTAGTACTACTGACCCCTCCACGTGGGCCAAGTTGTTGGTAAACCCAGCTAAGCGGCCCACCTACTAATAATAGCCTACCACCCAACTCCAAACTCCTACCGCTCCATGTAGCTAAGCTTTAATAGCACGCTGCGTTTACAAATACAACTCTCTCTCACACACACACATAGATGACACGTAGATGACATGAAGCACGTAGAAAAGACAATCTCGAACGTCTCATAACCGTCCCATCGTCTGCGAAGCAGGTAAAGATCTCGTAAAGAAAGATGTCGCTTACTGCCTCCTCAAAGCGTTATTAACATTAGAGGTTAGTCGTGCTGTCGGCAATGCGGTTTAGTTCTGCACGGAATATACCTCGTGTTGCGAGTAGCTTCAACCAGAGTATGTATTACGTAGAAATTAAATTGTGTTGCGTTTGCCTCTAACATGGAACTTTAGTATGTGAAAATTTTACAAAATATGCCTTTTATCACTTTCAATTTTATCCGCTGAGAGTTTAGGTCCTATTGGGTGGGGGAGGTTATAGTGCCCTTATACATCCACTGGTCCGTTCAGTTTACAACAATCGAGTCACCACAATTCGTCTCTAGTTTCGTATTAGCTTGAACGTGGAAGCAAATAAACAAGAGCGCGTCGTGTAGCGTCGTGTAGCGTAGTGTCGCGTCGGCGCATCTCCGCGACGGCGTCGGTGCGGCTTCTCCTCGTGTCGCTGGACGCAGTGTTCAGCGCTCAGCGCCGCCGACGCACTTGTCGCACAAAAGGCCAATTCAGCGACAAAGGGGCGGCCTCACGCTGCCGGGAAGCGCTGTCGACGCATAAAGCGGGGGTGCGTGGTCGTGGGGACGGGGAGGAAGTCGCGCGTACCGACAGACAGACACGGGCGATGCGTCGGAATCCACTGCCGCGCGCTCTCTGGCTCTGCAGCGGTAACGCTCTCCGCGTTGATTCGGGGTATTCACAGTGGATTACCTTTTCTTTTCCGCGGTCAAAACAGGGTTTCGGGAACATTTATAAGATTTCATCTCTTCTTTTATATTCTCGAATTACAGAAAGTAACGTAATTATCGAAAAAACCCAACTTACATAAAACACGGATACACCATACAACAAGTTCCACCATTTTTGCGAAATAAAACAAAGCTATCAGAACAATTATACTACAATTAACATGCATTATATAATTAAAATAAATACATAATTCCAGACTTACGACCTTTTACGTAGTGAGCTTTTTATCACTAAATGTATATTGTTCGTCCTTAATAAGGTCATAAGTCTTGAATTGTATATTAGCAGAATAATTGCGATATAACACAAATTTCTCACCTTAAAAATTGTAAATTACGTTTAGAGCTTGTCACCATATGACATTTTATCTTCTCGTTAAATCATGAATGTATTAAAACTGAATGGACCGTAAAACTAATTTTTAAATTATAGATTTTTAATTCAAAGTGTCATTAAAGTTCAATTACGAACATATTTTCAAACTTCTCCTTCGTCTCAGAGAATAGCTACTTGTTTAATTTCATCCTTGTCACGTCTTGATATTTCTTGACGGAGGAGTATGTACATGAACAACATAAGATAGTAAACATATACTGTGAAACAAAAGGTTTGTTTTCACGTTCCCCAAACCGCAGAAAAAGCTCACTAAAAACATGAATAACGTAATGCGGTGTCCGATGATAGGCCACAGTAATAACAGAATTTGGGGTATTTATGAACTCGTTTTTAAATTATCTAGGAGAAAGCATGTTCAGCGATGCCTTAAGATCGTTCTGCCTGTGGACAATTAAATATTTTGAACGTCTTAAATTTTGTTTACGGATAAGATAATACATGCTTATATCAATTCTATCTTTGAAATCACACATTGCGGGTCATTTAAGTGAGATATATACCATTAATATATGGATGAAATACATTGTCTCTTATGAAAAAAGAACTTATTTTCAAAAATATATTACTTTAGAAATTTAAAAAAAAAGCAGAATTTTCTTTTAATATATTCCAAACTATATATTAACTTTTAAAATCATTTTTGTTATAGAAATCACCAGGCATTCTAGAGAGATATTTGACTTTCTGCAGTGTCTTTTTCCCAATTTTAGACACTGAGAGGCTGTTCGCCATTGTCTTCGTCATGAGAATGACTCGACAACACAGCACTCGCATGTCCTGGCACTCGGCGTTCCATGGCGAGTGCTTCTATAACTAATGTTTAAGACAATAATTTTGTGTGTGATTAAAACTTATTCATTTTGTTTTAAATCTTATTATTTATTTCGACTAACAATGGCACTCAATATGCAATTTATAGAAATAATTTTTATGAATACAATTAAATAGCTCATGGTGTAATTTGATGCAGGACGCGTCTGGTGAGATCAGTACAGTATAAGGAAAACGCAATTGTAAAACGCAGAGTTGCCAGATCATCTAAATGGCAGGTCATGCTACTTACAAAGTGAGATCTCATTTCATATGACTAACTTCATAAATAACTATTAGACACAAATGTCGTCATAACTTTGTATTAGTATTCATTAAAAAATAATGCTAAGTAATATAAATAACGTCAAACAAGATCATTAAACTTTTCAATTATTTGACAAACATTACCCTTAAATGTTCCAATTATAATAAGGATAAGAGTGCTTTCACATGTAGTGAGCTCTAGGCACACTGTAGATTGTTGTGTGGGTAGGGAGACGAGAGGAAAATACAGGGGCAAGGGATGACAGAAGCTGCGACAGGAGCAGTTTCCATACAGAGAATACTAATGCGAAGGGGTGGACAGAGGGGGTGGTGTGATCGTGAGTCCTCGGAGGTGGGGTGAAGAGAAGGGTAAGAGAGGGGGGAGAGAAGAAAGGGGGAATGATGAAGTTGTCGACGAAGCAACGACACGAGAAGCGGCGCAACGTGACGGCGCCAGTGTTTGCGTTATGAGAAGCCAATCTGAGTTGGAAGTTGAAGAAGAGAACCCTCTGCAAGTGCTAGGCAATTATACAATTAGCACCCGCACTTCGTAAACTACCAAGTGTAGCTGAGAAGTACGTAGTTAAACCACCGCCACGAAAACAGAGGTGAGGTCTGAAAGATTCGGACGCCGTTGAGAACACCGGAAGAACAGAAAGCGAAGTAGTTCGGTCGGAAGACCATTCTCAAAATCAAATGAGTGCTTAGACGTAAAAAAAAGTGGCGATACTCAATGATCCATAAATTAAATGGAATATGGAATTTTTATGATGCAATATCACATGCTTATTGATGTGAAAAACTTTGTACCACAAAGAAAACCGACATGCTCCTGCAATGGCCAAATAAGAAACAATATACAAAATGTAAGATAAAACGAAAACGTAATATTAAGTAATACGGAAGAGTATTGTTTAAACTTTAGGGTAAATTTCACTTGTAAAGAACACCAAAAACGTTTCACTTTTCGCGAGCGTCCAATATTTATTTTATTTTTATTTGTTAGTTTCGTCCTTCATTTTCCCAACTTAACAGCAAATATGAGAATATATAATTTCCGGGAACAGGCAGCTCGAAGCGGAGAAATAAATTAACCAACACATGAAAATGTACATTGTATTAATTAATATGGAGTTTCTCTGCTCTTAAGAACTTCCAGATAAACAATTCGGTTAATTTTACTAAGAGGAAGGGAAGAGACTGCTCCTGTGAAAAATAACATTATGATGGTACCTACAAAACGCTTTGATTGAGAACATTATGAAAGAAAAATTATGGAGACCAACAACAACGAGAATCAGAGAAAATCAGCCGTTCTGGAGATTGATTTCAAAATCCGGAGGAAGATTTCAGGTTTAATATCAGAATTGATACCTCATTATGACCTTACGAAGATGATTATGTGTGAGTGCGACGTGTTCAATTATATTGCCAAGTATGAATTAGCATTGCCAAGTAGATAGCATGTTGCCGTATCACGTAATCATACAGTCGTATAATGATGGCGAAATCGAATTGCTGCAACGTTGCATGTAACATTATACTAATGATCAAACCTCCTAGATTACTTTTTCTAATATACTTTGAATTGAATGGGAGTAGTAGTACTTGATAATTAAATCATTTTATCTTTTTTTATTCATAAGTAACAACTGTTCGTTTCGGAAAAGAATCTGGACCCGCCACAAGTCGTCGTCTCTCAGATTTGGAAAGTGGCGTAAGAACGTGACAGGGACACTTGACTCATTGGCAGCGGACGGAAGTGGAGCGGTGGAGCTGATTGAGAGTGAAGGAAAGCGAGGGGGGAAGGAAGATGAGCCTCAACAAGACTCCCGGGAGAGCGAGAAGAAAAAGAGGGAGAGACACGAGATCAGGACGAGCCTCCGGTCATAGAGCGTCGACGAGCATTACGCGCTCACTCAAAAGAAAGAGGAAGAGTAGAGAAAGAGAAGAAGGTGATGATAATAATGAAGAAGGGGAAGAAGGTGATGATGAAGAAGGTGGTGATGATGATGATGATGATGATGATGATGATGAAGAAGAAGAAGAAAGTAATAAAACGGAAAGTGGACTACGCTCAATTCTCTCGTAAGAGATTTTAAGCCACTTCACCTGGACAATTCTATGAAATCGAAACCGTTGCAAATTCAGTGCATTACAAAAGTAATGAATTAAAATCCAGCGACATAGATTTATTCAAACTGAAATACATATTTTTCACAGCTTTCGTAAATCGCCTAATTTTAACACAATGTATTAAGCACAGCTAAGTTATTTCTTTATTGTTAATTTCCTTAGAGATATGCGATATTTATTTCATTTGATATCCCCATTTGACCATACAGACTTGTTTGGTGTGTGTAGAGGGGGGGAGGGGAATAATGTATCAAGGTTTCACCATGTGAGGTAAATAAAAGTTCACTTTTTTGTTCATTTACGTAGTCACTTGAGCAAGTAAGTCGTTACTTCGATCTCCCGAGACAATGAAACAGTCGCTCCTAGAAATACAGGAATTACTATAATTCACACCAATAATAATTTGGTAAATACAATTATATTTCGTTCAAGTATTCTTGAAGAACATTGTGTCTATTAATCATCTAGTTCATCAATTTGATTACATGAGTGTGATGAATGAAGTTAATACAAAAAGAGAAGAGACATTATTACTCACAGCACAACATTTATATAAAGGATAATCAAAGAAGGGGGGGGAACCTTTCTAAACCAAGTATCATGAATGTTTCCGTACACCGTTTATAGTACATCGTTATATCGTTCGATGTGACAAACATTAATCTCCTAATGATGATTCGTTCAAACTTCAATTGCGAAAAATGAATTCTGTAAACCTTAGGAAACCTATATCTTTGGAAAACAATGACATTAATTAACGTACAATTATAAAAGAACGAATAACTTTCATTCTTTCCTGCATCCCAAATCTATGATGTTCCTCTTCGTCATTTTCATACTGTCTATCCTTTGCATAGTGCATATATACGAACTTAGAATCAGGTTTTTGCATTTTTTCTAATATACTCAAATATAAAAATCCCATGTTGCATTTTCTTCAACGCTAAAAAAACAGTTAATGCGTCGACAACGACCGAATCCTTCTCATCACACCAATATATATAATTTACGTCGAAAATTAAAATTAAAAATACATAAGATTTTTTTTCGATCCGAATCAGCTTTCAAAGCAGGCGCATGATAATTGAAAAATGTGACATTTATGAACTAATAAGTTACATAATTGTGCCAAATACAGGAAAACAAAAACAATGACATGCATACAAACAAATATAAGGAGTGAAAAACTAAGAAACATTTCGAGGAACAACTTCATTTCACTTCATCTAATCGCCTTTGCGAGAAACTAAGGAAGAAAGAAGTACTTATTCCAAGGTTCAGCATACATCGCAATGACATGACCTTGGAAAAATTCCCCTTCATCATCGCTTATCGCAGAAAAATATACAAGAGTACACAACTCCATTTATCGGTGAAAAAATTAACGTTATCTGGGGAAAAGCATGCTGAACAGTATGGAAAAGTATCCCCGACTAATTTTTAGTACATCCCATTCGCAGAAGCGGCCTGAAGTTTTATGGAAGTGAAATTATAGCTTCAATAAATGTTAGCAAGGAAATTTCCAACAATATCTACACAGCTAATTTCCTACGTACTATCAGTACAAACAAGTAGTATCTCCAAAATAAATAAATAAACAAAAAAATATCAAAGGAGTCGCTACGTCAGCCAACTGATCGTGTGCTGTATATGCAGTCCATGCTTGTGTCGTGCTATATATCTACGTTTCTGTATGGTACCTATAACTGAAAAGCAATACACAAAAACCGACATTATATAATAGAAATTATTCCAGTTCACTGTGAGTGAAAGAATGATGATCAAGATATAAATTTTTCCAAGAATATGTCAACATGTGTGTCGGAGTTGCATGATGAATTGCGGAACTTCGCAGTTAGAAAATGAAGGTCGCAAATAACAATAGCGGGAAGAATAGGGAACATAGCAATCTGTAAATGCTAGAGAATCAAAGATATAGCGGGTTCCCTGAGAAGATTACCAGATTAAAGTATTATTGGTTCAAATACAAGTTTTTGATACATTTTTGAATGTTAGCTCTCTACATAAACCTGTATCGTGTGATGGTATTGATCAAACTTGGAGAAATTATGTATCGAAACTAACGTACGAAAATTGGCAAAAATAACTTAAATAACTACAAACCCATTAAAAATTACAATAGAAAACTTAATACTAGATTAATAAATAAAAAGTTAATAAAAGCTGGAATCCGCCATTAATTTTAAGTTTATTGAACATATAAACTATAGAGAATTCATACTTCTTATGAAACCATTTTTTTAGTACTTCCCTATTCTTCGCCCCTACTTTTATCAAACCACCGGTCAGAAACTGTGAAGACTACTAATAGTAAAAATTAATCATGTCTATTTTGATTATCGCATCTTAGCGTGGTACTTTACTTGGCGTGAAATTAGAAGTTATATGCGTAAGTAAAATCATTTTCATGTCGACTGCGACTGCAAACTAAAATCCTCTTCGTATGTCGATCGTTGTTGAGTAGGTTCTACGTTTGAGAACAAAAAATCAAGAGAAGGGTCACATCCACCAAATTATGTTGTGAGACTCACCTATCAATTATTCTATCTGATGTCTGATTAGGTAATCTTCTCGAGGCGCTTACCTGCAAAAAAAACGAACCATAAATAAATGTTAGAACATATTTATCCACTTCATCAAAGAAAATCAATAATTTTCCTCTAGTTAGAAACAAATAATCAAAACTTAAAAATTAATGAATGTAAAGTTATTTCTCATCAAGTGTGCTACTACAAATACTGCAAAATATTAATACTAGCTTGAATATTTCAGCTATTTCCAACATACACTATAATTAGACAAGTTAATCATTCAAAGTTTGTTATCATTCAAAATTTGCTACTTCACACCACTCCTGCCATTACCCATGGATTTAGGTACATCCCAAAATATTCACAAATATTACTTTAATAATGACTACCACCTTCGGATAAACCAACATGCTCAAAAATTCATGCATTATCACATTGGCAATCCATTACAATATAACTGTCCCTCCCCGACTAATTAGCATTAATTTCCTATATTAGTCGAGTTGCGGATCAGAGTTATTAATGTATGGACATGTTACCTGGCCTTCCGCAACACATTTAATACAATTCAGAACGAAGCAAGTAGCATCCATTAGCTAAATCCATCCAATGTAAGGCCCAAGTGAGACCCATCTCTCGCAGCAGAGCCTCTAGTTAGCAGAGAAGCAGGCGCGGCTGGAGACCGGGCATTTACGGAGGCAGCAGTGCGAAGTGTCAAGGGGACCGTCACGACACAGCATCGCGATGCGTGACAAACCGTAGGTGGGACGGGGCCAACGCTTGTGGCGGCGAGACGAAAGTGGGGCCGAACACGACATTTCGACGCTAGAAACAGACCACAGTGACCTAAAGATACAGCGCTGAACTGTTAAAGCAGCTGGGGTTCTAACCCCGGTAAGGATAAGAGGGAATTTTACTCTCTCCTCTAGTCTCGACCAAATCCCTGGTCCACAGTACTGGATATATCGCGTGGTCAAACCGACTGAATGATGATACAGGCGAAAGCATATCTTTATGGAGACGAATAAAAATTGTGTATCTCTCTCAAAAATTCGTTGATATACAGCAAGAAATAGATGTGGACACCATACATAGTTTACGATGATATAATAGGAAACATCTTAGCATGATTTCTCTTGTCGCAACATTTTCATTAAAAATATCATAACACACTTCATTACAGCATTCTTAGAATTTCAAAGGTGCGCCTCTAGGTTTTATTTTGATGTATTCTGTTGTAGTGTTCTCAGTGTTGACGCGTATGGTACGATAATGAGATACTATTAGAATCATTCATTCATTCATTCGATTTCTGTAGAAGGCAAGTTAATGGAGGCCGAAACGTGAATTGAGGGAGATCCTACATGACGACATCCAAATCAAGGTCTCGAATATTCTTTATTGTGTTGATTTTTTTAATAATATCTGGTATCTTATAAAACACACTTCAAGATTTTCATCCTATATAACAATAGAAAATTGGTAAGATTCAAGACCACGGCGAGACCGAGATTCAATATTACTATGATGTATCAAGGACGATGACAAACTATGGTGAGTACAATGTGTGCCGATAATGGAAGCGTCTTCGCAACAACTGACTCAGAACGAGATAACGAAGAGTCGATCCCGCGATTCACTTGACAACGCGAAGCTTCCATTATTTTCAAAACAATGTCGGTCCTATTCCTGACAGGCCCTAGTAACACAATATCTCTCCTTTTCCAAGAACCCAAGTGCCCTTCACTTCTCCGCATCAAAATCGAAGGCGTTTAAGGCAATATGAGCGTGCTCGGCGCTAGTCAAGCATCTGTAACAAATTATGAAACTTTCAATATTTTCTGTGTATATTAAAAATTGTCATTATAACGGAAATTCGCGAATTATAGCGTATTAAAAACTACGAGTCATCAATTATGACATTTAAATTGAAATAATGTATTTTAAGAACAGTTTCTAGATGCACTATAGTTCTCATGTTTTGCAACAATTTTCGTAGAATAACGTCCTAATTGTCAGAAACGGATGGACAAATTTTTGTACTGTTCTTTCCTACAGTAAACTTGGGACGAATGTGACTTTTCTTTATAACGATACCATTAGGAATTACGTGAGGATTTATTCAAAAACCTTCCCTTCAGAGACTTCATCCATAAAAGCCCGCACAACTTCAAGGAGTTTTTATTCAAATATTAGCCCCACGAAGCCCAGATTTTATTAGAGGTGTTTACAGATATTTACTCTTAACTTCGTGGAGGAAATGTTGCATCATCTACAGCCGGGTGAAAATGGCGACGTAGAGGACAGCTCCCTTGCGGCCAAACCGAAGGTCCCGGGATCGAGTCCGTCGCCATTTTCACCTAGCTGTAGTTGATAGATATACTTCTTTCACCTGTCTGTATTTTATTATTCCATTAAAAAACAGGATTTTTGAATAAAGTATTTAGGTAGTGAAATTTCCGTTTCGACCCACTGTTCTCCGATTGCGAATGAAGGGACGGACCTAAGCGTCAGGTCTCGAGTGAAGCCAGCGTCCCGTGCAGACCACGGACGCAGAGTGCCGTAACTCTGTGACGCGTGTTTGGACAGGGGGTAAGAGAGGATGAGAATGAATGGGGAGTACAGAGAGAGGGTGATGGCAGTGCATGCAAATGTGTTTGCTGCCACTGTGATGCTGAGACCCCTCTCACACCATCCTCGTTTACGGCGGCCTCTTGTGTTCTCAGTCACCATTACAGGGTTCTGTATTCTCTTCTCGTCCAATCACGGATACAGAGTAACCTCATTAATCCAGAACTAATGTTTATCGATAACATTTCTTTAAAGATTTCTTTCAAAGTTTGAAAACGGTAAGTTCTTTGCGACCTACATCGAGTAAAAATCACTCAAGTTATTCACTTAATCCAAGATAAATTCTAATATTATATGCTTAGTTAAGACATAAAATAACATGCACAGGATACTCTATCAAACAGTGCATTATTATATTTCTTTTCCATTACTTATGGAGAAGTAAGATTTCGACTAACCGGATAGCTTTCGGAACATATTAGTCCAGGTAAATGAAGTTGTATTAATGAGGTTGAAAAGAAAACAACAATAAAGAATCTAGCGGCATAAGATGGTAAAATGTCCCTTTACACCAATTTTCACGAGAAATTGCTTATTTGGTTTTGCCATTAAGAGTAACACTTACTGACAATCTTCGAGATAACATCCATGATGAGGTGATGATGACTAGAGAGTTCATTCCCCATTAGGGCCAATTTTTTTTTCTCTCGATATATTCGTCTCATTCTGAGAAGAATTTGAAGCAATTGAAGAACATCAACTACCGGACAACCGGCCATAAATTATAAGAACTAAGATTATAAGAATTTTTGTTAGGAAATTTGAAGTTTTACATTAATTTTACGTTTCTTTTACGATATTAAAAAATGATAATTATTGTCTTCCATTTTAAAACTTATAATCCACATTTTAAAAAACCACCTCCTAATCCTCCTTCACATACTCTTCCTTCATTTGTCACTCAAGTCTTCTGACACCATAGTGGAAAAAGATAAGGCGTGCCTCTCCCGAGCACGCGCAGTGCAAACCAATCACATTCAAAACATTTTTCGGAGCGGTCGTATTCGGATGATTCGGATACCGCTTCACGCCAATCGTATCTACAACACAGTCAAACATATCACATAAATCTGTGCAACACCTTTAACTTTCTGACTTAAATCTGACACTGCTTCATTCATTCTACTCTCCATAGTTACTCTTCGTGTTAGCGTCGATGGAGTGTAAGCAAAAGTCACACGTGTCTATCCATAAACACAATCCTGACTAACACGAGCATCGGCATCAGATTAGATTACTATACTACGAGTACTATATATATATATATATATANATATATATATATATAAAGGACACAAGTAGGTTGGATGCTACTTAAGGTTATGTAAGGAAGTAACCACGAATGTTTTATCTAAAAACTACAAAAATGACTACAATTAATCCACCAAAATATGAGTAAACAAAAATTTGATATAACTAATTTATTCCTCGGTTTTCCATGGTTACGTCGGCATATGGATTGCTACCCAATAAGAAAGCAGTTTAATTCCATCGCAGTCCTGGCAGATTTTTTATTCGTACGGTAACAAGAGAGAACATCAACTTCCGGTTTATCAACTCCGAGTCCCGAAAAACATTTCGAATTCTGATCATACCACCAGTAAAATATTTTAGGTTCACATCATAGATGCAAGGTTCCAATACATTCTCAAATACAATTTCTTTAACTAACAAACGTCGTCATATTTCACCCATAAATCCGAAGAAGATGGTGGAGTATTGGATTGGAGATGGCGCAATTGCCCTGGAAGCGAGCACTAGACAGAGCAGGGTCATTGCGGCGCCATCCTCACCCTCCATCACACCCCTCCTTCCAACCCCTGGCCTTGCCCTGGTCTTGGCACGCAGCCACTGATTCGGCGCCAGCCCGCGTCTCCAGCTTCCCACAGAGAAGAACAGGACTACGAGACTCAAACCCGAAACCTAGGTCAGCGGAAGACTAGTCCCGAGAACGCTCTCGCCAATAAACATTTTTGTCGTCCGCAACTCCGCTAAAATATGGGAATGGACTCGCCTTAATTATGACTAATTAACTCTCCGTATTCTTGGGAAACTAAATGGTAAGATGGACAGTGGATTAAAACACTTGAACATATTTGGTCAGAGACACAGTTCAAATACTCCTCAGAAAAAGAAACTACGTTTTCAAGAGAGAAATATATTTCTTTTTTTTTTCTTTTTTTTCAACTAAGAGAAGCATTAATTTTTCCCTACTCACACAAGAATGTATATAGACTCGATTTTACCGTAATACAACAATGAGGAAAGTTTATCTTCAGTTACCTCGTCTTAGTTCATTCATTCCATTACAACATTCATTCGTCATCATTCCGCTCAATCGCATGTCACCCTTGTCATCCCCTGTCATTAGGAGGCCGTTCGAGAACAGGCGGTGGTCATGGATAACGACCAGAGCACAGAGGAACCTCCACGCAGTGTCCCCCTAGTAGTGAATGGTGTTCAAAGTCCTCTACTCCAGAAGCAACTCTGGCGCGATAACTTCATCATTTTACTTAGCGTTTTACGAAGATCACTGTCTGAAAAATTAGTCCCATTCAAAGTAGTCATTACCTGGATAAAATTAAAAACGCTACAATTTCTTTCTTAAACAATTAAAACTCTTTAAGCATTTTAAAATTCTAACCAAGTCATCAAATTAATTTGAAATCAAACGATACTCTTTCTGTGAGGATTAATTTTTGTTTTCCAAATTCAAATACACCAAGTATCTGTTCTTCAGATAGTTGAATATCTGCTAGTCATGAATTAAGATACATGTTTAGAATTGCACAAAATTCATCCTATCTTTTTTCTTTCAAAGTTAACGACGCAATTTCTTTACCCAATAAACTCTTCACAGTAAACTAGTATCTCGTGGAGCACCAATGCTGAGAGTAGACTGAGATATTGAATAAATGTTCTAATTAACTCTTATAGAGTAATTCCATTAACGTTGGATTTTATTCGATCAGTAATTATGATTGATAACTGTTATTGAGTTTTCCCTAGTATTCTAGCCAACTCGTTTTTATTTCCAAAATTTTGTTTAATATATGTCGTACATAATTTACTTTAAATCACAAAAATAAGAGACAGTAAAATATGATTTTCGGTTCAAATTTTTTGCAAATTTGATATACAGCAGGACACCCCACTAATTAAAATTTCAATTCTTCACTTTTCTAAAAATATTTCTTTTCACATCTGACTCGCTATTACATAGTTGGGAAAAACTAAAAACGTGATGAGGATAATTTAAGAAGACTAGACATAACAGTTAGTGCTGGTGCAGTTGCAACAGGATAAATATAAGAGGGAAAAGTGGACGAAAAATCCAAGAACCGCTGTTCCAAACACTGTATAAAAGTTAATACGGAAATAAAGCAGAAAAGGAAAAACGTTTTCTCGCGGACGACGAGGAACAAATCACCAAGACGTCACGTGACAAGGAAAGACCGTGAACCAACGGCGAAAAGGAGGCATACCTCAAGGGACAAAACACGACGCCTATAAAGAAAAATGCGATGCGTTGCCGCGCAGCAGATTCTGTTGGTCAGAAGAAGAGGTAGGGACGCGCAGGTGAGCAAACCGGTTTCCGCGAGTTCCTCGGTTCGAAGCCGGGCGCGGGTCGCTTGGTCGCCGACCCCGAAGGCGCTCGCGCTGCCTCTCGCCTCCGCGAATCGACAGGTTCCAGCGGGTAGCCTTCAGGGGAACTTCGACGCTGTCAACATGTGGTGGGATAAACAGATTCCTTTCATTCCAAATTAGAGATTTCGGAAATGCTCTTGTCGTATGAATAAGAAACAAACGAATAACTAATTTTACTATTATTACTACTACTATTATTATTACTACTACTGCTCCCGAGGTGAGCGGACGTACAAGGGAGGTGCTCCGGGCAATGAAGGAAGATCTAAGGTGATGGCGATTTCTTGCTTCTAAATATAATAGGTAAATTGTTTGCTGAATTGTGGATGAAAGAAGTATTGATGAGTGTACTTGAATTATAAAAGTGCTGAAAAGTGCCTACATAAACAAAGGTTATATACCCACTTGAAGAGGGTTATGGTGTGTGCATACTAATGGTCGTGAAGGAAGACCTAAGCGGATGGTGATTTCTTGCTTCTATATATGAAGCAATTGCTAAATTGCGGATGAAAGAAGTATTGATGAATGTTCTTGAATTACAAAAGTGCTGAAAAGTGACGACATAAACAAAAGTTATATACCCATTAGAAGAGGGTTATGGTGTGTGCTTACAACTGGTCGAAGTGTTTGGCGTAAAGTTTTTTTAGGTGGATGCTTACACATCAAGGACTGGTGGGCAAAATAGATGACAAAAGGTGATGGCCAAGTGAAATATCCACTAGAAGTAGGTAAATATGTGAGCTGACTCCAGAGTGTTTTTGGTTTGGAATGTGTTTTTGGTTTGGTCTAGAGTGTTTTTGGTTTGGTTTGGAAGGTGTACAGTGTTTTGTCTAGAGTGTTTACAGTATCTAGTATGTGGTTTTAATATCATGCTGAATGTGTGTGTTAGGTTTGGAGTGTTTTACTGTGTTTTGTTTTTGAAGTGGTTACAGTATCTTTAAAAAGTTCAGTATCTGGTTGTAAGAGTGGAAAGATGGCAATTTGGTCTTTTGGTTGCTTGTGATTGTTGATATGTATAAAGAGGAAAAAAGGTGTGAAGTTTTTTTCTTTTCTTTTGAAGCTGGAGGTGAGGTGTTGGATGCTGGTTTGTGAGTAAATGAATTAGGCTAAGGATTTACCTGATGAATGTGATGTGTTTGAAGGATGGAAAGAACTAGAAACTCATGATGGCTAAGCTTTACTGAGTCCTCTGTTTTGACAGTCTAAATAGTGATTGATTGATTTTTAAAAGATTGAGAAAGTGTCTTCCAACTCTTGAATTTGTATGTGTATGGATGTGGGGTGTTGGAACATATTGATATTGTGTGGAAGTAGTGAAATCCATGCAAACTGTAGAATAACCTGTCTATGAAAAGGGTATAAAATTAAGGAATGAAAAGGGTGAATGAATAGAAAGGAAAGTTTCTAAGTGCAGATAGTATAAAAATGATCAATGTATAGAAGTGGAAGAGTGTGAATGTTTTTTTTAAGTGCAGATAGTATAAAAAGGATCAAGGTATAGAAGTGGAAGAGTGTGAAAACTGGTGGGGGAAGAAAGCTTAAGAAGGACTCTTCAGAGCAAATTTGATAAAAGGAAAAGTAAAACTTGGTAAAGATAATGGCTCAATGTAAAGCTTGCAATAGAGTAGTGAATGAGGAGGTGATATGTTATAATTGTATGGAAGAATTTCATTATAATTGCTCAAGTGTGTCAGCCCACACATATAAAAGGATGTCAGAAAACAGAAAAAAGGAATGGAAATGTGGAAATTGTAAGAGTGGGAAAAAGCCAGAACAATTGAGTAACAGTAAAATAGAGGAGAAAGCACTAGATGTGAAGGAAGGGGAAGAGGAAATGAAAAAGGATGATAATGCAAATAGGAAATTGGATCAAATTCTTCAGGAAATGTCAGAAATAAAAGTTTCCATTGAATTTCTAAGCAGTAGGTATGACATATTATTGAATGAAATAAAAGAAATTAAGACATTGAAAGAAGAAATTAAAAAGAATGATAGACAATATGAGATGTTGAATGAAAGAGTCAACGAGCTTGAAAATAATAGATTGGGGAAGAATGTAGAGGTTATAGGATTAAAAAAAGAAATGGAAAAAAAAGAAATCATTAAACTGATCAAGGAAAAGGGATTAGAGGAAATAAAAGATACGGATATAAAAGAATATACGCAATACAAAAATAAACAAGATAAAATAAAAACCTATATTAAATTTGTGAATAAAGAATTAAGAGAAAAGGTTATAAAACTATCTAAAGTTAAAGGAGGGTTGGATATGGGGGGGGAAAAAGATATATATAAGAGAACAACTAACTCAACACACCTCTAACTTATTCTGGAAAACAAGAGAGTTTGCTAGGGAAAAGGGCTTCAAGTTTACTTGGATAAGAAACTCCAAAATCTATATAAGAAAAGATGAAGATACAAGATCTTGGTTAATAAAAAAGGAAGCAGATCTCAAAGGTATAATATGAGAAAAAAAAATATAAAAAATAAAAAATAAAAAATGATGATATTTTAACCATTAATGGACATTGATATATTTGATAATATTGAAACAAAAAAAACTAAGTTGGTCAAAAGTTTTGAGGAAGTAAAAGAGATTTTTGGTGAAATAGAACATAGTATAAATATAATACATATAAATATCAGATCAATTAAGAAGAATTGGGATGAATTAGAATACAAGATAGGAGCTTTAGATGAGATTGTTGATGTTATTGTCTTGACTGAAATTAATCTGGAGGAGAATGAAGATATGTATAATTATAATCTAGAAGGATATAAAAGAGAGACTTATAGAAGAAGGGGTAAAAGAGGAGGCGGTATCATTGTTTTTTACAAGGAAAGATACAATTTCTCACATATTAATGAAGAAAAAATGACATATGAAGCCATTATAGGAAACATTCTGATTAATAATAAATTAAAAATTACATTATTGGCTATATATAGACCACCTGGTGAGGATGTAAATAAATTTCTGAAAGAATTAGAAGATGTGCTAGGTAGGATGAAAAACAGAAATAAAATATTAATAGGTGATATAAATATTGATATAAAAGAGAATGTGATAAATAAGAATAACCAAGAATACCAAAACATAATAACTAATAATAAAATGATACAAACGATTATGGAGAGTACAAGAGAGGATACCAGAATGGATAAATGTAGCAGTACATGTATTGATCACATAGCAGTTAGTGGTGGATTTGAAAGTCTCCAACCTGTTATAGTCACAACTAAAATATCTGACCACTATTTGATAGGTCTAAGTATACAAATGAAAGAGAAAGCTATATTGGAAAGAAATGGAAACAAAATGGAAAAAATAATTACAAATAAAGCAGAACTAAAAAAGCTCTTGGAAAAGATAGATATGGAAGAATTGAAGAAAAAAGAAGCTAAAGATATATATGAGGTGATCATATCAAGCTATAAGAAATCAAGGGAAAAATGCAAAAGAAGAGATAGGAAGAAGAGAATTATAAAACCATGGATTAGCAAAGAAATGATAGAACAGATGTGTGAAAGGGACAAACTCTTTTATAAACGGAAGAAGCATCCAGATATATATGGTGAAAGCAAAATGGAGATAAGAAAAGCATATAAAGACATAAGAAACAAGATAAATGCTAAAATTCTTCAAAATAAAAAGGATTACTACAAAAACCTTTTAAATGAAAATTTAAAAGATAGCAAAAAAACATGGGAAGTTATTAATATGTTAATGGGAAGAAAGAAGAAAAATGATATAGATAACTTGATTGAAAAAAGCTTAGACAACCAGGAAACAACAAAAATAATATGTGATAAGATGGCAAGTGTAATGAAGGAAAATGTATTAAAAAATATACACAAGTGTGACAAAATAATAGGAATAGAGAACAAGAAGAACAACTTAAAGTCAATATTCTTACCCGAGATAGGCATGAAAGATATTGAAAAAACCATAGATAAACTCAAGAAAAATAAGGCACCTGGTGTGGACTTAGTAAGTCTCGATAGTATAAAAGAAAATAGTAGGATACTTATACCGATAATAAAATTAATAATAAATAAGAGCATAGAGGAGGAGAGGTTCCCAGAAAACATGAAAATGGCAATTATTAGACCCATATATAAAGGAGGAAATATTAAAGATTTAAATAACTTTAGACCAATTTCAATCTTATCAACCATAGGAAAAATTTTTGAAAAGTATATTATGGAGGTTGTAAAAGATTTCGTAGAGAGAAATAATTCTATAACGAACAACCAATATGCGTATCAGAAAGGTAAAGGTGCGACTGACCTATTGGAAAATTTTGTTAACAATATAAACGAAAACTTAAACGAAGGTAAGCAAGTGATAATGATCTCAATGGATCTGACGAAGGCTTTTGATCTTGTGAATAATGAAAAGCTTATGGATGAACTTGAAAAAATAGGTATAAGAGGAAAAATGCGTAATATACTTAGCACATACCTTCAGAACAGAGAATTTGTGGTGAAGATCAGAGAGAGCTTAAGTGAAAAACAAAAAATGGAGACAGGAATCCCACAGGGCAGTTTTTTAGCACCTTTACTATTCATCCTATATATTAATAATGTGGAATCATGCCTCAAATATAGTAATTTCTACGGATATGCCGACGATTTCGTAATAATGATGGGAGGAAAGGACGGAAATAAGATAAAACAAAAGATCCAGGAAGACTTTAATAATATGCAAAAGTGGATGCATGATATGTCTTTAGTGCTGAATGGAAACAAGACTAAACTGCTCAAAATTGCAGCGAGAGCTGTGGTTGGGGAAGAAATTAACATAGTAATACATGGGATGGATTGTTTACATAATGACATAAAGAACTGTAAATGTACTTTTTATATAGAAAAGGTCGAGCAACTGAAATACCTAGGAGTGACATTAGATCATCGTCTAACTTGGGAGGCCCATATTAAGCAACTGATAAAAAAGATAAGAGTTTGTTTCTGGAGAATGACCAATGTAGAAAATTTCATGAACAAGAGTACATTAAAGAATATATATGTTTCACTCATAGAATCGCAGATAAGATACGGAATTGAGGCATGGGGAACAGCCTCCAAAACGTATGTTACGCCTCTGCAAGCTCTGCAAAACAAAATAGTGAGATTGATAGGAGGTAAAGGGGAGGCGATGGAAGAGATATACAAAAAAAATAAATTGTTAAAAATCAAACAATTATTTCTATTGGAAAAAATTGATATAAACTTGAACAAGACAAATAGAGACAGCAATCTAAAAAGGATAATGCACCCGCATGATAATAGGAAAAAACATTGTTATATAATTCCAGTAAATTTTAACAAGTATGGAGATAGGAAAACTGATACTATACTACCTAAGTGGTTAAACAAAATAGATGACGAAATCATAGATATAAAAAATAGGTACAGAAGAAAGAAAGAAATAAAAAGATGGTTAATAGAAAATAACAGGATGTTAGAGTTATAGAGAGGAAAAGATAAAAGGAGAACCTTTAAAAGATAGAAAAATGAAAAGGAAAAATGTGGAAATAATAATTAAAAGTGTAGTCAAAATCTCCCCTTGACAAGTTTCAATTGAGAAACTTAAAGGGAGAAGAATAACATGTAAGCTCTCATTTGGATGGAACTTTAAACTGAGGAGTATGTATATAAGAAAGTAATAAATCCTGTATGTATTTAGGTAATGAATGTGTATGAATGTATAATTTGAAAAAAGGCATGTGTATGGATGAAATTAAGCAAGCATTTTTATTTTATGTATGTATGTGCAAGGATGTATATTTTGTAATATAATGTGTAATATTATGTATGTATGTGCAAGGATGTATATTTTGTAATATAATGTGAAAGTAGTAAGCAAAGATAAATCTTATAAATATTTATGTAGGAAGGGGTGTAATGAGTACAATTTGTTAAACATGCATGAATAGGGAAATATTGGAAAATACAAAATGAATTTCCACTACTTCTACTATTGGATCAAATAGTGGTATTAGGCAGTGGAGGAAAAGATACTAATGGTTTTTGCTCCGCACTGCTGCGGCTACTAATGAACTAGTAGTGGTAGACAAGTTGGTGGGCAAATTATTTTTTCAAACAAAAGCAAAACATTGAATAAAAACAAAAAATGAAAACAAGATATGTGTATAGACAAAAATAATAAGAAGAATAAAAGGGTTACAAATTTGTAAGAAGATGTAATGAAGTATATTTTTTCAAACTAATATATGATAATAACCACAAAAAAATTAAACAAATGTACAATTTTGGATGTTTATGTAAGAAGGATAGTATATTGTAAAATAGTGTAAATGTTGGTAATAACTAAATGCATAGTAAAAGTGAAATGGATGTTATGTATAAAAGTAGAGGTGTCTAACATGTAAAATGATGTGATTTATAATGAAATAAAAACTTTTTAAACTTTTTAAACTTTTTTTTTTAAACTACTACTATTATTATTACTACTACTACTATTACGATTATTATTATTACGATTATTATTATTACTATTATTATTACTATTAATATTAATATTACGATTATTACTACGACTATTATTATTACTATTATTATTATTATTATAACAACTTATTTCTATAAACTTTTACAGTTTACACAAAATGTATCGGAACGTTCACAAGAAATAATTTAGACCTAAACGCAAAAATCACATCCCAATATGAATCTTAAAACAAAATGGAGGATAATGTACATCTTATTTAACAATAATTTTTGAAATCATTTAAATGTTATATTTATTGATATATTACTAAGCATTTTCCATTATTAGTGTAATAATGTTGAAGCAAACGTAAAATTTGTTAGTTGTAAATTATAAAAAAACTAATTAACGCAACGAAAAATCTGAAGACCGAACATAATATCTTTCTCAAAATATAAGGGTTTTGTGACACAGTCAAATCAATATGGAATTTTATTTACATCATTAATGTACATTACACGCATATCACTGTTTATTGGCACGGAGCTCGAACAAATTGAAATGTCAATATTGCACAATGTATGCTCTTGAATTATGCAATCTCTTGACACTTCCAATTTTGCGTTGTAATTGAAAACCCCCAGAAGACACCTGCTAATAAAGAAATCGATTTTTAACTTCCCGATTTCCAATTTGCAACAAGCGATGAAAATTGAAACAGAACACACTGATCCTCGGCAAGCGATTCGTAATTAAACTGACATATTGATAGTCCAAGAGTAAATATTGAGGGATTAACTGTGAGTGTTGATGGTCTCATTTGAAAGAAGCCAAACCCCTATTGACTATATCAATTTGAATCATCGGCGGTTAACGAAAGTAAATTACGACACTTCGGATTTAGAAAAGTAAGTGAATATTAAAAATCTATATTTGAATACTTTCCGACGCATTAAAAATCTTATCAATAAATACTTTCAACAAATTTAGTGTTTACTGTTATAAAATTAATACTTGTCAAGGACCTAAAGCAGCGAAACCTAGTATTTTGCAAGAAAAGAAGAGAAGAACGCCAATTATCCGATCTCTTATTATACGGTTTGATGGGAGAAAAAATGTTTTATTTAACTTTAATTATTTTTACTGCATTGAGCTAAGTGTAACTACTACTATGGATCTATTACATCTTTAAATTATTTTTTATTTATATTGTGAATTAGTTCTTGCTTTCTTCCTCAACAATATATTTCTTAGTCATTTTCCCCTAAAAAATGTTTTGGAAGAAATCCAATTATCCGGACCGGGTGTGGTCTCAATTGATCCGAAAAAGTGCATATCTACTGTATAAAATAAAATAAAGATTGTACATATTATGATCGTCGGAAACCATCCCTGACCCACTGCTCTGAAATCATCAGTACCACGCTGTGGCTCTCAATCACCATAGCATCCTCTTCAGCATCCTCTTTCCATCAGTTTCCATAACCACCGTCAACACCAACGCCTCTACAAGACTAGAAATTTTCTCGCAATCAGAAACTCCTTGCAACCGGTTGCACCTCAGTCAAGTGTCTGGTCGGAGTGCACCCGGTGGAATGCATGCGCAGCGGGCGCCATGTCTCTGGAGGAATGCGGCTGTACGACACGGCAAGCGAAGAGATACACTTGTCCTTCTGGTGGCTAAGGGGTTAGCGTGCTCGCTCACTACCAAGTTACTTCGGTTTCAATTCCTGACAGTCAGGAAAAAATTGTAGCTTTTCACATTAATGTCCCAGTTTATATAGCAGTGACTACTGAAAAGTGAATCCTTCTTCTAACCACCTCCTACTGTTCCTGGTATCAATTACTCTTAATTACTCCTAACACCTCCACGTGGGCCAAATTGTTGGTAAAACCGACTAAGCGGTCCAGTTACTAACAATACCCCCACCATCCACCTCCTACCTCACATCACTCCACGTAGATAAGCTTCAATAGCACGATAAATTTTCCATTTACAAATACTACAATAAAAAAAGAAACAGTTAAAGTAAGACCGAAGCGAAAAATTAATCAGAGATAAAGTAACATGGATTGATCGAACAAATGCAGGTCGCCCAATAAACTCGGGATATTCGGGGCGATATATAGAAACAGTTGTATATAAAAAAGACGATTCTAAAGGAAATAAAAAGTCAAAATTGGACACTCTTATTCAAAGAAACATAACACAAACAAAGAACCAGAACTTTATTACACAGTATATACCATATGTTTTTGTATGGGTACTATTTGTAAATAAATCAATATTTGATACGGCCCAATAAACGAAGAATACAGTTACAGTTGGTCGCATGGAATTTCAAGAGAGGTCATTTGTTTCATGACTGTCCTCGCCTCTTTTTGTGACTGATAGGTACTCCCCTACTACTATTTCATAACCGAGTACCTTTATTCGATGGCTTAACTTCGTCCCTTACTCCAACGGAGGTTTTCTAACGCTCCGAGTATTAATCTCCGCTGGGTCAGAATACACTGAACGCAGCATAAGATTGGTAATGAGGAAGAAGCCTTAAAACCTCGGAAAAAGCCGAGGATTAAATTCCAGTCGTACGAGGTTATCGAACCTACCTCTTGCTATACTCACTAAGAGCATGGTGGATGTAGATACCGAAGAATATTAGATGACGTTACGAAAAACCACTAAACATCCTCTCATTTGAACGGTTTCATAATGATGACAATAGATATATTTGTTTTATTACCCGCGGTTTTGCTCGCGAGAATTTTGTAATGTCTGCAACTTTATTCTTTCTCATATCCACTGAGAAAGTTATCCATTAATGTCAGTGGTGTATTCCTCAATCCCGTATGTTCACTAATACAATTAAGATTGGGTGTTTGTTTTTTAACACTAATTAGGAGATATTCTAGAATTAATTCTAGGACCAATAAGTATGAAAAGTATATCCTACTTCATTACACGGCGTAGCCTGGTTTACTTATTCGATCTACTTAAACATAATCAAAATTACTGTCGTCTGAAACATGACTTCGTGTTACCTCTTCCCAATCGCCACCTGTAGGAGTGTCGTGCACTTCATATGCTTTGAATAAAGTTTTTATAAAGGATTAAACTACGATTATTCGTCTCGGAAAACCTGTACACAAAGATTCGACTCTAATATAAGTGGCTTTCAATTACTTTTACGCCTCATCCCAGCTTTCATGAAACCGTATCCGCATGTAGTACAATTTGAACTCGACGGTATTTGTAGTTTTAAACATCTCAACAACACTGAAAACTATCCGAAGCAAATCGCTTCTCATCAATTATTTTTTGTGTAATCTCCTTTCCACACTCCCTATAGGGTGCCAAGAGATATCTTATTTTCCATGGGGGTTGAATTGAGGCAAATGATATTAGTGGTGACACCATTTATCTCAACGATGCCGAAAACTCTAAACTCGTCACTGATATCTATCATTTTCGAAAATATGTATATTCATACCATTACCTGAGGTTAAAGGGGGGATGGGTTGATTGTAGATTTAAAGAGAATCGGAAATGTCACTAATAATCACAGATACCCCGAAACCTTTTATCTCCACACTTATATTAGTAACTTACGATAATTTTGACATGTCACACATTCCCATCCCCTACCCAGAGGCAAACGATAGCTTACACGATATCAGGATGTTAGAATTAACTCAGCAAAGTCGAAAACTGAATTCGGCACAGATATCTATCATTTTCGATAATTTGTAGTTCCCTAGGGGTGCAAGGAGTGTATACAGATTGATTTTGGACTTTGAGATCTTCGAGAATGTTACTATTTTTCTCAGCGACCCTATAAACTCAGCATTAATGTAAACTATAATCTCAGCATTAATGTAAGTCATTTTCGATTACTTTTACATCACATCCTCTAACCATAGGGAGTATATTCACTTATAGGGAATGATCGTGGACTTAAGCAACATTGAGAATGTGATTTCCCTCCTGTGACTGCAAAACTGATATATTTTAGATAATTTTTACCTGCCACTTGTTCCCACTCCTTCCCCAGGGATGCTAGGGGTATATTATCTCGAATATGGACTAATTGTGAACTTACAAAGCAACGGCGTTCTTCTCCATATCAACACCGCCGATAACATTGGTTTCAAATCTAATAAAGGATTTTTCCATTATTCCATTATTTTTTCATGTTGTTCCCTTTCCACCCCTTCCCTAGGGATGCTAGCGGTTTCTTATTCACATAGTGCTTGTTGTCAAATAACTAGTCATCTGTGCATCAAACTTGGTTGAAATTGCTCCAGGGATTTGGTGGGATACGAAAATACAACCTTCGACCTTTATTTCACTCCCTTAGGAGTGAATTATCGTAAAATCCTTCCCTTAGCTGATCCTTATTCAATAAAAAGGACATGTCATGAGGTCTGCTCTTCCACTTAACCGTGACATAGGAGCCGGAATATGGAAGGAAAGACGTTAGGTTCCAGAGGAATGTACGGTACCACAGTTTGGAGTAGGTACGGAAACCTCAGTCGAAAACGTCACCTAGTAGATGGGTCAAGGGGTGTTTGAATCCACGTTCTGCCGCTCAGCGATATGGTGGAGACGGAGATGCTACTTGTACCTTTAATGTGAGTATGAAGATATATACAGTTAACATAATCACAATGAAATAACTCCAAAACAAATATTAAAAACATTTGACAATTTACTATTATTAACTTTTGTAGTACAGTAGTAGGACTGTAGACATATTTGTCCTTTTACAACAGATTCCCAGTTTTGAAGTCGTACCATAGTTTTAATTATTTATAATTAAAGATTAAAAAAGAAACAACGCACAAAGAACGCGACTTTAATGTCTAGAATTTGCTTTGGATCCTCGATGTAAAGCGTATCTTTTATTTCGGCGGTGACCCGCAAAGTTCTCCCCGTCTTTCCAGTCGTTGCCTGGGAACAGAACATGAGAATTGCTGACGATTCTTTGTCAATTCACACTCAGGTTTTCTTCTCCCGCATACATTTTCTTTTTGTCGCACTCTATAGTCTGAAAACGAATATAACAACGTTTGTGTTGACGCTTTGAACCACTTGCTTTCATATCTCAAGAATGAACAATATAAATGTTTAATAACACGCGTTCAATGGAATTCCATGATGAGTATCTAAAATATTGTAGTCTCTAGCAAACCATTGGCTAAGTGCTGACTATACCTACTATACCTACCAACCCCACCCCCTGTAGCAGACATGTGAACGTTCCACTACCACTATTGACTCAGACCTCTTTATAACGCTTTTATTGGTTGATTTTCACAGTCCGCGAGAAATCATGTAAGCAAGTTTTCGACTACTTCTATTAAAGCTTAATTTTTCCAGCTGCATTACTATGCTAGTGATTAATATTGACTTTTAAATATTGTTCAAAACAAAACATTATGGACGATGCTTTTTAACTGTTTTTCCCTCCACGAGAACATTCATCGTCAAACTTTAGAATGGTTTTAATAAAGTTAGAGGTTCGAAATTTTGCTCAGGCATGCATGTGTGGAAAATGGAATATAGCCATTCTAACATTTTTATAAACCCAAAAGCGCGGAAGCTACTAAATCAATTTCTTGGTTCACGATAAATTTTGCAATCAAAATTTCGACTAGTTATGATTTAACTAGAGCTTTTCATACTTGTACATCAAAACTAAAAAGAGTAATAAAGAATAGAAGTATCACAAAACTAAAAAGAATGCTATAGAAAACAAAAAAAATTAAACTAACGTTTCTATAAATGTTTGTACCAAAGAGAAAAAAAAAAATTTTTGACACCATAAATTTCTACAGAAATTACATAGATAATTAAGTGTGAAAAAATTCAGTCAATGTTGTCTTAGTCTTTCTTGATTAATGAGAAAACTTTTATCATGTATTATGCATGTTTCGAGGTAGAAGTAGGTTTGTTTATTTTAATAATGTAACATGAAATAAGATGTGTTGAAAACTGAACCAAGGAAGAACTTAATTTGAATAACTACATTTGGTTGAACTACACTCGAAATCATATGCTAATTAACGTAAACGAATAGTTTAAAAACTAATAAAGGGAAAAGTGAACACAAGTTAGCAGAAATGAATAAACACGAAAGTTTCAATCCAGCAAGATTCATTAATGGACTAACAAAGGATTACAAGCAAAAAGCAATAATGAATGAAGGAATAATCGTCAACAGAAAATGTTGGGAAAGTGCAAAGAAAATAATTAATGAATAATAATGAAAAATTAACGAAAGAAGAATCAATAACTGTAATAGAATAATATTCCAACACTTGAGTAATGTATAATAAAAGTTATTGCTCGAGAATATTCTCTGAAGATCGCAATTCTAAACTGACGAACTAAATTAGGAAGGGATAACGTAATTATGATTTTTTAAATGCTACTCGTCACTCGATGACTTAATTAACTCAATCATCAATTCGAATCGTAACATAATTATTACACCACACATGTATACATTTATTGTATATTGAAATTCAATCATCTAGGATGTTACTACGTCGGCGATAAAGGTATCACCTTTTTACTAAAAACATACTACTCATGAATATTAAATTACGAGTACAATGTACAAATGTTGATAACAACAGAATGTTGTGAATCTTTTGTGGCAAAGAATCTTTTGTGACAAAGAAATAACCAACACTCGATAACAATTGTCACTACATTGCTTTGTGTCTTATGTTCGGGGTTAGTTCGTATATGCTTATATTTAGGACTCTGTGAGGGAGTATGGAGATTGGTATTACCCATACACTTCTCCAAAGTTCAACATATCTACCTCTTATGTTAAAACCCAGCAAGATTGTACCATGCGCAAGCGGTAACACACGTGTTCACTAAGGGTGTCCATATTCTAAATTTTGTATTTAATGGTACTGGACATCGAATTTAAAGGCGTGGAATAGAATCTAGTCCAACACACAAGTTGGCGAGATGCACGTTCGAACCCGCTCTGTCTCCAAAGAAATACTACAACGAACTCTTAAGCATCCAGCACCGTACGTGATTAACCCATAGGCGAACAATTGCTACAGAAGGTTTCACGTGCAGTGCACAGCAGTATGTTGACGTCACACCGACGGGGGTGCAATCCGTAGTAAAGTTGTTATTTACGAGAACACGCGAATTGTCCGATCGATGTCCATAAATTCGAGCTTAGCAACATGCGTCGAGTTACTATCCGCGCCATACCTCGATTTTGTTGTGTTTATCCTTTTACTTTTACATGAACCTGTGATGTATACGCTGTAGCACATGATTGGGAATCGAAAATGGACCAGTGTTGTTGTCTGGAACGGTAGATGATGTTTCAGCGTGAATGTGTATTTTCTATATGACAAGACAACAGATACTGTTCATCCTCGCAAAACATGGGAGCGGAATTCCCAATTTGCGAAAGTAAATACAGTTTTCACGGGTCTATGAGTAATTTAGTCTTCGTCGATCGAAATAATGCTACACGCGTACCTTCATGCATTGTGTCTTTCTTCGCGTTATCAACAGTTATTGATGATGTTATTAATGCGACGAGCATACAAGCAGAAACCCACGCTCACGAAACAACGTATGTCATAAATTTCTCCGCATTGCGTGGCCTATAAATGCGCTCCCAGGAAATGAGGTTGAATAAGACAATTAAAACGTGTGTCCTGAGCATGAACATGAATTCGTTATTACAAAATTTATTCACTAACACTATTACCGGACAATAGATTATTAATTCTAGGGAAACATCCTATTAAATGAATTACTTATTCGGGGTCAAATAATTACATGACGCAATGTATTTCACGAGCAATAAATTTAGATATTCAATGCATTAATTCAGTTGATGCAATGAAGCGGTGCATATTACAAAACTGAAAAAATATTATTTATAAAGAACTGATTTGTTCATATCGACATATTCTGGCTTGAATATTAGAATCATTAATCATAAGATTAATATTAACTCAAATCTAAAAAATTTAATACAAATTGACTATTTTTTTATTTAAATTTTTTATCTAATCTAAATTTTGTTTCAGTCCAATAGTTTTCGCGCGATGAGAGTTCAAACACGGTTTTTTTGTAAAAGTCGTCACTTTAAGATTTTTTCTAATCCGTTCTGGTCAATGTCTGATAATTCAGAAAAAATCCGTTCTGGTCAATGTCTGATAATTCAAAGATTCTTAAGTAAGTAGGACTTACATTACACACCACACACCTACCCTACCAACACTAATGAATTTCTTCTAACACTTTGATATTCACTATAATACAAAATACGACCTTTGTCACAGATTAACATTAAAAATATCTTCACGGAAACGTCCTTATTCCACAAATACTCATCCCAACCTCTCCCAAATATTTTCTCAACTACCCTTTTCCTCCAGAATATCGCAAGTCATTAGTAAATTATAAAGAGCCTTCTTTACGCAAAAGCAGAATAGTATAGCCGAAATATTAAAGACAAAGGAGTAAAGTGGTATCGTACAACAGAACTTTAAAAAGTAAAAGCAGGGCGCTTAAAAAAACATCCTTAGAATAATAAGACTGGCAGATCGGTGCGGTTGCCACAATGGTTCGAGCCTTAACCTCAATAAACCTGCTCCCTCGCGTGTTTCTGGGAAATCAGCATATTTGATACGAAATATAACTTACTTGAACTCTTGAGGGAGAAAATTACTTTTATCTTCAAACGCAATGTGCCGACCCATTCTTTTCCCTTGTAAGCAAATAAAACACGCTCTTTTCAAATGTTGGAATACTATTTGAAAGATTCCCTAACAATACTTTCAATTCCCTAACAATATTTATTAGTATTTGTATTTATTCATTAACTAGCTGAAGTAATTCTCTCATTATTTGGTCAAAATTTTATTTTTATCAGTGACACGAAGGTACAAAACAGCGAGTCAAAAAGTTTTAAAATATAACTGCGATAAACGAAAGAGGGTGGTCAGTTATCGATTGATGAAAGATACTTCATCACTATGACCAAGGGTCTCTTACTCCTATAAATAAGAGCATTCGCGTCCGATGCTCACTCACGGTGGCACTATCTGTTTTCAAACAATCGATGCGTTGTACTCAATAAACCATACGTTTAACCATTCATGTTATCTCACAGTTATTTAGCTCCGGAGGTGGAAGTTCACACTGCAATAAACTGGAAATTTTTGACCCGCCAACTTCGTAGCACCAAACAAATTGTCACAGAACAATACCGAAGCCTAAATTATCCAAACAAACAAACGCGACCAGTATAAATAACAACGCTCGTTATTTCTTTCTTTAATCAAATATACTGTGGAAAAAAATAAACATTTTCAAAATTGAAGTGTCGAATCAGAATTGACCCGGTCGTCTTCTTTACCAAAAAGGGACAGTTTACAGTAGTATTATTTGCAAACAATAAAATAATTAAATATTAGACAAAAGTTCACGTATTAGTTATTAGTTACTACTGTTCGTGGTCCCACAATTTACAATTATGATAAACATAATATTTTATTTAACACAAATAAATACTTGATAATGAATTGTATAATTCTGTTTCATTAATTAAAATGTGTTGACCTATGAAATTCAAAGTCATTGTCAAAGAGCAGTTAAAAACAGCGTATGACCACATGTGGGACAAAAAGCAAATTAACTTTGTATTCGATTTGAATATTTAGTTTTTATTCTTTAGTGCGTCATAGATGAATTATTTATGTCAAAATACGAGTAAAGGTTTTTAAGATCAACGTTACTTTGTTTATCAAATATAGTAATTATATGGTTCGGAGTCAGCGTGATGGACCATTGTGCTGATGGATAGACAATCTGGGGTCGAATAACAGTGAAGTCATGGGATTTATATCCAGAATGATTCTGGGACTACTTAGTCTGCTGTAAAATGTCTACCGCGTCTAACCAGGGGATCAAAATGACCAGAGCATGATCTCCTCCTCGTAGCAAGACTAAGAAAATGAGGGAATTGGCACCCATGGAGTGTTTGCATTCATTTCTTCCGTTTAGCTACATGTGGAGAAGCTATGTGAGAACTTTCGGCCAGGTGAAGATGGCGACGAGTCTGGAATCGAACCAGGGACTCATGCTTTGATCGCAGGATTGTTGACCACTACACCACCAGTTCGCCTTCCAGAACTGTACACCATTTTCCACCCAGACTTAAGCCCGGAACCCAAGGGTTCTATTTCCTTCACGTCGCCATTTTCACCTGACCGAAAATTATCACATACTTCCGGGCATGTTTTCGAAAGTACAACCTTTCAGCTGTACTGATAATTTGAACTTGCCAACACGCATCAGTGTGGATAAATATTTACCAAATTAGGATATACACATTATTGATGAAATAAATTGGAATTTTGTAAATTAACTACTCTGATCAATTTTAATTTTGTGAACATTATTCCGAAAAGTAAGTAATATATCATCAACGATATATTCACACTATGCAGCACTATCATTATTTATAACAACAAGCAAATTAATTGATATACTTAAATTCACGCTTCAAATATAAAAATTCGTATTATCATCTAAACTAGGGCTAAAGAACCATTTTAATAAAATATTGCTTACGATCGCTTTCACGATATTACCTGTACTATATAAAATTACTTCGAAGCAACACCTTTCTTGAAAATTTAAGTTTTTCATCAATTTTTTTTACATTAAGCGTTTGAGTTAAGGATGATGTACAATTCAATATTTGCATCAATTAATAGGTAATTTGTTCTTTTTCGTAGAATAAAAGCAACAATAGAAAGAGAAAGAGGTACAAGAAAATAAGGAAGTGATGAGATATGAAACCGCGACCCAGAATCCAGAACTCGAGGACAAAAAAGACAGCTTTTCATTCAGATTTCAAGAAGAAAAAGCTTTCGCCGTCAAGAGATTTTTCACCCTGAAGCAGTCACGACGTAAAAGCCACTACTCTGCTGACAGAAAAATCATAGTCCGCGAACAATGAAGTTCGTTTCAATTTTCAATTATATACCAGCATTAAAGTGAAATAAATTTTTGTTACAATGTAATATTTCAAAAAAATATTAAAATTGAGCAATCTATCTTTCAAAAAAGGTTTTATTACCTGATAACAAAACAGTTAAAATACTAAGAACTAATTCTATACAAAAATTTCAGTGTTTCCAAGAATATAATTTGGATTGAAAAAATTTCCTACAGTTCTCTACAATTTCTCGGGTTCTGTTTGTAGTTGACGGGTTTTTCCTGGGTTCGTCAATATTCTTAAAAAGTTATATTTTACATTCAAGGTCAACACTACTTCCAGACTGATCCATATCATCGTCTTCCACAGTTAACTGTGTTAAAGACAAGTTTCTATTGAATATCAAAAAGTTTTAATTTATCGTCTTACACTCATTGGCCATTAACTTTTAGAGCACACATAACGAGAACAACCTCTTCAGTCCCAGCTAGCAAACGTTGAAAGTTGTACAGGTTACTCCCTTACAAATGGTAAGTATACTTCCCCACCGTCAGCAGCAGCGAGGATCTTTTTCCCAATAACATGTGGCTGCGTGACCCTCTATGGCTACGGTGTTATAGTGCTCAAGTTCATCACCAAGTCATACCGGGTTCAATTCCCGATGGAGAATATGTGTAGCTTTTCACATTAATGTCCCAATTCATCTAGCTGTGTCTACTGAAAAGCAAACCCTCCTTCCTTTATCCACCTCCTCCCTGTATCAATAACTCTATTACTAACAACTCCTTCCACAAGAGCCAAATTGTTGGTAAAGCCAGCTAAGCGGCCCACCTACTAACAATAGCCAACCATCCAACTCCTGCCTCCTATCACTCCATGTAGATAAACTTCAATAGCAGGCTACATTTTCCATTTACAAATACTAGAATGAAAATGAAAAAATAACATGTTACGTATGATACACGCTCAAGGTAATTCTGCCGACAGAGTATTAGATCTCTTTAAAGAGATGAATCAACAATGTATGCTGATACAGTCTTTACTTTTTAAAACTTCAAAATGGCTTTATTCAAATATTTACCCCACAATATCCAAATTTGATTCGAGCTGATAGATAATTTATCCTTTCATTTTTTAAATCAGGACATTCAAAAAAGTTACCATGACGATTATACTATTTTATGGTTTACTTCACTCATTTTTCGTACTTTTTCCTGTTCCCAACATCGTCACAATACTTTTACACTTTTTCTCGGATGTTAAGATCTAGATGTCTCTGTTGTTATTACAAACTACTACTTCTTCCTCCTGGTTGTCGGTTATCAATATGGCCAAGATGTTGTTTCTGCCAAGTTGTATATACAGTGCCTCGTTGCCGTTATTATCAGTTGCAAAAAAGCATGTCCTTGGGTTAGAGGCAATCTTGTAAGCAAAGCAATCAACACAGTATTAGTATCTAATTTCGTGCAGTATTCATCAAAAATTTCTAATTTTTCTATAGTTTCAGTAAGTTTGTCACCGTGTAAAATGTATCCACGCGCTTATAGTCTTTGATAACTTCATCTCGTTCATGACCATACATTAAGGTTATTAATAAGTCTGGAGTCTAGTCGCATGCTTATGCAGTGAAATGTTGCCACTATGAAGTTAAGCCAAACTTGGTTCCAGCCACTCGGAGAAAGGTAGGCCTTGGGGAGTGCAATGAAAACAGGCAGTTCGTCTCGGTGTGGAAAGCACCCTTGTGGATTCAAGTCCTTCGCTCCTCAATTCGCCCGCAGAGTCCTTCCGCCGGCCTTTTTTGCTTTGTCTCCTTTCAGGATCCTCGAGGAGATGGAGTGTTATTTACGACAGAATACCAACTCAGTAAATAAAATAAATTTATTTTCACGTGAATATTAGTAAAACCTTTAACCACACGGTCCTCCGATAATTTTGATCCTTTCACGGGTGAACTTTGTTTTTCCATTTCACCGGAAGAGGTCCCGCCATTCCAGCATCACAATACAAAAAAAGGGCATAAACTACAGAAGATATATGTTCCTGCGTTATTTCTATATTATTAACTTTTATTATTTAGTTCCATGTTTACAATACGCACAATAAATATAACACAAACAATAAATCGTGAATTTTCTTGGTCCATTCATGTATTGGTATCATAAACCTCCCCTCTCCCTTCCCTGTTCGTTCACGTGCTGCCCTATTCCTTCTTTCACCGACCAACTAAATAATAAGAAGAACGTACCTTAATATTACAATTGTGCTATCTCGACGAACACTTTGGGTTTTAGAAATCCCTGTCATTTTTGAAAATAAGTTTTCTGCGATAGTATACCTCATATAACCCAATGAAATTAGAAAAATTGGACAGATTTTATTCAAATTTTCTATTTATCTCTGAATAATCAATTTCATTTTTTTATTTTTCATTATAGTATATGAAAATACAGTTATATTTTCAAAAAAATTTGAAATTGAAGGAAAAAGCAATATTTTTCTTCTTGACAAAATTACTAGCAAAACCAGTACAAAACCCTTTGAAACGTGTAATGAGCTCTCAGAAATGGATAGATACTACAAGCCTTATTTATGTCTTACGATTATATTTTCTTCTTGTACACAAAAATTAATGTTTTAAATTCACTTTTGAAACCTATGATACATGATTTTACAATGTGTGTAATATATATTATGACGAAAGGGGGTGGTGTAGTGGGTAACACCGTAATTAAATTGCAACACAACAGAATGATGTTAAATGATAAATAGTATAGCGGAAAAACCGCAAGCAAGCCCCACGTTGGGCAATTGTGACGAAACGGGGTGGTGTTGTGGTTAACACTCACCTTATTTTACTTCTCCGGCTATACTCGTACTCCCACTTTCTTATACTAAGTTTATGGGCGGGATCGACACATAAATTAGGTGAGGACAACACACTAGTTCCTTGTCATAGGAAAACGTCATTTTAAATATAATTGGTTCAATTATTTATTACACAATGATACATGCTTATTATATGATACTTTATGCACACTCCAAAATCACAATAGTACACATTACAAAGAAAACTTCTCTCTACTCTTTCATTTGGTACTTAATTGCACCATTATCTAACATTAATTTTTTTATTTTGACAAGATAAATTATTTTAATACCTTTCTTCTTTGCCCTTCCTAATTAATTTAACATTGATATATTCAAAAGTTCTGGACTAGAGGGTTCAAGTCCAAAGTCGTTGCACAAAATCTTCTTCGCAGCCACAAGACATATCAATGGTTGGTCGCAGCAAAACTCATATTACCTGGTGAAGACGCCGTCAGTCAAAAGATGTGGTTGTAGGTCGGTGCCCCTCTATTAGCACCAATTCATTCAAGCTAACCGTCCTCCCCACAGACATCTTGGTTCCATCCCCCCGTGCCTTCCAAGAACCCAGCTGACGCCGTGATGGTTCCGCGTATTCAAAGTTCATGTTTCCATAACAGTATAATTATTTCGACTGAGCTTTCCATTCCAACTTCCGAACTCATTACGTCTTACATTGAGTGATGATTTTCACCCACGAATTCGAGTTCACGCGTCTAACTAGTCGATCAAGTTGAAGTTCAAATCGAACATTGTGTTATGTTCGTAATGTAACTTGGTGGTTGTAATACCACTAACTCAAAAAAACATTCGAAGTCGAGAATACTCGAATAAAAATCGATGAAGTACTCTAATACTGTACTGAAGTCTAAGTACTGAAGTGCTGAATGCTAAATCTGAAGTGTTGACTCTTGAGTGCCGAACGAATGAATAATAATCATCTGGAGCGTCTGTGCATGTTACTTCATTAACACTTCCACCAGAGGCTTCCTCGCGTGCTCATCTTCCCAAATCACATGCCTTTTTTAATTCAATTAAGTTTAACTTCTACTCCACGTGGAGTTACTCTTATTGGTGATTCTCTGGTGACGTTTGCTGGTTCTGGGTCAATCATCAAACTTGCTTTTGCGAAATTTCCAGACTGTCAAGGCTTCGTCTTTTTCCATACATCCCCTCAGTGATTTCAACTAGATGCAACTTTCGATTTATTATCAAAGTGATACTTGATTTTGACAGCTCTTGAAATTTTGTATGTCGAACCCATCACTCTTACGCTTTCTCTCCCTCCGGTGCTCCGACCCTCGTAAACGTTAGGGGCCACACACCTCTCAACTTTTATTACTCTCGTAGCACGTGCACCCTTCATTGTTCGTGTGCTTACAAATACTCCATCCCTTCTTTCTAATAACATCCTTTTTTCGCAGTAAAATTTCGTTGGCTTACAAACATTTTTATTCATCATATAACCCAATAAATCTAATTAATTGTGAGAAATTAATCATTTATTACTATATATATCTGCCATAATATAATTATGCAAAAGGGAATCCGATGTAATTTAGGGAGTACATGCGATAAAGTAGAATCAGAGGGACTGAATAAAAAAAACAGGCATGGATGCTGATCCGGGTGGAAGGTAAGGAGAACCGGAGGAGGACACATACAGACGGCAGGGACAAGTCCGAATGAAAAAACGTGCAGGACGAAATTATTTTTTTAATTCCGACTCCATGCCAAATGTAGTACAATATTCAATAATTCCGTAAAAAAATTAGAATACGTTAAACGATTGTACCACTCATTTTATGCCTTTTAGTGTAAATACAATTTCATATCGTAAGTATTTTATAAGTTATAAAAATTGTTAAACATTCTGGAGAGAAAGAGATTTACTTTACAATAATCAAAAATAATAATAAATTAACTTCTCTTGAAATACTGTCTATATTTTCTTTTTGTTTTGTAAATGAGTAGGAACAGTTTTATTTTGCTTACCAACACATTAACTGTCATTGTATCAGTGTATATTGATACAAAATATATCCATCGGAAGTCACCGAGTAACCTCTCTAGTAACTCAGTGGCTAGCATGCTTGCCACCCCGGTTACAATTCCAGGCAGGGTTAGATATAATTGTAGCTTTTCACTTTAATTTCCCGGTCTATATAACTGTGACAATTTAAAACCGAACTTACCTCTTACTACTCTAGCATCACTAACTCTTATTAATCCTAACAACTCCCAACCACTCCACGAGGGCCAACTTTTTGGTAAAGCCAGTTAATCAGCCCACCTACTGACAATAGCCTAACACCCCCTTCTCACCTTCTATAGCCCCATGAAGATAAGCTTCAATAGTACGCAACATTTACCATTTTACAAATACTATAATAAAAATAAGCCCCCGTGAGAACTAAAAAGTTTTTATTGCGAGTGTAAACCAAGACGTGAATTTCGGGAGGAAAAGTTAAAAACGAACATAGAACGTGCGAGCACTCGCGATGCACTCGTAGTTGCAGTCGCCACCGCATCCACTTCCTCATTCACGGAGGACGGCAGCGCTGCGACGAACGAGGTAAGGGAGGACGGATGTGTGAGGCCAAGTGGGAGCCTTCTAGTTCCTCACTCCGCCGACGCAGTTTCCCTACGAACTTCTGCCCCGAGGGTCGAATTGCGACCACGAAACGAGTCACGGGGTAAATTTACGGACCGGACTTTTTTATCGCTTTTAAAATCGTACTTAAACGCGGCCACGTAATGTTCACATGTAGAGTGAGGCATTAATTTCTGCTACAGCACAATGGAAACTGTCCCAGAGCAAATGATTTCAAGGAAGATGTTTAACGATATTTTTCAGATACGGAACTATTTTCGTAAGAAATAAAATGTTAGGAAAATAATTTGTCATTTAATGTTAATTTCGTAAAATAAACGTCCTGAAGATATAAAATCTAATATGTTCTTAAAATCTAAAAATTTAACAGATTAGATCTACTTTGAAGTATGAACATTTATAATCTTGAACATTTTTAACTATGAACTATCTTTAAATGATTGAGATATTTATAAAACTATTCAAATTGATATATGACATTCATTGCGTTAATAAAACAATCATAACATGTCACTAACCAATAATACTCGTTTTCCCAAATAGTTCAATGATAGTTTTTTATAATATTACTCACTACAAGAGGAATAGCTTATTCTGTAAATGCCAGGATAAAAAGTTTAACAATCGATATATGAATGTTCAGTAGGATATCTAAGACGAATCATGGAAAACTTCAGTACTTCGGTAGGAAAAATGGTTAATGCACTCATCTTGCCAAGAGTTGCACTCAAATTGTACTTTTAAATGGCATTTTCCTTGATAAATAATTCTCTAGTGAGTGACATAATGTATTGTCTGAAAATCAGAAAACATTTCCTATTATACACAAATGATGCCTCACGTTATCCAGAATGCTTTATACTCGTTCCGACGAGCTATTATTATAAATTATAAGTTTCGACATAATTTTGTCACGCAAGTACGTCAAGCTTCACTGCTCTGGGATAATTGGACGACTAATAGACCAATGAGAACAAACAGGTAACAGTTGTAAGGAAAACAGTGCAAGGTCAGGAGATGAGGGACGCCATCAACCAGAGAGGGTTTTGCTTGTTCACATCCCACGGGCTCCACGCCTCTTGTTAAAAAAAGTCTCATTATATGTTTGCTCATATGGCAGGTTCCAAATTTCTTGTTCCAATTCACGTACCGCGAAAACTAGGCAAACATTACACGAAAGCGAATTTCGAGAGAGCCTAGACGCGACTCGCTACGTAGGTTGGTGCTATTTCAAAAAAAAAGTTTCTACTATCCTAGAAATCTTTTCTTTGTATTTCGATAAACAAGAGTTGAAGTGAGATAAATCTACACAGTAAAAACATTTTTTTTCTTTTCTTCATTACACGAGTACTATGCATTTTGTTACGAACCAAACATTCGTAAGAATTCATCTCTTTAAATTCTAGAACATCGTGTACTAAAATAACTTTGTAAACAACCTGTATATGTATAGGTTCTTAAAAGTTAATCATGTTCCTTACAAGTTATACATGTTCTTTGAAAATAATGCAAGTTCTATGAAAGTTATAAACGTTCCTTGGGACAAGTTCATAACGCACCCCTTATAAACGCTCTGTGCTTAGCACTATATAAGGGGCAGCCCACATCAACTCAGCAGCGCAGTAGCTAACAGCAGTCAGAGCAGTCACTCTGCTGCCCAGCAGTCATCAGAGCAGTAGCTCACAGCAGGCAACGTTACTCTGCTGCTCATGCAGCAGTCAGCACTCATGCAGCAGTCGTAGCCAACACTTACTGACGCAACGTCACTCTGCTCATGCATCTTCGTCGTGGCAAACTTCAAGATACTACACAAATGGCAGTGTGGCACAATTCAACGTCGAAGTACTGAAAACATCCAAACTCACAATTATTTCTAAGTTTCAGTATATCTTCGACCATCTGAAAATTCCAGGCGTCACCTGTCACCACAATCTACTGCCAGCAGACGAAGTCGGCAACACTTCAAAACCTTCACGTAAGACCATGGACTGTCTGTAACCTTGGCGGACTACAAAGAAGGAATATACGTAACTACTCATAACTTTTAGAATAATGACGCTAGTTATAAAGCTGTTAAGTATTGTTATTCATTTGTATATGTGTTTCATTCAGATTTGGCCCAGCTTTCAAATTATCATTAATACAAATCCTGCAGTATATATAATGGTTACTAACCATCTCCTTCAATTCTTTAGTAAAAAATTACTTTTTATTTGCAGAAACTATTATGTTTGTTTAATCTTGATTAGGGGGTACGAGTCAAATACTTGAGCTCTATTGGGGATATTTTGCATACATGTGTCGAGATAGTTCATGCTTCAACATTGTTTAACTTCCACATTATAGTAATTCTGCGTAAAAAGTATTTTTTGGGATTATATAATAGATTAGTAATATATGTATGTACAATGTTTTGTAAAAGGGTTCATACCAAGTAATGCAGCATATGTAACATTTAAGCATACCAAGTGTATATATTTGTGTTTACATTTCTAATAAATGTGTTTTGTTACAAGAACTTGACATGAGTTAAAAAGATCCTACTTCCTTTATCTATTATGCTTAGTTAAACCCCTAAGTCCCCATTTCTCCTATGTTATAAAGACGAACTAACTCCTCGTCAGTGACACATTTTATGGATGTCAATGAACAAATCATTATTTTGGTTCCTGATATTTTTCGACCAAAATTACATTTTTTTCAACTCTTCCGTCAGATATTTCTTTTTGAAATCCGACCTATTCATTAACCCACGCTGTTAGATATAATTAAATCTAATACCATACCACACACAACTTACAGTAATATATCCGTTGAAATGACATTGAAATACTTCATTCATAAAAGAATTAGGCACTGAGAGAACAGGTTTGGATACGAGATCCAAATCCAGACGAAGGGAAGGATTTCTCCAAACCTTTGGATGTAACACCTCAAACTATAGATGTAACACCCCTACCTTATAATATCCAAACAATCAAGTTAGGATATCATATCCAAAGGTTTGGAGAAATCCTTTCCCTCCTTTGGATTTGGATCTCACATCCGAACCTACGTTTCCCATATCCATAGTGTTTTCTCAGTGGGAGATTTTTGGAAGACTCCGTTTCAATGTTAAGAAACATTGATTGACGCAAAATGTGAATAATTACCAGAATTTGAAATGTTACAAATTTTTGTTCGTATTTAAAAGTAGCGCTGTCATCGCAGGTAGTAGTTGTCTCCACCCCCAAATACCCGACCCGACGATTATGAATATATAGAACCGCTATCAAGTTTTGTTCAGATAATTGTTAATCCATACAAATATTCCAACAACCCTGAAAAAGGTAAGTATTCTCTTTGGTAAAATAATTGTTTTCGGGGCCGTGCACCGCTCGGTTCGCCTGCGTCCGGAGGCGTCCCCAGGGGCGACGGCAGCGGCATCAGTATCGATGGAGACCGCTCCTCCCCCCTGCGGCGGCGCCCATGACGTACCCCGGGTGCACCTCGGCCACCGCCACCGCCGCCCAAAACGTCTGCAAACAACTGTTCGGCACGTGTCTACAAGAGAGATTCTCCCACACTCGTGGAACACTTGCAAATCTGGAATGACAGAGGGAGGGGAGAGAACAGTATTCGATCCGACGGATTCATTAGAGATATTACAGTTTGCACTAAGCACGTGTGTGTCTTTAATACCTTGATTGTAGGAGTATATTCACCAATTTCCTTTTTTTATTAATGGTTAATTAATTAATCTTATGTTTCTTTAAATTCCAAAATTACCTGTAAGACCTTCACTCAGGCTAATCATTTACATCAAAATATCATATCGGTTGTTCGTGATATAGCATCAAGCAGAAACAGAGTTGGAAGATTGATCATAATTAAATATATTGAGAGCTTAAGGGTGAATTTATTGCAGTGAATACTCTTTTTTACATGAGAATAAATCTTGATCATATAATATCACAAAAAGGAATGACTTAATTCACAAGAACAAATATAGAACATAAAATGTTGATTAGTACAACTTTCACCGAACTTACGAACTTCTTAACCTTCTTATATTATCACAAGAGACAGATTGATGCCCATTACACAGGAAATAGATCCATGAAAGAAAAAATCGTTTACTTAGAGCATCGTTGATAGGTATATTTATGGCAATATTTATATAATTGTTCCAAATTGCAACCACCAACAGTAACCCATGCATGGAAAATATGAAACCTTCTTCCAACGGAGTGCTTTTTATCCGTAGACCTGCAAGGTAGTCATTTCTTTACTATGAGCATTTACGGATATTTCCCGGTTAATGTTGAGCCACTCCTAGTCACTTCGAGAAGAAACGAATCTTAATGTTTTCACGGTGCCAGGTAAGATAACGCCGCGGGTTATTGGCTTAAAAGATGACAGGTATTTCTGGCACACATGCAGTCGCAACAGATTTTCCAGCGAGACGAGGTACTAAAAAATGGATGGGATTTTTAAAACGTGCATGTAAACATTTATAGATCCTTTGGTATTCATTTTGTGTGTCAATGCATCACTTGCATTCGCACATTCCTAAACGCAAAGTGATTATACCGACAACCGACAAAACTACAGGCAGTGGTGGTCTAGTGGTAGCGTCTTCGCTTACACGATCCCGCTGAGCGGTAGAGTATAGGTTCAAACCCTGCGCGGCCGAAGTAGGTGAGGTTTCCAGCTGGGGTTTTACTCACTTTCTTCAGACAAATGTCGGTTCGGTATCGTAAGTTCCTAAGCAACCCAAATTCCCTCTCCCAAGTTCAACGGTTAGGTGAAAGAGCAGGTCTCAACGCCTGAACCTCGCTAAATGGCATAAAATAGAAAATAAAATAAATTATAACAGTGCTCTCCACAAACCCTTAAATATTATACTTCGATTCGCACGTGAGACTTTCTTTAAATAATACGGTTTATCTTTTGTTTACTGCTTAGTGTAGACAGAAATAGAGCGCTTTCATACAAAGCAACCTCTTCACTACAAAAGCAACATACCGTCAAAATTTCAAATGCCTGTCTGTAACAGTTTTATTTTCTCTGCACTGACGAGTGTGTGATGAGTGAGTCAGTCACTCGGGACAACGCCGCTCACACAAAGAGATTTACGAAGCATCTCTGTGCATATACGGCATTTGACTGGACTGACCAGCAGCGTACCTTCCACTAATGAGGCTCGGGACGGAAGTCTTTTAAGACGCCCTCGTCTTCAAGTCACACATGTGATGTTTTGGCAACAAGTGTATATTGATCGCACCAGTGTATTAGAAAAATTGAGATTTAAATTACAACACTCAATTTTTACGAATGGTACACCTCGCAAAAAAACTGTTACACGAAGCCGGGTTGGGTCGGATAGTCCGGTACATAAAGAGGGTTGTATATTCCTAAAAAAATGATTAATTGTTGTGATTTTGCATCCAAAAGAAAGAAATTAGCTCATTAGTTACTTAAAAAGATAAAAATCTAATCTGCACTGAAAAATAATTCGAAATAGAAATAGTAGAATCGACCAACAAGAATAGCGTCAACAATATTCACTTTCGGTCTCAATGGATTTAGTACAGGTTGAGAAAATGAGAAGCCAAAAGGAATTCACGCCGCACGGAAAAGATACATGTTCGAAGCCAATTACACGTACGTTAAAAACGTACCCGATTGATGACAAATAAATATAATGATACGTATTAATTAATTACCATTTATTAATAGAATAAAATAATACAGAATAAATAATTAACTACACGTTGTTTCTGAACTTCCTATGTTTTATTTACATTTTCTTAAAGCTATTATTTGAAATTTAAATCAGACTATGATATTAATTTTATTTTAAATTAGTTTTGAGTTTTATACGAATTTCTTTTGGCTATTAACTCACTTTCTGAAGCTCTACAAAAATAAAGAGTACATTTTTTATATTGAAATCGGAGGTAGACAATCACGAGTACTATACATGTAAGTGTAAAATAGGTTAGTGTATTATGAACTTATTGAAAGCATTTAAAAGGAAAAACGTATTATTAAATTGCAACCGTAAAATAAATTTTGCTCTCACTTCTAGTCTTGTTTCCTCCATTCACAGCTATACTTAAGCAGAAGCAAGGAGCGTTTTCAAAAAACGACACTTGGTTCAAATCAAACTGTTGTGGCAGTGTTACTAAGCTAACACCGTCGACAGACAACTTTGAATGAGTGACAGATTATTCCAATTTTACTTCGGTAACATTCACAACAACTTGTCAGGTTACAAAACCGTTCATTTCCCCGAATTCTTATTCTGCTCAATTATCCCTCCTCTGTTTCAACGACTTCAGATCCGTTAACAAGAAGTTTCCCACGAAAATGTGGATCTAACTTTTACGTAGATTTATTTGTTTGCAAAGTTTCGGAATAAGCATCTTGAAATATTCTGGTTCTTCTGTTGGCGGCAGCCAGAACAAACAAACGAGGACAAGAACAAACTTCTATTGAGTCAAAGCAAAATGACTCTGATTATATTGTTTGTTCTAGGTTCAAAGAGAACGTATCCAATTAAAAGAACTAGTATATATGACCAAACTTCTTTTCGATTATTTCACAAATGTGTATGATCACATTTGAGTTAATATATTTTGAGAGTAAATAAACTTTGTTCGATAATTTAACAATGAAGTATTCAATAAACTAGATATAAAAGTATTCAGAAAAAAATGTGTTTTGTTGTCATTTTCACCGAAGTGATGATGACAAAGCTGTTAGTGAATTCTGTCTTAAGTATAATTTAATTTGAACTTCAATACCATAATGCATTTTATAATAAGGGAAGGTGCACAATATATCTGTATTTCTCACTATTTAGAATCTTCTATCCATTCACTCGTGCGAAGCTTCCGAAGTAAAGTATCTCAACTCACGTGTCCGTCACTTTCCCCATTCACGCCTAATGACCTCCCTCATGCCCTTTCCGTCGTCACCTGCCACCCCCACCCTCCCTCGCATCACAGTTCCTCCGGTCGGTTCTCAGCATCAGCAGCAACGCCAGAAATACCCGCGTGCGCGCGCGCCTTCACGAACGCCCGCGCCTCCGAAATAGCAGCGGACCACGAGCCGCGCGTCAGCAGCAGCAGCAGCAGCAGCAGCAGCAGCAGCAACAGTAGCCGTGCAAGCCGCTAGCGCACCCACCCACCCACTCACTCACGCATTCGTGCACTTCGATGTGTGATCTATTCAGGACCAAATAGCCAAAAAAACAAATGACAAAATACTTGTAAATGGTCGGAATCTATTAACTGAACCTTTCTTCTATTTAATTAATTCACTAATAATTATTGACTTGTGTAATTTCATGATTATTATAAAATTACCCTTTTCACATAGATTGACAGCGATGTCTAACACCTCTGACAAAACCAAAATTTGGTAGGCAGGGGATAAGCAGAAACAAAATACTGTCTTAATTTTTTTTAGGTTCCTCACACAGAACAAAGGTGGAACAAGAATAAATTTCGAAGAGGGTCATTCCCGAGATCAACCCCCTTCCCTTTCAGGTTTTCGGGAAATGTGGAAACTTTGGATGTAGAATATGCATTTTAAGGTGGAAAATAGACATCAAACTTGACGATAATACGAAATTAATTAAATATTTCAAAAATTTTAACACTTTATTGAAAAGTTGATTGTTAAGCATGCACGTAATAACATATGTTTCACTCGTTATAGCTACAATTTTAGTTTAGTGGTTAAACCATTTATTAATTATTAACGTTATATTGAGTGTTAAGGGGCATTTGAAAGGTGCTATAGGCAAAAACCTCGCCACATATTTCTATATAATTAATACTTTTTCGTAAATAAATCACCCGATTGAAATTGAATATTGAGTGAAAATACTACCACTACACTATCCACTTCGCCTCCCATAGACATCTGTGGGTCGTGGCAAGTTGAATGACAGTAGACGGGATTTGGAGGCAAACGGGATAGTGTAGTGGTAGCGCGCCAGCACGCCAAGCTAGAGGTCCGGGGTTGATCCCCGATGCAGTCTCCAATATTCATTCAATATAACAAAATTAATCTATTACCTTACGATGTGGTTAACCGCAATTTATGAGATGTATGTATGTAAGCATTTGTGTTTATGAAGTTTGTACTTCGGAGTAATGAGCTCACTAACCAAAATAAAAAGAAAGTTTTCACTTGAATATTTGTTGTATTGTTGTCCAAGCGTTTTGGAGGGCAAGGGTTTAAACTCAATCTAGAATCTTTGTGTGGAATGATGTTTGTATTATTGTTTGTCTCCATGACTTTGTCCTCGAAAGTTACCCTTGATACGGAATTTGTTGTCAGCCTATCCGAGAAGGACTTGTGTCCAACGTATTGGGTGTTAATTATTATAGTAAAATTCAGATTTAAAAGTATTTTAAATATATGATGCCTTGAGAGAACGGACCCGACAAGAGGTGGTTCAAATCTTATCAGCAATGTTGCGGAATTTGATAGACAACTTTAAGGCACAGCTCAAAAGTGTCAACGCCTCATTGGAACTCATCTTACCGAAGTTATTTTTTAAAATTACTTACATACAGCAGTAATTTTCTTAAATGTTCTTTACGGTCTTGAATGTTAGTTAAAGGTGATGAGAAATAAGACTCGGAAAAATAGATTGCATTTTTATTTGCAGCCTTTCCAAAATTGCTCCATCCTGTAGTTCGCCTCTTCACATGATATTTTATACATTTCTTTTTAGATTTAGGTGCAGATATAGCGTCTTATATTTTTATTAGAATATGATGCTTTTAGTAAAATATTTCATGAATGTGGTAAACAATAACATATTGACAATAAAGCCACATTGATTGCCATAAAATAATGAAGCTGTAGCTTTGTAAGTTCTTGGCGGACTTATCATTAAACCTACCCATTCCAGTTCGCACGGGAGTATTTTTCGTTGTGATTGCAATTAAATGATTGTAATGGTATATGAAGAGTTACGTTATCCTCTTTTGGGTGGATGTGGCTCCCCCTCCGTAATTTACGCCACTACCATGCCGTCTGGACATCGTTATGTCCTACTCCATAATGTACTTAAACAAGTGAGACGCTTTTGTCTACCGCAACACAGTCCGCATTTCTGCCGATAAGGTTATGAGGCTCGCGAAACATACGAACAGTTGGCTCTATCGTCTGGTTTTCTTCGGGTAACGTAATGAGGCGAGTACTGGGTAGAGTAGAGTTACTACACCCATATAACTTACGACATGTTGAATAGAAGCTTTACTAACCCCACCTCCGTCAAAATTCACGCTCGCTTATGAACTCTACCAGTGTAAAGATCTTCAATATCTGCTCGTTAGTAGTTAACGAAGCATGGTATTATTTGCTGCACGTGTCGCCTATTCTATTTAATTTGAAATTGACGTAAGAAATAATTAAGATTTAAGACGTAATACATCATGTCGGTGATCATATGATAACCGTGATCATATAGGTTAGTTGTCATTTGGTATAGTGTATGATGCTTCACTTTGCCGCAGAGAGCGCGTCAATCGATGCCTCATTACTCTACTGTGTGTAAACGGCTCACGCTCTTTATCGGTATAGAGGATAGGAGAGTGCACTCTACTCGCTACTCTACTCTCCCCACGACTCTACCAGTAACCCAGGTTTCACGTTGCGGACCTCTCCACTACTTCTCTCTCTGATTCCACTGTACGTGTTGCATGAGTCGATTCTTGTGCCATACAAAGGATAGGGAGGACACTAGCGCTATATAGTTCATTCTTTGAGATACTGCACTCTTCAATAGTTCATAGTGCCAGAAACGTCTCATAACCTCAGAGAGACCCCTCAAAAAATGCGATATGTGAAAGTCAATATACGACAATGAATAATGTGATGAAATATGTCACGATATGTAAACAGCACTTGTTAATGGCAAGTGACACGGCGGCGTTTGTTCTGCTGAAAATGAGTTGATCGTAAATAACATTCTTAAAGAGACAAAAGGATATTGCCAAGTGAATCGAACGTAACGAAGAGGATAACTCTAGACATCCAGGATACCCCAGATACACACATGTAACGAAGAGGGTTACGTAAGTGGGAACACCTTGTTGTAACAAGTGAAACGTGTGGCGAGGGTGTTGGTTCCAGTTTTATATTGTTTAATATATTCAAGCAACAATTAAATCATTAACATTAAATTTTGAAGCAAAATCCCATTTAATCAAAAATCGTCGATAGTTACGACCTCTGGAGGATCTATGGGGGGGAGGAGGTCCATTGGACCTGGACTCTTAACAGATAAAATTGAAGTTGATAAATGACATACTTTGAAAAAGTATTACAAGATTAATAATTGTTATTAGTTTTAATTGTTATTGTTATTAATAATGATATTAATAAAATTAATATTAGATTATTTAAATTAAAATTACCATATAAATAACTTAAATAATTGTTATAGTTATTATTAATACTAGATTGTTAATTATTCATTTGATGCATTTTATTTAAAGGTAATATTTATAAAATTGCGCTGTAAAACCTACTCTTTAAAAAGGAATGCTCCGCGGTTAGGACGCCCCTCCTTGAATACGGTCTACATCCGCCACTGGTTACGGTCAATCCAAGTAGGTAATTATTGATAGCTTAAGGAAAGCTACGGTTGATGCACAATGAGACTCCGTGATCATCACACTGGGAAGGAAAATACTAGACGAGCACCTTAACGAAACACCAACAACAACGTTCGACACCCCACCCTTCTTTCCAGCTTAGTCATAAAAGCCAGATATAACATCGGGTCTCCTCACCCAAACATTTACACCACCGTCAGCCACCAATTCCAAAGCAAACCATATGGTTTGGGAAACAAAATACATTCAATCTTTTCCAAAACCACAGCTCTACAGTGGAGTAATTCAATAGCCAATCAGTACTATAAATTATGTTTCCAAAATGTCACAACTTTACAACGCAAGAATGTAAGCTTAGGATCGCTCACAGCTGCTTCCCTTCAGTCACATAAACCACATTCAAAAGCTATGTTTGTTTGGTTCGCTTTATTATATACTACTTTCGTAATTGATTGTAAGCTTTCCTAATCTTCACAATTGCAATAACAATTACAATTTGCTATGCTTCACAGAGCATTGGTTTTCAACTAAGAACATCAACGATACTGCTATTTCTAATTATTATTTAGCAAGTTCTTACTGTCGGCAAAATTTAAAAGGCAAAAATCCCCACGGAGGTACGTGTATCTACGTTCGTAATGATATTTTATCTTCTCCACTGACAGGCTACGAGAACTTCTGCGTAGATAGTGTGTTCGAATTATCTGCATTTAATCTGACCGACACCGTTATAATTGTTTTGTGTATTTATAGACCTCCTCAATCAGATCTTGACATGTTTTTTCGGAAATTCGAAATTATTTTAAAACATAATATATATAACTCTACTAAATCTTTCGTTATATGTGGTGATTTCAACATCGATTTCCTGAGTACATCCGACTCTGCACATTCACCAACTAATCGATTCAAGAATCTTATTGACTCCTTCAACCTTATTACTACGATAAACGACCCCACTCGCCTCTCAAACATTGCTAGATCAAATTATAGTCAACAATGGAATCTCGTATCTCTCTGAAGTGTTTATCGCTGGATATAGTGATCACCTTGCTCAAGTATTGACAATTAATAATACACTAAAACCGCTTAAAATCCTTTACAAATTTACAAGAGAGTTTAATGACATAAATAAATCCATATT